>KQ962140.1:55101-70393 GCA_001563735.1 Leucoagaricus sp. SymC.cos | reverse complement strand
TATAGTGGTGCATGATAGCAGTCTGCTCCTGGGTTATAGATGCCCAGAGACTATGATAAATACAAAGACTCAAGCTATACTACATACTACAAACTCATAGAAAGCTTGTATACATCTATACTGTAATGGCCCAAGAACTCATCGATAACTTGATGCCTTATTCGAATTTCTACTGCTGGGATATTAAAGGAACTACTGGAGAAGATGACAAGGAAATACAACTTCCTACTCTCCTACCTGAAGAGTTACCAGAGAAGCCTTATCTCGATTCTATCCTCTTAGATGCTTACAACAATCCTCCTTTCAGACAATATATTCTGAATGGGAAAGTCATTTGTATGCTCAGGAATCGATTACCTGACGTAGTTGCAAATGGATGGAAAGTTACTGATGACGATGATGCACCTACTGTCTAGCGACACCCTTACATGAATCATACTGAACAAATACTCATGCAAGTGCTTGTGTGACAACTCATCACTGGATATTACCAGGATGGTCTTATGACTCCTTGGATCCAGATCACACTTGATGCCATGAAGAGCGACTTATCCATGCTGCCACTCTCGCTGACCCTATCATATGCTGATATGCCAGCCTCTTCGCCACGACCCATTCCTCCTCCACTTCCCACTGAGGATTCCATGGATTATACTACTGATACCAGCAAATCAGCATGAAGCATCTCACATAGCCAAAGCATCTCCCCAAAGACCAACATTACAGACTACACCCACTCCCACTACACCCTCTTTCCAGAACCTATATAGGAACTATGACTGATGCATATGCTTCTATTCTCTCACCCCTATGCTATCTTCCATTATATTACCCTGATGATCAAACTTCTTAATTCTTGAGTCATCATCAGTGAATGTATTATTAACTATGACTTTTTATGATTGACTTTTATAGTTTAACATTTATTACCCTAGTAGATGTAATTCTCAGACTTCTCAACTTTGACGTCTAATTAGTGAATGTATTATTAGACAGTGATGCTGTATGTCCCTTCCTTCCTCCTCTCCCCTCAAACATTTTACGCTTTACTCTTGATTACTGGACTATGACTTTGTAGTATAGTTTATGCACAACCTTCGATTATGCCTCATGTATGAGGAACTTCACTATGTAGACTTCTATCACCTTATACAGTAGGAAAAAGAATCTGTATGTATTTAGATAGAATGTATATATAGTGAAGAGGTGCTCTCATGGAAGCTTAGCTTCCATCCTCTTTGGTTACTCATCTACATAACTCCTAAGATGCTTTACCTTAGTGAGACGTCTCTCACGCCTTCACTGATTGACTTGCTGTTGAAGAAGAACCCCTGCATTGTGGAGCTACCCACAAGTTATCTCACGCAAAACATTTTCAGCAAGATGTTCCTCTCTCCCATGAGTAGATAATCTTATTCCTGCCTCATATCCCCTAGTAGGACAAAATGATGGTCACACCCATTTCGGACACAAACTGGATGAGTATTAAGTCAGTATTGGACATATCAAATTTGTGAGGGTACACAAAGTCAATGGAGAGACTTTGCTTCAGTCCCTTCAGAATAGGACTTGTGTAGTCAGCTTCTCTTTGGGAAAATGTAAGTATCGTTCACAACAAAGTACTACTGACCCATAGAGATAGGTGCTCATTGCCCTTTGGGAATGAGGTCCTGCCAATAAGCACCTATAACATTAGGATGGAAGCTCCCTTCCTAAACTGGCTGAGGAGCAGAAAGGTAAGCAAATGGTAATAATTGGTTGTGACTAATCAATTAGCCTAAGCGCCGCATGAGTTGATCACTCTACAGTGAGACTGGGCATCTTGGAAAAATAGGTCCAAAGACACTGAATTGTCCCCTACTCCTGGAGTGGTTAGGAAAATATTTGACATACTCTACTAATCCAAGAAATAGGCCATCCGATTGAACAGATTGACATATACTAATCAAAATCAATCCTTAAAGTTGAGTCCATACTCGAGCACCCTTAGAAGACTTTGTCATCACCAGTGGACATACAACTACTGAGAAGATAAGTAAAACAAGGCATTACTTATTGGACCTTGAAATATAGGCTTCAAAAAGGAAAACCCAAAGTAAAACATCAAATACCCAAGCCAAGGAAGACCACCAGTCTGGATTATTTAAACAAATAGCAAAAACAACCACATTCACTATCCAAAACAAATAAAATGACCAATAACGACTTGATACAAAGATGGAACAACAAAATAACGAGATAAATGAAAGTTACGACTCTAATGACCATTAAACAGATAAATCAAAATTTCTGAATGACAAACTGGACAACAAGAAAGACAAAGAAGAAGAAGAGATAGAGATAGAGCAGATGATGCTGCAGAAGAAAATTGAAATCAATTTTACAATATTGAACAAACTAATCTGCAAACTGAAACAGAAGAAACAAGACCAGTCCACATTGAAAACAAAAACCTTGATTTCTGGAACAGACTTGATAATGACACAAGATTTGCCCTCTTGGAATAACAGCAACAACAAGACTCTCGACACAGTGAAACCCAACCAGAGCCTTTTACCTTACCAGTCAACTTTGCCCCAATATGAGGAAATACTCCAAGACAATCACCTCGAACCCTCTCCTTTGATGAGCACAGAAGCCCTTAACAGATATCCTCATCTCCAGACCCCATACTCCCCAAGCTTCATGACAACTCCATATCTCTACGAAACTCCACTACTGCCAATACCACCCAAAGACAGCAAATAGTGACTCAGCAAACAAGCTGCGATCCTAAGATCTCGAAACCAAGACCCTTCACTAGTATTACTGATGATTATGAATGATGGAAATCTGACCTTGACCTGTTCTTTATTGCTCAACCCAACACCTATGACACTGATGCCAAGAAAATCTACTACACCCTACTTACTATGGAAGGACCTGCAACCAAGTGGAAATGAGCCTTCATTAAGGACAAGATGACCAACAACGTCCTCAACCCAGGATTCCTTACTGACTTCAACACATCACTTGATACATCATTCAAACACATCAGCAATAACCTCCAAGGAATTCACAAACTCCAGACCACATGACAAAATGGAAGGCCAATTGAAGAATATATTAATCAATTCAAGAACAAACTTGTAATCTTTAGACTTACTGATGTTAACACACGAATTGTCTTCTTCCTCCAAGGATTGGACCCACATTACTATACAAGAGTCCAAAACCAGAATCCCAACCAATCCTCTATTGACAACTTCTACATCGCTGCCTGACAAGTGGCAGGAATGGAGTACCTTCAACCATATGTTTGCTCTTCAAGAGATCATTGACCAAGAAGAGAATGCACTTATTGCACGTGGAAAAGTACTACAAAGCACTGTTCAAAAATGAACTATCAACCTTATACATCAATTCAAAAAAGTACTAAAGCCCCAGGATATGGTCCCATGGATGTCAACCTCCTCAAACAACTTAATTATGCTTGACATGAAGAAGAAGAAGAGTTAACGGACTACAACAAAAGTGAAAGCGATGACAGTGATATCGAATGATATATCACCAAGCAAGTTGAAGAAGAACTCAACTCCCTTCTTACAGAAGACTACGCGAAACTCAGAGCTGAAGGAAAGTGCTTCCTCTGTAAAGAAGGACAACATTTCACTGCTGACTATCCTTTCAACAAGAAATTTTGAAAACAAAACTCTAAACCAATTAAACAACAGAATTTTAAGCTGAAAAAAGAAAAAGGAAAGAAACTCCAATGCCTAGGGAAACATCAGATCTTTAATGCCAAAGAAACAAGTGATGAGGAAGTTGAAGAACAAAAGAACGAGAAGTCAAATTTTACGAAATGGAATTAGGAAGTGAGAACCCAAAAATTCCAGAAGAAATCAACCAAGTGAATCTTGCAAACAAAAAACAACTATTTTATCTTTCTATCAACATTCATCCTCCCTCTGACCCCAACATTAACTTCACTGCATTACTAGATTCAGGAGCAAGTAACAATTTCATCAACCCCAAACTGGCACGATGATGGAGACTACCCCTGAAACTGTTATCAAAAACCACAAAAATCTGAAACACTGACAGATTGATAAATCACTCAAACAATTATGTTGACATTGAATTTATGACAGACAGACAGAACCAACAAATCAAAGCCACTGTGACAGGACTAGGACAACCATGACTTATCTTAGGAACCCCTTGGCTATAGCAAACCAACCCCGATATTGACTGGCAATGCAAAACCATTTCTCTCAATTGACAACAGATCTACAATGAAATATGCGATCAAATATCTGAAGGATATGAATATATCAATTACACTTATGATAATGATGAGGATGAATTAAACGTTAAGACCAATACTTCTCAACTGTTAGCCCAAAAATACAGTGACAAGAAATCTGATGACCCTCAAAAAATAGTACTACCCAACTATCATCAATACCTCAATGTATTCTCAGAAAAGAAAGCCAGCTGATTTCCTCCAGATTGAAAATGGAACCATAAAATCGAGTTACTACCTACATTTGAAGTGAAACTGTTTTCTAACTACAAACTCACTCCAAAGGAACTCAAAGAACTCAATAAATTCTTGAACAAAAATCTTTCAAAAGGATATATATGACTTTTGAAATCACCTATGGCCTCACCCTTTTTCTTTGTATTGAAGAAGGATGGAAAACTTTGACCATGCCAGGATTATCGCTACCTGAATGAACATACCAAAAAGAATGCATACCCACTCCTGAATATTGCCACTCTCTTTGACCAACTTGAAGGATCAAATTACTTCACGAAAATGGATATTTAAAGCGGATATAACAACATCCAAATTCATCCTCCCAATATATGGAAAGCCATGTTTAGAACACCTCAAGGATTATACAAACCAACTGTGATGTTTTTCAGAATGTGTAACTCACCAGCAATGTTTCAGATGATGATGGATGAAATATTCAAACCTCTCATCTGTAGCAAAGAAGTCCTCATTTACATGGATGACATCCTAATCCACACTGCCACCAAAGAAGAACTCAAGCAACTCACACTTCAAGTGTTAGAAGTCCTCCAAAAACACGATCTTTATCTGAAACCATCAAAATGTGAATTTGAAAAACAATGAATCAAATACCTAGGTGCCATGATCACTCTCTCCACTATTGAAATGGACCATGTCAAATTAAAAGGGATAATGGAAACACTAACTCCAACAACTATATGAGAAGTATGCAAATTTATGGGTTTTTGCAACTTCTATTGATGATTCATATGCAATTACTTGAAAATTGCTGCACTCCTTAACTGCCTCATGTCTACTAACATAACATTCAAATGGATGGAGATACACGACAAAGCCTTTCAAGAAATGAAAGCTATGTTCAACAAAAAACTCATACTCGCAAAAGCAAACCCTGATCTCCCTTATGAGATAGAGACTGATGCATCAGCATATGCCTCTGGAGCAGTTCTTTATCAAAAGAATGCTGCAGGATGATGACAACCTATTGCCTTTCACTTGCAATCCTTCACACCTAGTGAACAAAATTACCATTGTTCAGAGCAAGAATTACTCATGATTATTCATGCTGTGAAAATCTGGTGACATCACCTCCTAGGAGCACAACACCTGGTTATAGTCTGAACCAACCACAAGAATTTAACTTGATAGAGAAAACCTCAAGACTTAAATCCTAGACAATAATAATAGCATGCAACTCTGGAAGAATATAAACCAATGTTAAAACTATGACATATCCCAGGAAAGAAGAACGTTGCAGCTGACGCACTCTCTAGACAACCTGACTTAGCACCAACTGATCAAGATAAGTGCAAGATAACACTTTTAGACAATGAATTCATCAACATTCTTGACAATGACTTATTATGTGAAATCAAGAATAAACAAGACTTGATTGAAGTAAAGGAATGGGATACCCCTTTCATGGATATACCCCACCAGAATGGAATACCCATTATATCTAATGACACCGACATTTGTCGATGCTTATTACAAGTATGCCATGATCATCTGACAGCAAAACATCCAGGCCAAGCCAAAATGCTATGAAAACTACAATTACACACTTACTGGCTGTATATGTGAGACTATGTAATCAAATACGTTAAAGGCTGCAAAGACTGCCAAGTGCACAAGATTATATGATGACCCGATCACCCACTGTTACAATCTATTGAAGGACCCATGAAGACATGCCCCTTTTCCCAGATCTCGATGGATCTGATCACCAATCTTCCTAAATCATGTGGATACAATAGTATTTTAGCCATTGTGGACTATGGCTTAATGAAGGGGATAATATTAGTCCCTACAACAAAAACAGCTATGTCATCTCAGATTGCTCAACTATTAATTGACCATCTCTTCAGAAGATTCAGTTTACCTGATAAGGTCATCAGTGATCATGACCCTAGATTTGCATCTAAATTCATGCATGCTTTCTACAAAGCCCTCCATATCCAACCTGCTTTCTCTACTGCCTACCATCCACAAACCAATGGAACAATAGAACAATTCAATCAGGAAATTGAAATGTATCTTGCAATCTTTACTGCTAATGACCCAAGCAAGTGGAGCAAATACCTTGCCATTTACAAATATGTACATAACAACAGGCCACACTCCAGAAGAAAGGAAATGCCCTTTGAACTTTATCAAGGAGAATGACCTAAATCACTTCCATGGAAAGAAAGCTGAACCAACAACCCTGATGCCAATTCCTGAGCCAGTATTCTAATAGCAGCCAGAAATCAAGCCCTCTCAGCACATAACCAAGCATGACAACAGATGATGAAGAAGACTAGTCATCTGTGCCTCCCTACATTTGAAATAGGACAGAAGGTCTGGCTGAACAACAAGAACCTACCCCTATATCAAAAATACTGAAAACTTATGCCAAAACAAGAAGGACCCTTTGAAATTATCAATAAGAAGTCCCCAGTGGTATTCAAACTATGACTTTCTCCCCAATGGAAGATACACAACACCTTCTATGTATCCCTCCTGATCCCATATACAGAAAATTTTCTGTACAGATGACATCACAAGAAGCTGATGCCCGACCTTGATGAAGGAGAAGAGACCTATGAGGTAGAAGCAATTGTAAATCATAAACTAATCAGGAACAGATTTCATTATCTGGTGAAATAGGAAGGCTATCCAATATTGGAAAATACCTGGGAACCACCAGAAAATCTGGAAAAGGCAACCGACATTTTACAACAATATAAATGCCTACATCGACTTCCCTAGTCATGCCCCCAACTCCTGAACCAACTGATAACATTACTCGAACAACAACCAATACTGAATGACTCAATCACCTACTTGAAACTATCACTCATTGCCCTCATACTACTCCTCCTCCTGAAACACCAAATCAACAAAGTCAAGACAGCAAGAACATACACCATGTTAGTCCACCGGCCCCATCATCACCAACAACTCCTACCACATCACCTTCTGTACCAACGCCTTGACTTTCTACTCTCAGACCCCTCCCCAACTTTTTTATTAACCAAAATGGAGAATACACTTCCTTCACAGTCAACAGAAACCCAGTCCAGGCTCCCTCCCTTGCAGACAATGCTGCAATTCTGGATAGATCCCTTGACTATTCCTTATCACAACTTAAATGGGATAACTTGCCCCTTGAGGATGATGATCTACAAAACACTCCTGCAATACTTGCCAGCATCAACTACTACAGGACGACAGTTGCTTCTAGCATACATTATGTGAGAATGCTACTCCACTATGCATACCAAGCCGACCAAGCTCAACAGAGTCTTACTAGCCTTCACCTCACTGAGAACTTGCGAAAGGTGATACAGTTTACTCACATTGGAATATCTATGGGTCAACTGTCAAACAGCACTCACCTCAGCTCACAAGATGGAAATCACTTTACAACGACTTTTGCAATTCCCCACTATCCAAGAGCTTTCATGCTCTCTACAGGAATTATATGAGAAACTCGACCACCACTTCTCAATGGTGGAGGAAACTCACAAAGAGGCACAGTCAAACCTCAAAACATGGATCTCCCTCCTAACTATCCAGAAAACTCTTCACGTCATCAAACTCCTCATTCCAGATGGAGACAGATGACTCACCACTCTCGACAAAGACAACGAGATGACCAGCAAATCAATGACTCACCACATGCAAATCACTCTTGCCCAGTGCACTCGAACCCTCAAAGATCAACACACTGAGAATAACATGATATTATAGATCAATCATCATCCTCCCCTGCTCTTCCTTGAAACAACACCCAATGAAGTACTTGAGAAGACTGCTCACAAAGCACTCAGATATCCCACATGGCCTCTGGGACCACTATACACTCTGTTGATGGCCAGGAAGATAACTGAGAAACTCAACATCAAATACCTGAGATACAACACCATGCTTCATGAGGAATTAGAGCCAGATCACCTCCCACTGCCTATTGACATGCTAACCATGCTCAAAGAGAATTGGACTAGAGCCAATGTAGGAATTGCAGGCATGGCCGCTGATGCCCCTGCAACAATAAAGAAGGACTTCCAACTCCTGATTGTGACAAAGAAGGAACCATATGAGCCCATCCTTTCTGCCATCTATCATGATATTCTTCACCCTACTATGATGGTTATGACACCAACTATGATGACTATCTCTACAAGAATATTGGAAGTGTCTGATGCAGATGAACTGGAGAACATCTTAACCAGAATACGATATAACGTGAATACCACTATCATAGGACCCATACCATACAGAACAGGAGAAAATGTGAATATTTATGCCATACTACCCCCACTTCCCTGTGCTGCCCATGACCATTACCAACTCACTCGATAACGACTTTATCACCCCAAACACAATATAGCCACCACTCTTCTTAACGACATGAAGGCCTCATATTTAGAAAGTATCTTAGAAAGAACCTTAAATGAAGGGGATAGTGTAATGGCCCAAGAACTCATCGATAACTCAATGCTTTATTTGAATTTCTACTACTGGGATATTAAAGGAACTACTGAAGAAGATGATGAGGAAATATGACTTCCTACTCTCCTACCTGAAGAGTTACCAGAGAAGCCTTACCTTGATCCTATCCTCTTAGATGCTTATAACAATCCTCCTTTCAGACAATATATCCTGAATGGGAAAGTCATTTGTACACTCAGGAATCAATCACCTAATATAGTCGCAAATGGATGGAAAGTTACTGACAACAATGATGTACCTACTGTCTGGTGACACCCTTACATGGATCATACTGGACAAATACTCATACAAGTGCTTGTGTGACAACTCATCACTGGACATTACCAGGACGGTCTTATGACTCCTCGGATCCAGATTGCACTCAATGCCATGAAGAGTGACTTATCCATGCCACTGCTCTCGCTGACCCTATCATATGCCGACATGCCAGCCTCTCCACCATGACCCATTCCTCCTCCACTTCCCACTGAGGATTCCATGGATTATACTACTGATACCAGTGAATCAGCACGAAGCATCTCACATAGCCAAAGCATCTCCCCAAAGACCAACATTATGGACTACACCCACTCCCACTACACCCTCTCCCTAGAACCTATGTAGGAACTATGACTGATGCATATGCTTCTATTCTCTCACCCCTATGCTATCTTCCATTATATTACCCTGATGATCAAACTTCTTAATTCCTGAGTCATCATCAGTGAATGTATTATTAACTACGACTTCTTATAATTAACTTTTATAGTTTAACATTCATTACCCTAGTAGATGTAATTCTCGGACTTCTCAACTTTGATGTCTAATTAGTGAATGTATTATTAGACAGTGATGCTGTATGTCCCTTCCTTCCTCCTCTCCCCTCGAATGTTTTATGCTTTACTCTCAATTACTGGACTATGACTTTGTAGTATAGTTTATGTGTGACCTTCGATTATGCCTCATGTATGAGGAACTTCACTATGTAGACTTCTATCACCTTATACAGTAGGAAAAAGAATCTGTATGTATCTAGATAGAATGTATATATAGCGAAGAGGTGCTCTCATGGAAGCTTAGCTTCCATCCTCTTTGGTTACTTGTCTACATAACTCCTAAGATGCTTTACCTTAGTGAGACATCTCTCATGCCTTCACTGATTGACTTACTGTTGAAGAAGAACCCCTGCATTGTGGAGCTACCCACAAGTTATCTCATGCGAAATGTTCTCAGCGAGATGTTCCTCTCTCCCATGAGTAGATAATCTTATTCCTGCCTCATATCCCCTAGTAGGATGAAATGATGGTTGCACCCATTTTGGACACAAACCAGATGAGTATCAAGTCAGTATCAGGCATATCAAATTTGCAAGGGTACATGAAGACAATGGAGAGACTTTGCCTCAGTCCCTTCAGAATAGGACTTGTGTAGTCAGCTTCTCTTTGGGAAAACATAAGTATCGTTCATGACGAAGTACTACTGACCCATAGAGATAGGTGCTCATTGCCCTTTGGGAATGAGGTCCTGCTGATAAGCATCTGTAACACATACTGACTTAATAATAATTTCTCTGCCTTCTAGCCACCTGCTAAATAATGAGTACTTGATCTCACAAATGTGATCAGGAGGCATTCCATGAGTGTGCCAATGCCAGAAAGCCACTCTATCCCAATGCTTATCTTTCTGTTTCTTGAAAGTTATATCTGATGCAGCTATTCTCCCCTCTCAGTCCTGATTAGCCCTTCAAGCCAATCAGTTCCAGTAAAAGTAGTGCTGTCAGTATAGGCACTTTTGGTTGCTTGCACTATGTTCACCACTATAGTTCACACAGTGAGTGGTGTGAGGACATGGGGCTTCCTCCATAGTTGCTAGCATAGGAGGGTTGGCTGTGAGATTACTATGACAACAACCAGTAAAAAGACAGTGATTGGCCTTGGAGTAAGGACCAGAACACCATGGACAATGAGATATCTGCAAACAGCAAGTATGAGTAGAGTGACCCCAGCACCAGCAATGCTGACATATAGAGACACTAGTATGTGACTGGGCCACCTGCACAGGACAGAAGGCTAGGCTGAACTGGAAGAAAGAATTAATCAGATGCTTAGCAGAAGTGTCCAATTGAGAATTGACAACATCAAACCAGACTGTGGCCAAGTCTAAATATGTAGAGTTGTACATCACCTGAGAGACGTTGGTAAGGACAAAGAAGAGGGCCAAGTGCAACTTGGCCATGACCTCTTTCATGTAATCTGAGTCTACAGGATCAGTAGTACCTAGGCAGAAATAGAGGACATCCACAATCTTAAGATAAGACTGAAAAGAAGAGAGAGAAGCTTGAACCTGATAGCTCATGTGCTTATAAACAGCAAAAACAACCAGCTAAATATTTTCAGCAGTTGTAATATAGAAAGTGAGGAGAGAGATCTCCTCATAAGCAGCAACACAAGAGTCAACCTGAAGATCACTCTTGGCAAGAAAACAGTTAGCAATGCCAATCAGAGAAGGAAAGGTTAAGATAGAAACAGCTACCTCAGACTTGATAAGGATCTGATACCAGAAAGGCCCAGTAATAGTAGATTTAACCTTCTTATGAGAAGGCAAGGGAGGAACAGAGGCCTGATGCATTGCAATAATGTGATCAGATAGCAAATTGAGAACTGTCTTAGCCAAATTGACTAAAGTAGTGACATCATGGACAGTGTCAGCATACAACTATTTAAAGACTGAAGTCAAAGGAGGAGAAGAGTGCTTTGGAGATCTAAGTGGCCTGAGAGGAGCTTGAGGGTGGGAGGCTGAGGAATAAGCTGTAGTCTCAGAAAGAGGTGCATATATGGATAGAGGGAGCACTGGGCCAGCTGACTCAGCTAATTTATAGGTAGTTTGGGGGCCTAGAGGTGGCTGGGAGACTAGAGTGACTAGGAATGACTTTAGATCCTGATAGTCCTGTAAGAGAGAAGAGAAAGAGAGATATGCTATTCTTTTTCAGTAAAATCACCTACCAGAATGGTAAGTGAGCAAGCCAACTACACCTTGTTACCCTCAACAGCCCAAAGCTTATCACCCCAAGCAGTGAGAGCAACACCAATATTGCTAACAGCACTAAGAATCTTGGAGTTATCAGCAGTAGGAATGTCTTTGCCTAAAGAAACTGTGTCAGAACAAGATGTTAGATGGGGAGCAGGAGTAGGGGTAAAGATTAGCTCTAGTTCTATATCAGTAGAAATACAATAGGAAGCAGGAGTAAGAGTACTCTCCAGAGTCTGAATGAATGCATAAAGGACAACTCTTGGTATATGGAGTATGAGGTCTGTCTAAAAGGCTCTCCTGCAGGCACACTGACTCAGATATAAACTAGTAGATATAGGAGATTCAGGCTCTGAAGGAGTGAGTATAGAGAGAAAGGATATTTGAGTGTTGCTCATACTAGCAGTTGCTATTGCCTCATTATAACTAAAGTTGCCATCCCAGAGATGACTTGAAGAACTAGTCTGATTACCACTAGAATCATCAGATATAGCATAGAAAATATCTCAGAAAATCACAATATATTGATGATCAAAGTATGTGGAAAAAAAAGGGTGCTATATCTTTCTCTTATATCTTGTTATTTCATACTTGTTTCTACTTGTTTCAATTTTTCACATACTCTCTGTCAGTTGCAAAGCCTAGCAGTTATTGAATTTGATTATATTTACTTAAATTTTATCTTAAGAGAGTTTTTCTCAGTAACCAATTAATATTCTCTAAACTTTCTTAGCTCTGAACTATTGCCCAAGAGGCTATCAAATACTCAAGGTTTTTGAATGAAGCACTGAATAATATAGCACTTACAGTAAAAAATGCTCTAATTTAACTAGTTAACTCTAAGCTGATATCTTATTATTAGCTCAACAAAATTTTATATAACTTTTGTCATAAACTTAGCTCAATTTAATATGTTGATTAGCACACTTTTTGTAAAATTTCTATTAATTTTTGTCAGTGTCAATTTTTTATAGTATATGATTAATAAATAAATTAGTATTTATAGATTGAGAACAGTCTCTGGGGCCATCATTACTGCTTCTAACACTACTTGATGATTCTTCTGCTTATCCACTATCTGTTATGATTAGTATTATTCTTTATAAATTCCCATAATTTTACAAAATTAGTTATCTATAATTTCTCATAATTTTACAAGATTTATTATAAGTACTATAATATCTACATTAAAGTTGATGACACTTCAATAATGATATTTCAGTGATGGCTTTGTTATAATTATATCTCAAGTCATATAATAGAATTTTATATCATAAATTCTATAAATAGTATAAGGTTATATAATAAGATTATTAATTATAATCTCATCATAATTAATCATTGTTATTACTTTTGCTTTATATCATGAAGCTTATGACATCGATCTTTTATAAGCAATACTACTTCACATTAATAATTGATTTTGATATAATTATTATTGATCAACATCAATATTATCAAGAACTCAAGAACTTAGATTATAAATTATATTTAATCTATCTTTATCTAAGTTTCTGAATCTTCTATAACCTTCCCCAAACCTTTCATAATATTCTACAACCTTCCATAAACATAGAGATTAAGTATTCTAACTAAATATGAATTTTCTATAATATTCTACAATATTCTACAAACCCAGAGAATAGGTATTCTAACTATTATTAAAATAACTCTAAACTGTTATGGGTGTTTATCAGCAATACCTCATCCTTGAGAAAGTGATGAGAGCCTATTCTAGTAGTGCCAGCTAATATGGAAGTTATATTTCCCAGTTAGAAAGATTGGGAAATAGATTGCATAAGTTCTATTCCAAAGAGATTGTGGTGAAGTCTTTTATGCTCTTCACCTCCTCACTAGAATCAACTACCTGTGATGATCTAGATACTCATCTGGGTTATACAGAAATAGAGAGCAACTCTATTCTGCACTATAACATCAATAAGGCAGAAAATAGATATCATACTTACTAAGAAGTTAGATCACTAAGATCTAATAGTAAAATGTCTTGCAAAGTTCCACAATGCAGGAAAAATCATATATAGGTACATCAATCAGTGAAGGTGTGAGAGACTTCTGGCTAAGATAAACTTAGAAGTTATATAGACAAGTAACCAAAGAGGATAGAAGCTAAAGCTTCTATTGATCTTTCTTGGTCATATATATAGCTCTACTCTAGATTTTACAGATTCTTTTTCTACTACTTGAATAAGTTGTAAAGCTATATACAATAATAAATTATCATGATTAAAGAAGTAATGTCCAAGCATTAAATATGAATGGGCATCTTCACTGTGTGTGTGCAGGAGGGCGCCCACCATGTTGTTTTGTTCACTGACCATTTGGCCTCAGCTTGGTGAGCAGTGGACCCTTTTGTTGGCAGTGGGCAGGCTCAGATCTTGCTTGTCTGTCATTGCCTGCAGAGGTGGCTGGGGGAGGATTTCTCCCACATCTTTGTGTTCATACAGGTTCGCTCCTCCTTGGAGTGGCCTTTGTATTATGTGGTCCATTACTTTGTGATGGACCCATCTTTCAAGGTGCCTATGGGGGAGTCTTCTTTCACAACCCTTAATTATATTCATATGGCTGAGGCTCAGGCTTGTCACAATGAGTGGACTAGGCAGTTCACTTTGTCAAGCTCCTCTGGGAGAGACTTTTTGCACCTGACTGATGTCAGGGGCAAGTGTTTGATGCCCACTTACTTCTCCAGGGGTACATGGCTTAGGCATTTGCATGATTCACTCACCTGTGCCAGAGTTTGCCAGGTGGTTTTGAAGCATACACCAATTGGGGAGTTTAGATATCGGTTTAAGCTCTCTTCTGATCATTCTTGTCCCTGTGGGTCTGCTCATGTGCAGACTTGTGAGCATATCTTGACCAACTGTATGGATTTTGGTCCCCCTCGGTGCTTTCCCAAGCTCTGGGATGAGCTGCTCAAGTTTTGCAGGGAGAACCCTAGGGCATTCTCCTTTGCACACCTCCCTGAAGGATAAGAATAGTGCGGCCACTCTTTGGCAGTTGCTGGGTTTCCTGGAGGCCTCTTGGAGTTCTTGGGAGGTCTGGCATTGGTGGCTGATGGGGGCTGTGCTAGTTGCACCTTAGCGCCACTGTCCGCATTGTGTGGCAGTGAGGGCGAGGGTCTCTACCTGCTCTTTGTCCACCCTTGGGGTAGAAAGGGCCCTTTTTTCAGTGTAGGCTGCCATGTTCAGCTGAGCTGGGGTGGATTTTGATTCATCATAGTGTAATTGTAGTGTACTATTGTAGTTATTG
>KQ962140.1:27517-55033 GCA_001563735.1 Leucoagaricus sp. SymC.cos | reverse complement strand
AAAAAAAAGCATTAAATATGAGGCATTCTAGCTCATTGAATAACTATAAGATGCATAATTGTTCAAAGTCTAATTAAAATAACTATAGTAATATATTCAGTAAGGAAGTCAAGAAGTTGTGAAGACATTGTTAGGATTTACTTCAAAGGAATAGAAGAGAATCCTAATAAGACTTGAAATGGAATACTTATCTATTTATATATTTGTGTGATAATGACTTGGAAATTAAGAAGCATCATCAATCAGGGTCTATCAAAGAATTATAAGTTTATAATGAAAGCAATGCATAGAGGAGACATATCATTCACAGGCTTAGAGTCATAATCCTCAATAAGTATTGGGAGAAGTGGTGTATCATAAGGAGGGGTAATTGCTAGAGGTCTGCTGAGGAGAGATACTTTGGCTTCAGATTTGGCTTTATAGTGATTTACTTGTATTGCTATCTTTATCTATGGATATCTCAGTAGGGGGAATAGGAGGGGAAATCAGTACAGGTGATGTGTTATTATAGTAAGAGAGTGTTAGCAATAGAGGAGGTGTAACTGATAAGATATTGAGGATTTGTTGAATAATTAGTGTTACATATCCTTGATGATAAGTTTCTTATATTAAGCTGTTTACTATTATCTGCATCCAAGTTCCTGCATGATGGTCAAGGAAGGGATGATGCCATCTAGTTCCTAATTCATTGTCATTGTTGATTTTCCATCTATTGGTGATAACATCTACTGATCTGTTCTTTAGTGTACATATGACTTTACTATTTAGGATATATGGAGGGTTGTCATAAGTAGCATGGAGTAGTGGATCAATGTATATCTTTTCAGGTATGTTGGGAGGAAGTAAAGGTAGTTCAGGTACTTTGTCTTTATCTTCACCAGTCATCAGAATTATAGTCCATCTGTAAAGTTCAAGCATGGGAGTGAATCATTAATTAACTGTAGGACCATATCATTATTCCCTTTGTTTAAAGCAATTTCCAATATGCTTTCTAATTTTGAGACCTTTATGTTGTTTTGTATTATGGTAGCAAGGTCATGCTCAGAATGATAAAGTTATTGATTAATGAGTTGATAATAATTATGAATAATCATAGGGAGAGGGGGTAGTACAGCATATATGTTGGCATTCTTGCTGGTTTTGTAAGGAATAGGTCCTAGGATAGTTGCTTTTGCATTATAACAAATGGTAGTGGTGATGTGAGAGAGTTTCTCACTTTTAGACACTTCTAATATTCTTGTAGAGATAGTTGTTGTAGTTGGTGTTGTAACTGTCATAGTTGGGTTTATGATGTCAGGGAAGATAGATGTTAGAATGGGTGAATATGCCTTCTTCTTCATTACTATTAATAGTTGAAAGTTTTTCTTCAGTGTGGTGGGTGCTTCAGCAGTATGAGATTTCTGGATTGTGTTGAAGTTGATTGTATCTTAGATACACAATGTTTAGATTCTTCTGCAAGTCTTCTGCTTCTAGAAGAGTGTACAGAGGTCCAGAAGGCCATGTGGGATATCCCAGTGCTTCTTTCATAATTTTCTTGAGGTAGAAGTTGGGAGTGGTAGCTTGGAAGAGTAGAGAAGAGTGTTCAATGATCTATTCAATTGTATTATTCTATGTGGTTTTGTCCTTTGTAGTTTGACTGCATTGTGTTAGGGTTAACTGTATGTGTCAGAGCAGTAACTTGCTTGTGGTGAGGTTCTCAGTTTTGAGAGGAGTAAGGCAGTGGTCTGTTGATGGAATTAAGAGAGTGATAATGTGGAGTGCTTTTTGAATGGTGAGAAGGGAGATCTATATCTTCAGATTGCCTTGAGCTTCTTTGTGGGTTTCCTTGGTCATAGAAAAGTGATAGTCAAGAAGCTCATATAATCTCTGAAGTAATTTGGGCAATTTCTGAAGGGCAGAGTATTGCAAAAGTCACTGTAAAGTGAGTTCTATTTTCTATGCTGAGGTGAGTGCTGTTTGACAATTGAGCCATAGATATTCCAATATGAGCAAGCCACATTGCTTTTTGCAAGTTGGGGGTGAGGTGAAGGCTAGCAAGACTTTGTCAAGCTTGGTCAGCTTGTTATGAGTAATATCTGTGCATAATATATGCTAAGAGAAGTTGTTGACCTATAGTAGTTAACACTGGCAAGAACTGCTAAAAAGTTTTGTAGATCATCATCTATAAGGGCAAAGTCTTCCCAGTTAAATCATGATAGGGAATCATTGAGAGATTGATCCAGAATTGTGGCATTGCTAGTAATGGAGGGAGCTCAGACTGGATTGTGGTCAACTATGTATGAGATGTATTCTCCATTAGCATTGATAAAATAGGTGGGAAGTGGTTGTAATATTGAGAGACAGAGAGTTATCAATATTTGGCCATATATATTCTCATTTTGTTCTTCTATGATTGGCAGGTTCAAGTTCATTGGTGGTAGAGTGAGTGGAGGAGGATCAGAAACCACAGAATGTCCAGTAATAGTTTCAAGTAGATAATTAAGGCATTGGAAGTCAGAGTGGTTATAATTTGTGGGGGTAGGTGGCATGTCTAGCTTAGAAGTTGATGAGTCTTCTTATATTGATTTAGGAGTTTAGCAGTGCTTCCTAAATTATTAGTGGGTTTCCAAATATTCTTAGATGATAGATATCTTTTTCACTTAACAAGGTAATAAAAATAATTCCTGATTAGCTTGTGATTTGTAATTGCTTCAACTTTATAGGTCTCTTGTCCTTCTTCTATTGTTGGCAGAGGTCATTTATGACATCAGCCATACAGAAAATTTTCTGTATGAGGTACTAAAAGAGAAGAGTGAAAGATGTCATGGGTTTTTCACTGAGAGGGAAGTTTTAATTTGAATGTTATGGGTGATTTCTTCTCAAGGAATTTCAAATAGTCCTTCTTGTTTTAGGTATAATTTCTGATATTTGTGATAAAAGGATAGATTCTTGTTGTTCAACCATACCTTCTGACCTACTTCAAAGATGAGAAGGTGGAGATGATTTGTTCTTTGCATCATAGTCTGTTGCATTTGGTTATGTGCTGACAGAGCTTGGTTTTAGGCAGTGAGTAAGTCATTGACTCAAGAATCAGCATTGGAGTTAGTTGTTTTAGTGACTTTCCACAGTAGTAATTTAGGTTGTTCTTTTTGATATAGTTTGAAGAGAGTTTCTTTTTGTCCTGCATGAGGTCAGTTGTTATGTATGTATTCATATATTACTAGATATTTGCTCTACTTTATTAGATCATTAGTAGTGAATATTGCAAGGTATATTTCAATTTCTTGATTAAATCATTCTGTTGTTCTGTTCATTTGTGGATAATAGGTGGTGGAATAGGAGGGATGGATATTGAGTGCTTGGTATAAGGCTTATATTAATTTGGAAGCAAATCTGGGGTTGCAATTGCTGATGACTTTATCAGGTAGTCTAAATCTTCTAAAAAGTATGTTAATTAAGATTTGGACAATCTGAGATGATGTAGCTGTTTTAGTTGTTAGTGCTAATAATATCCCCTTTATTAAGCCATAGTCCACTATAGCTAAAACACTATCAAATCTGTGGGAACAGGATAGATCAGTGATAAGATCCATCAAGATCTGGGAAAAAAGGCATATAATTGTGGGTCCAGCAATTGGCTGTAAAGGTATTTTCTTGGGTTGTCATATAATTTTGTGAGCTTGACACTTGTCATATCCTCTGACATATTCAATCATGTAGTCATGCATATAGGACCAGTAGACATGGATTTGTAGTTTTTGAAGTATTTTGGCTTATCTGGGGTGGTCAGCTGTTAGATGATCATGGCATAAGTAGAGTAATTTTTGTCATAGGGCGGTGTCATTAGGAATAATGGGTATACCATTATGGTGGGGTATATCCTTCACTGGGATATTTCATTCCTTCACTTCTATTAATTCTTACTTCTTATAGATTTCATCTATCAGTTTGTTGTTGAGAATATTGATTAATTCATCATTGATTATTGTGATATTACAATTGTCCTTTTTGGTAGGTGTGAGATCAGGTTGTTGTGATAAGACATCAGCTGCTACATTCTTCTTTCCTAAAATATGTCATAGTTTGAGCATTAGTTTATATTCTTCCAGGGTATGCCATTATTGTTGTTGAGGGTTGAGGTCCTGGGGTTTTCTCTATCAAGTAAGATTCTCATGGTCTATCCATACAGTAATAAGATGTTATGCACCTAGGAGATGATGTCACCAAACTTTCAGTACTTGTATGATAGTGAGTAGTTCTTGTTCAGAATAATGGTAATTTTGTTTAGCTTTGGTAGAAGATTGGAAATGAAAGACTATCAGTTGGCATTTCTCTGCAGTATTTTTCTGGTATAGTATGGCTTCAGATGTATAAGCTGAGACATTAGCCTCTACCTTGTAAGAGAGTTCTAGATCTGGCTTAGCTAGTATGGACTATTCTTTGAATATAGCTTTTATCTCTTAAAAGGCTTTCTCATGTTCAGTATTCCATTTGAATGGTATGTTAGTCAACATAAGGTAATTAAGGGGTGCAGCAATTTTTGAATAGTTTTGCATAAATTATTAATAAAAGTTGCAAAATTTCATGAATTTATGTATGTCATACATCTTTGTAGACATCAGCTATTTGCTAATTCCTTTCAGTTTTACATAGTCTATTTTAATAGAGTTGGGAGTAATCATGGCTCTGAGATATTTGATATATTGCCATTTAAATTTGCATTTTGATGGTTTGAGGTAAAGGTCATTTTCCTTTAAGATTTTGAGGACTTTTCTAGTAAGTCATCATAATTTGTCATGTGTTTCAGTATATATAAGTATGTCATCTATACAGATCAGAACTTCTCCAGCACATATTAAGTCTTTGAAGATTTTGTCTATTATGGCCTGAAATGTTGCTGGTGAGTTACACATTCCAAAAAACATCACAGTGGGTTTGAATAGTCTTTGAGGCATACAAAAAGTAGCTTTCCATATATCAGGGGAGTGAATTCATATATTGTTATATTTGCTTCCTACATCTATTTTTGTGAAATATCTTGAATCTTAGAGTTTATTAAATAAGGTGGTGATATTGGGTAAAGGATAGGTGTTCTTGAGAGTATGTTTGTTTAGATAACAATAGTTCTGACATAGTCATAATTTGCCATCCTTTTTGGATATAAAGAAAAAGAGTGATGCTATTGGTGATTTTAAGGGTTAAATGTAGTTTTTGGCCAAATTTTTATCTAGAAATTTGTCAAGTTCTTTGAGTTCCCAGGATGCAAGTTTATAATTTGAAAATGGCTTTACTTTGAATATTGATAGTAATTTGATTTATAGTTCTATTTTCAATTGAGAGAGAATTGAGAGGCCTTTTTCTCAGAAGATAATCATGATATTTGATAGGTACTGCTTTCAAGGGGTTATTCTCTGTCTTTTCTCTGTATTTCTGGGCTAGTTTCTAAGAGGTATTGGTTTTAACATTTATTTCTTTAAGATTGAATTTCTGATTGTTAAGAAAATTTAAATATTTCATATTACTATCAGTGTGTATACTTTTGTGTAGTTTGAGATAGATGAGTTGTCAGTCTATTTGAAGGGTTTTCTCTTTCCAGTTGATGTTGGGATTAACATTGTTTAGCCAGGGAGTGCTAAGAATAAGTCAGAATTTTCCTAAGTTGATGATTATTGCAGTAATCATATAGAAGTGTTGGTCAATTTCAATATTGATAATAGCATAATGTCAAGTTTTGTTTGTTGATCCATCAGCATTTTAGATTTGCATGGATCAGGGTAGAAGTTGGGATAGTATTCTCCATTGCTTGAGTAGTTCAGGATCTATAAAATTATTAGAGAGCCTAGAATTGATTAGGGCATTAATAGTTTGATTTAAATTGGAAAGAGGATATATGATGGTGGAAATTGAAAAGAGTTTAGAATGTGTATTGAGGCATACTTCATTCACTTCATCAGAAAGTGGAGCCCTATTCTCTACTTCCTCATTGTAAAATTCTTCTTTATTGCTTCTTCTTCACTTTTATCTTCACTTTCTTTGATGTTAAAGATTCTATGTTTCCCTAATCTTAGAACTCTTCTTCATCCTTTTGTCTTTCTAATTCCTCTTCTAGATCCTTTCTTTCCTCCACTTTTTTCTTTCCCTTTTGTATTCTTCTTATTGAACAGACAATCAGTGGTGAAATATTGTCCTTCTTTGCAGAGAAAATATTTTCTTTCAGCTCTGAGTTTTGTGTAATCTCTGGTGAGGAGAAAGTTAAGTTTTTCTTCAACTCATTGAGATATATAGGCTTTGATATCTGAATCTTTGCTATCTGAGTTGCTGATGTCGCTGTTATCAGTATTGGTTTTGGAGTTGGTCTCATTATATGCATTGTTGAGTTATTTGAGAATGTCAACATCTATGGGACTATATCCTTGGACTTTAGTATTTTTTCAAATCAATATATAAGGTCTGTAGTTTGTTTTTGTGTAGTGCTTTGGAATAGTCTTCTATGAGTGAGAAGAGCATTTTCATTATGGTTGATAATCTCTTGCAGTTCAAATATATGGTTAAAGGTACTCTATTCCTGCCACTTGTCTAGCAGTAACATAGTAGTTGTCAATAGAGGATTGGTTTGGGTTTTGGTTTTGGACTTTGTTGTAGTAATGTGGATCCAGTTCTTGAAGAAAGAAGATGATTCATGTGTTAACGTCTTGTATTCCTGATATTGTGCTTTCATTTTTGAACTGGTTAATATATTCTTTGATAGGTTGTCCATTCTGTTGTATATGTTGGAGTTTTGATATTCCTCTGAGATTATTGCTGACATGGCAGAATGAGGTGTCAAGGGATGTGAGAAAATTGATGTAGATTTCTGGAGTAAGTCCCATGGTAGTTGTTTTATCCTTGATAAAGGCTTGTTTCCACTTGTTTGCAGGTCCTTCCATAGTAAGGAGAGTATAGTAGATTTTCTTATTATTCATGTTATAAGTGTTTGGTTGTGAGGTCATCCAGGATAAAAAGGATCTGTTTTCTAGAAGACTCTTAGGTGGTAGCCTTGGGCTTCTTTCCAGGTGCTTGACTACCACAGATGCCAGAGTAGAAGCAGCAGTAGCAGCAGCTTGATCAGTCTGTATGAGGGCTGCAATAGTAGATAGAGTAAAGTTAGGAAAGCATCTGGCTATATTGACCAGATTCTCCACCAAACCAGAAAAGCTTGCTACAGAAGCAGAGTGAGTAGAGACAGCAGCCACAAAGGACTTGGTGTCTAGCTTAAAAACAGAGGGCATGGAAGGAGGAACACCCTTCAAAAGCTTCTTTTTCTTGGCTGCTTTCTTTGCCTTTGTCTTCTTGATACTCTAGAGCTTAGGAGGTGGTAGGGTGGAAACATTCTCAGAAGGCCCATCAACCAGTGCATTCTCAGGTAGACAGTTGACAGATAGAAAGTTCACATAGTGAATAAAATAGATAGGAATAGAATAGAATTAAGTATAATAAGTGTGTACAAAAGAGTAATGAGACACACAAGGATGTCAGAACTAACTGCAAGTTGTTTTACAATATATTATATACAATCAAGTAAATTAGGAGTAATAGTGAAACAAAACAAAATGATTAAGAAGAAAATAGAAATAACTCCAAATGTCACTAAATGCACCACACTCTTACTCTAGTATCTTGATGTCATATTCCATCACTCCTACTCATTGAGGTGCCTGGTAAAACCCCTAAGTGTTCATGAAATTTAATAAAAGATTTGCAAGGTAAAGCCTTTGTAAAGACGTCTATAAGCATATCTTTAGTAGACACATACTGTAACTTGATGTTATTGAGCTTGATGTGTTCTTGAATAAAATAGTGATGTATGTTGATGTGCTTAGCACAGGAGTGTGATATAGAGTTTCCAGCAAGGGCAATACAACTCTGGTTGATAGCATGAATAATTGTGGCTTCAGTTTGAGGATAATTGAGTTTCTTAAGAAGTGTTCAGAGCCATATAGCTTCACAAGTAGCATTAGCAGATGCTACATATTCAGTTTTGATGGTCAATGTGGCCACATGCTCTATTTCTTGGAAGACTAAGAAACTGATGCCCTTGCTATAGTAAAAACAAAGCTGCTAATGGATTTCCTAGTGTCTGGATCTTGTGCCCAACTTGAATCACTCCAACCAACCAGATCAAAGGTCCCTTCATTTCAGCATCTAAGAGCAAGTTGAAAATTGGCTGTTCCTTTGAGATAATGAAGTATATGTTTGACAGCCACTAAATGGGGGATACTGGGGTTTTCTGCAAACTGAGCAATGAGACTGACAGCAAATTGAATATTAGGTGAGTTTGGGTTATGAAAAGCAAAGAGCCAATGAGAGAGAGGTAATGAGTGCCTTTAGCATACTTATTATATTGATGATATTCATCAGATGTCAAGAGAGATTGAGTAATAGACAGGCCATAGTTGACAGTGAGCAGAGTCAAAATGGGGTGACAGTTTTCCATATTGAAATATGTCAGGAGTTTGTGAATGTATGCAGACTGGTTGAGATAAATAGTTCAAGAAGGATGATCTCTATAAATCTAAATACTAAGAATATATTTGAGTTCACTGACATTGGTAATCTCAAAATAGTTAGTGAGATTATTTTTTAGAGAAACAATCTCACAGAAGTTCAGTCCAGACATGGCTATATAGTATTGTCAATATACACAAGGATGATAAGCAAGATCTGCTTATTATGTTGCAAGATGTAGAGACAGTTGTCTGAAAACACTTGAGTAAAACTAAAACTAGTAAAGATCTTGTGAAGTCACTTCTTTTACTGTCTACCAGCTTGCTTTAACCTATAGAGAGCTTTCTTCAGCCTCCAATATCCTCCTTCAGCCTTTTCCACTCCTTTTGGCACTTCCATATAAATATTCTCATCTAGGTCTCCTTGAAGATATGCTCCAACAATATCGACTTGATGGATTTTAAAATCAAGAAAAACAGCCAAAGTGAGAAACACATGAAGAGTAGTGAATTTGGTAACAGAAGAAAAGGTTTCTGTGTAGTCTTTACCAGGTATTTATGAGAAACCACAAACAACAATGTGAGCCTTGAACTTTATATGATTTCCATGACTATCAAGTTTCTCACAATAGACAATATGACTGCCAACAGGTCTCTTCCCCTTAGGTAAGTTCTCAACCCATTTGAACACACCTTTATCTTTCAACTGATTATATTCAACTTCAATAGCTTTCTTGCAACCATTGACATCAGAGGATTCAATCATTTCTGTATAAGAGTTGGGTTCACCATTAATAGTAAGAAATGCAAAATGTGTCAACTTGTTTTGAATGTAATATTGAGTAGGTTTATGCACTTAGCTTGAGGGATCACAATAGGGAAAATTTTCCCACTTATTTGATCTTTTAGAAGCAGAAGGAGGATTGGTGGGATCATACTGAGGTAAAATCGAAGAAAGAGGACTTAGAAATTGTTCACTAATAGACTCAGTAGATGAAGACTTGACTTCAAAGTTAGATTTATGTATGACTTCATCCACAAGCTGATTAATTTCATCAGAGGATAATTTAGGGAGATTGATAGATGTGAGTTTACTCAGGATTTCATTCTCATTAAATTAAACATTATGTGAGAGTATAAGCTTGCTATTTTTGAGATTTTCCAAATACCAACCTTTTGTTTCATCAGTTTACCAGCCTAACATTCATACCTTCATGGCTTGTGATTCTAACTTCCTGTAACAAACTTCCTTAGAAACATATACCCATCTAAGGGAACCAAAGATTTGAAGGTGGGAGACATCAGGTTTCTGACCAGTCCAAGCCTTATAGAGGACCATCCCCTCAAGCTCTGATGTAGCAGTGAGGAATTGAATATAAATGATTTATGAACACCTCTCCCCAATAACAAAGATCTATTTTGGCTGTATGTAACATATAATATATCATTTTGAGGAAGATGGTGATAGTATGCTCAGCAATACTATTTTGCTCTGGTTGGTAAGGGTTGCTTGTCTCATAGATAATACTATTAACAGAACAAAAGTTCTCCATAGTAGTGATGATGAATTCCATGCTATTATCACTTTTTTTTTAAAAAAAAAAAAATCATAAATTTATAATATAGTGCACAATAGCAGTCCATGCCTGGATTGGTGGCCCAGGATACTGTTACAGTAGTACAACTAAAATTGACTAAGAGAAGGCATAACAGGTTGAAACTACCTAAACATCCATCAAAATCAGCATCTAACAAATACCACCTCATCCTACTCAGCTTTGGGTGGGGGCCTATGATGAAGTTTGAGATTTCAGTGGTGCTGGTTGAGCATTCTCCTACCCTTGTGCTCCTTCTCCACTATCTTCTGAGAAATTGCATTAAGCTTCACTGTCCTCTCAGATAGGGCCATCTTCTCAGACAACCAAGCCTGATCAAAACAATAATGCCAATATGGGCACCATTGGTTGCTAGCACTGTGATCCCCCTTACAGTTCACATAGCAGGTGGCATGAGGGCATGGAGCTCTCTTGGGAGTTAGATCCTAGAGTAGATGCACAGAGGGGTTGTCTCTGCAACAAGATGCATGTAGATGATGGCCTGTCTCAGTATAAGGACTAGTGCACCAGGGGCATCAGGGAGCCTGAGAGTGACAGGCATGAGTGCCCATCTAGGGAGTTCCTTGTGGGTAACTCTTACTGAACCTATAAAGATGCAGCCCAGTGATGTGAAATCAACTTAAGCCAGAACCTGATTATTTTATCTGTACCAGGTTGACTGGCATAGAATTTAGTCCTCTTGAGCTAGTATGGTGTTCTCTAGTCACACTGCTATAGCCCATGACCTTAGTCACTTCCTATTATCCAGCAGCTGGTTCATTATGCCCCTATGGGCCTGATTACCATGGTTATAACTGTCTGGACTCTATGCCTTGCAGGCACTACTACCAGATTGATCCCAAGGTCACACCAGAGGTATCTGACATAGTGTCATAGACTAGCAAACAGCCAGTACCCTTGATCTAGAGATTGGGTTATGCCTACTAATGACCCAAGCTATAGAGTTCAACTAGATATACTAGATCTGAATAGGTAGAGGGTATCTTGTCCCAATGCATGTGATGTTAGGGGTGCTTTTTGCCAGTGGCCCATTTGTATAGTCATCTTTCAGACCTGGGGTTGGCTATCCTCCAGACTTTCACTCACTCCTAGAAGTCAACTTGTATCTAGGAGGGAGGTACTCCTCTCGAGGAAGCAGTCCACAATACAATGGTGGTTTGGAAGGCAGCTCTTGGAAGAGATGACATTGTACAGACATTGTGAGCTCTGTTGTACAGAAACTCTTGCCAACAGAGGTTCGCTCATGCAAACATCTGCCATACACCTCTCAAGGTCAAAGTGGTTAGCTAGACTCACCGTCCCTTGAGTAAGCGATGTCCCAAGTCCAATGAAGTTATGAACTTCCGTTACATATCCAGTCAAAGTGATAATAGGCTTTCTGATTGCTGATGACTTTGATCAGAGAAGCAGATCATTGCTCAGGGACTCTGCCTTTGAGTATGAGAATGTATTATGGACGATAACTGAAAAGGGTAGAAGCTACTGAGCTTCTTCCTTTTCTCATATATTTATATACTACTCAATAGCACTACAGGCATATTGGGTAGTCTACAAAGATCTACATCTACATGTAAATCCTCAGTTATCTGGAGATCCTCATCTACATAAGTCCTCAGTCACAGTGTACTGAGCCGAGCAATATTTTTGTCTTTTCTAAATATAATCTAACTACCAAGTTGAACTAGTTTGGTTTAGCAGCATTAGATGTAAATCATAATTTCAGATCCAAGTCCAAATATAGAAGACAAATATTTCTTTGATCAAGGATCAAAGAAGCAGTTCTTTTGACATTTCTCCATCTGATCAACAGGGCTGTCGTTCTTACCCTGATTGTTGTCCTTCCCTTCTTTAATCTTCCTCTTCTGTCATTTCGTGCAACTGTGAAGATGAAGATGATGATGAGTAAGATAAGGGAATGATCTCCCTTTCCACAGTGACCAAGAGTTGTTGCTGTCATTCTTCTAAGGCGTTCCTTATCAGCTCGTCTTGCTGATACATCTGATTTAAGACTCCTGTGATGATATGTTGTAGTAACGTCGCTCCTTCCATTGTGAGGTAGGGATGAGTCCATTCCTGTTCTGGGTGGGTAGAGTGTATGGGCTTCCAGCCATTGCTGAGAGCCATTAAGGGTGCCATTGGCAATGTGCACATGTAAAGGCCATTGAGCTTGTAGTGTTCATATAGCGGGTTGTGGTAAGCATCTAACAAGATATCATTATAGGTTTGGTCTGCCTCAGACTCTACTGCAATGAGTGTAGGGATGGGTAGAGGTGGGGCATAGTATGGCGTTGTGCTTCCATGTATGATCCAGTGGTATTGGTCTGGGTATTGCATTGACTGTTCAATAACTGCTTTGACCATAACATTACTCCCTTCATTTATCACATTTTCTATAATGTGTTTCAATCCAATCATTCTCCCTTCTCCTTCCAAGTTCTGTTCTAGGATGGCAGGAGAGAGGTATTGCTCTTGTGTGATGATGAGGGGGTGATTTGCTGAGGGGAGTTGCACTGGGGGTAGTATAACATATTTATCGCTACTGGTGTCAGTTTCTCTGGTGGGGATGGGTCCTACTATGACTGAGTCATGGCAGTACCAAAGGATAGTCTTGATGTAGAATCTTTCAAGAGGGTCACCAGCTTCCCAGGTTAGAGTAGGCCAGATTGTCATAGTATTCTCTATTGTTGATTGAATAATCAGATACTCCATCATTTCGAGGTATCACGAGGAGAGCCTCTCTCTCTGAATCATATTGAGATGAAGGTGTAGTCACTCTTGTGTGGATGCTGGGGCTTGTCCTATCAAGGCCAAGGTAGTGGGGGTTGTTTCTGTGTTGTCCCCTTCCTCTCATATTCTGTCCCCTTCCTCTTGCACTCTGTCCTCTTGTTGGGGTCTGTCCTCTTCCTCTTCCTCTTCCTCTTCCTCTTCCTTGGGATATCCCAATAACTCCTCTTGGGTGAGCGTTGTCTCGGGAGCTTGCATAGGGTGGTAGAGGGGTATGTCTCTCATTTGGTAAGATAGCTCTAAGAGGCTGAGTTTGTGAGAGGTTTTGAAATCAAGTCTGACCACAGGTGGCCATACTGGGTCATTCAGGATATAATGGGCCATGTCGGATATTTGATTCCATTGGGCTGAGAGTCGAAGTAGGATTGGGTCATGGTTCAATTTCCACAGTGTTATGAGGTAGTATGTTTCTGGCTCCAGTGTGGTTGTTACACACTGGGCAATTATGGCTATTATGTTGTTCCTGAGGTCTAAGAACAGTTGGCTGGGGATGGATGGTATGGGGATCAGGAATGGGTTGTTCCATTAGGCAGGTAGGAGGTTCTATAGGACGTCTACCAGTTCAACTTCTGTTAGCATCGATATCCACATTGGTAGGGTGAATATCTGGTCCTTGTATAGGAGCTTGAGAGGTTGAATGTATGCTCTCAGTTGCTCGTAGAGGTTGTTCAAGGAGCCTGTTATGCCGAGGGTATTGGGGAAAGTCAAAAGTCACTCCATAATTTGTTCCATCTTGAAGGCCGAAGTAAGTACTGTACCATAATTCTGCCAGAGAAATTCCTGGGTGAGTTTCCCAAATAGCTCTTCAAATCAGGTTGGAGAGTGGAAGGCGAGCAAGCATGGTGAGATGGATGGATGAAAAGTGTGCATGTGCAAGCAACATTCTTGCATAATGTATGCTAAGAGCAGTTTGTGCCCTGTAGCAGTTGATACATTCAAGAATTTCTGGATCATCTGGTAAGTCGGTGTCCAGGATGAGATAGTCAGTCCAGTTAAGTTGTTGAAGGGTATACTGGAGAGAGGTATCAAGAATGTGGGCAGTTCCAGTGGGAGGTTCGACATGGCAGGGCTCTTTCCTGACATTGAATATATAGTAGTGCCCTGAATCTTGTTGGTATCCAGGTATTGGGAGGGGTCTAAGGTGATCTGGGAGTGGGTGTGGGAAAGGGGTAGCATTTTGATTCATATGGTGCTGGGTCTTCTCAGGAGGTTTTGAGCATCTTTATAAGTTTTGAGGATCTCGTCTGCTCGAAGGAGATGTTCTTCTAGTTCCCAAGTATTTTCTACATTGGGGTAGCCAATCTATTTCACTAGGAAGTGGTATTTCCCTTTTCATATATGGTGGTTCAGTATCACTTCAACCTCATACTGTTCTTGTTCTTCAATGAGATCTGGAAGTGGCTGTTCATTGTGTTTCCCATATAAGGCATTTTCTTTATGGGGTAGAAGTAAGTCAGCATGGAATACATCATGAATTTTCCAAGTTGGCAGAAGTTTCAGTTTGTAGTTGACAGGTGACAGCTGTCAAAGGATAAGAAAAGGTCCTTCTTTCTGCAGTCTTAGTTTTCGTGACACTTCCTGGAGTGGAAGATTTTGAGTGTCTAGCCAGACTTTGTCTCCTTCTCGATCTGGAGGGTTTTGTTGGTGTGTTGTCCATTTCTCCATTATTTGTCTTGCCTTTTGATGGGCTTGTAGTGCTCTTCTCCTAGCTTCCTATAGGTCTTCGATTTTCTGGTTTGTCTGTGGGTTATTTGTTGGTGGCATATTGTTCGGTAGCATCTTCAATTCATGGCCATATAATAATTGATTTGGTGAGTGCATTCTGCCTGCATGCAGTTGATTGTTGTGAGCCATTTCATAGATTGCTAGATATTTGGTCCAGTCATGGGGATTGTTCATGGTGACAATTGCCAAATATGTTTCTATATCCTGGTTGTACCATTCAGTGGTTCCATTGGTTCTGGGGTGGAACGCTGTTGAAAATGCTGGTTCTATTTTTAACTTCTGATAGAACGCTTTCATAGATTTTGATGCAAATCTTGGATCTTGGTCACTGATAACCTTGTTGGGTAAGCTGTATCTTCAATAGAGTGTGTCTATCAATAGTTGGGCTATTGTTTTGGAAGTGGCTGTTTTTGTTGTAGGGGTTAATATTACTCCCTTTGTTAAGCCATGGTCTACTATGGCTAAAATAGCATCCTTTCTGCCTGAAATAGGTAGATCCATTATTAGATCCATGGAGATTTGTGCAAATGGCCATGTTGTGGTGGGTGCTGGAATTGGTTGGAGTGGTGCCTTTTGGGGGTTTCTCGTGATTTTGTACATTTGGCACTTGTTGCATCCTTTGACATATTCAGTTATGTAGTCATGCATTGCAGGCCAGTAGACATGTTTTTGAAGTGTTTGGAGGGTTTCTTTGACTCTGGGGTGTCCACTAGTGATATGATTGTGGGCTTGTTGTAATAAGCAGCATCGTAAAGTCATGTCATTGGGTATAGCAATTTTCTCCTTGAAATAAGGTATTCTGTTGTGTTTGCTTTCTGGTTGTATATCCAGTAAATCTCTATGTTTTCAGATGTCATCGAGATCTTGTGAGGAAACAATATTTATCATTTTGTCATCTAGCATTGTAATCTTCCAATTATCGTGGTCATCTGGTGCATAATTGGGTCTTCTGGATAAGGCATCTGCTGTGCCATTTTTCTTTCCAGGTATGTGCCAGATAGATATTTGAGATTTATATTCCTCAAGTGTTGCTCTCCATTGTCTTTGCCTTGGATTAAGGTCTTCTGGTTTTCACCATCTGGTCAGGTTCTCATGGTCTGTCCAGACTATGAAGGATTGTCGTGCTCCTAATAGATGATGTCACCATGCCTTTAGGGCATGTATGATAGCAAGTAGTTCCTGTTCTGAACAATGATAATTTCATTCAGCTGGCATGAATGCTTGAGAGTGGAAAGCGATAGGTTGGCATTTTCCTGTAAGGTTTTTCTGATATAGGACAGCTCCTGAGGCATATGCTGAAGTGTCCATTTCAACTTCATAAGGTTTGTTAGGGTTGGGTTTCATCAGAATAGGTCTTTCTTCAAACATCTTTTTCAGTTGTTCGAAACTTCATTGGTGCTCTGCAGTCCAGTGGAAGTTCTGCTTGGTGGACATCAATTTGTTTAATGGGGCAGCATGTTTGGAGTAGTTTTGAATGAATCTTCAGTAGAAGTTGCAAAAACCTATGAATTTGCAAACGTCCTTGGTTTTGGTTGGCATAGGCCATTACTTAATTCCTTCTAGTTTTGCATGATCCATTTTGATTGCATTTGGTGTTATTATTGCTCCAAGGTATTCAACCCTTTGCTTGTTGAACTTGCATTTTGTGGGTTTCAAGAATAAGTCATTTTTCCATAGGACTTCGAGTACTTGTGTGGTTAGGTGGTGAAGTTCTTCCTGGGTTTTTGCATGGATGAGAATGTTATCCATATAAACTAAGACTCCTCCTTTTCACACTAATGGTTCAAAGATTTCGTCCATCATGGCTTGGAATATAGCAGGCAAGTTACACATTCCAAAGAACATGACTGTCAGTTCAAATAATCCTCTCAGCATTCTGAATGCTGCTTTCCAACAATCTTCAGGTTTTATTCAGATATTGTTATATCCAGCACACACATCGAATTTAGTGAAGTATTTTGATCCTTCAAGTTTGTCGAATAATGTGGGGATCAAAGGAATAGGATATGCATTTTTGCATGTGTATGAGTTCAGGTACCTGTAGTCTTGGCATGGCCATAGCTTCCCATCTTTCTTTGATATGAAAAAGAAAGGTGAAGCCATAGGGGATTTTGATTCTTGGATATATCCTTTGGTGAGGTTCTCATCAAGGAATTTGTCAAGTTCGTCCATTTCTTTTGGTGTGAGTTTGTAATTTGGGAATGCTTTAGGTGTAAAGCTGTCAAGTAGTTCAATCTCGTGGTCCCATTTTTGTTTTGGTGGAAATCTCTGTGACTCTTTTTCTGAAAAGACTTTCAGGTAGGAGCAATATTCTGGTGGTACAAGTTTGAGTGGATCGCTTTCTCCTGTTCTAGAGAATTCCTGGGCGAGTGAAGTGGCAGTGTTAGTCTTCATGTTAATTTCCTCATCTTGCCCAAGGAAGTATATGATTTCGTCTTCAGATAGTTCATTGAGATATTTGTCCCATGTTGGAGGCATTGAAAGGCGAAGTGTCTTATTTTGCCAATCAATGTCTGGGTTCATTTGTTCAAACCAGAGTATCCCTAGGAGTAGTTGGGGTTCTCCTAAGTTTGCGATGTATGGTTCTATGACATGTTCAATCTTGTCGATAGTGACAGTCATACAGGTTTGCGCAGTGATTTTTCCAGAGTTTTCTGTGCCATCTGCATTTCGAACTTTGATTGGTGTCAGTAGTCATCTAGTGGGTAGTCTCCATTTGTTGATTAAGGTTGGGTCAATAAAATTATTTGAGGCTCCTGAATCGATTAAGGCATGAGTGTTGATATCTGGGTCAGAAGGTAGATGTATGGTCAGGAGTATATGTAGGATTTGTTTCTTTGGAACAAGGTGTATCTTGTTTATTTCAATCACATTGTCTTCTTCTCATTCCTTCAAAAATTTGAGGTTTCATCATCTGAGTTTTCATAATTATTGATGACATGACTTCCCAATTTTCGCGGGGTTTGAAACTTTCGTCTCCTGTCCTTTCCCTTTCCTTTTTGATCATCTCCCTTTCATTCAGTTCTTGGTCATCCTCCTCGATTATAGTTAGCCTTCCCTTTCCTTTCCTGGAGTGGACAGTCTCAGGCCCAATGTCTTCCTTCCTTGCATAGAAAACATAATCCTTGCAATCATAGCCATTTGAGTTTGGGGGTGAACATTTTGTTGATTTCTTCCTCAATGTCTCGTTCCTGGTCGCTTCCTGTATCGCTGGTAGAATCTGAATAGTCTGTTTCTGATTCCACTGATTTGCTTGGAGTTTTGTCATCATCGGTATATTCTCCATTAAGGTAATTAATTCTCTTGATGAGGTCAACATCCATGGGGCCATATCCTTTGGGATTAGACGTTGTTGGAGGGTGCGTATAAGGCTTGTAAGTCGATGCCTTTCATTTATGAGAATAAGTTTTCCTTTTAGAGCAATGAGTCCTCCTTTGTGGTTCTGAATGACTTCTTCTTGTCCCCACATACAATTGTATGTGGTCCATTCTGCTAACCTGTCTGGTGGCAGTATAAAAATTGTCGATATTATCAGCAACAGGGTTGAGTTGGCAGACTTGTTTATTGTAATAGGGGTCCAGCCCTCATAGGAAGAATACAATTCTGGTGTGTTGATCCTATATTCCTGAGGTAATGGTGAGATTCTTGAATTGGTTAATGTAAATCTCGATGGGCTTTCTGTTCTGTTATAGGTCCAGTAATTCTGTGACTCCTCGAAGGTTGTTGCTGACATGTTTGAATGAGGTGTTGAGGGAATTGTAGAATTCTTTCTCTGTTCCCACTGTGAATACAGGTGGTGTGCTGGTGGTATGGGAGTGTATGTATGACTCCTTCCATTCTGTTGCTGGTCCTTCTATGCTGAGTAGTGCATAGAGGATTCTCGACTCCTGTGTGATATAGGTGTTTGGCTTCACTGTGTAGAGCAGTCATAAGTCATCTCTCCACCTAGGGTAATCAGATAATTCTCCAGTAAAAGCTCATGGAGTTAGGACTTTGGGGTCCCTAGCTGCTGCTGCAGGTAGTGCCATTGTTGAAGTTCTTGGTTCAGGTGACGAACTAGGTAATCTAGAGTTTCTAGGGGCTCTATATGAATCAAAACTGGGGTTTGGTTTGATGGGGTTTGGGATTTCTCTCGAGGTACTAGGTTTGTCAGTTTCTTGTTGTTTTCCTTTGTCAATGGGATTGGTGGGAGTAGTTGGTTGAGTATGCTTGGGGGAATTATGCTCCAATTCAATGAGTCCTGCATTGATGAATGCGATGACTTGTCTTGTGAGAGTGGATTTTCTAAAGAGCATTTGTTCCTTGTTGGTGAGGGATAAGAACCAATTGAGTTTAACGAGTGTGTCAACGGAATCAGGGATATCTTTTTCAGGTTTCTCTTCTTTAGTTCTTTTGCGAGTAAGCTTAATTTGTGAGGATCCAGATGGATAAAATCCTCCAGGTGGCGTAGATATTGGTGTGGAAATTTTGTCAGTTTTATGGTTTTGTTTGGGGTCATTTGGGTGTCATTACTGTCCTTTGTGTCATTTTCAGTGGTTGAGCTTGTGATAAAGTTTATAGTGATGGGTTTGGTATTAATGAGTGATTCTCAAGTCATTTGGTTTCCCTCTGGTAAACTCAGATCAGAGGTGTTGTCTCTAGATCATTTTAGAACCGGAGACATCTTTCTCCACAGTTTCCTTCCTCTCAGTAGAAGGTTATGACTTGTCATTTGTGCATCCAGTATCAAGTGTTTGAACATGCTCCTTGCTTACTTACTCATCCTTTAACAAGTGAGGAGTGACCTGATCTCAGGTATCAGTTGTGGGATTGAGGGGTCCTTCCTGAATGTCGAGTGTCGGGGCATCTCAGGATTGTTGACTACAATTTTCCTAAAGTCTTCTGTGATCTAGCCAAAGAAGCTCTCTCCCCTGTCTTTTGAATGTCAATTCAAGGGTGGGGTGTTATTCTGCAGATTTCTCCTTATGTGTAGGCATACCCTCTGCCTATCCTCCTATACTGTAGGTTGTCAGAGGTCATACTAGCCATGGAACATCATTAGCTTTCTGTACAATGGAATTCCCTGTAGCTTTCCCAAGGCCAGGTTCCAAGGGAGCTTCTACCCTAATGTTAGGGGTGCTTTTCACCAATAGCCCATTGATATGGCCTTCTTTCAGACCTGGGGTTGGCTATCCTCCAGACTTTCACTTGCTTCTAGATGTCAACTTGTATCTAGATGGGAGGTACTCCTCTCATGAGGAAGCAGTCCACAATACAATGGTGGTTTGGAAGGCAGCTCTTGGAAGAGATAATGTTGTACAGACATTGTGAGCTCTGTTGTACAGAAACTCTTGCCAACAGAGGTTCGCTCATGCAAACATCTGCCATACACCCCTCAAGGTCAAAGTGGTTAGCTAGACTCACCGTCCCTTGAGTAAGCAATGTCCCAAGTCCAATAAAGTTATGAACTTCCATTACATATCCAGTCAAAGTGATAATAGGCTTTCTGATCACCAATGACTTCAATCAGAGAAGCAGATCGTTGCTCAGGGACTCTGCCTTTGAGTATGAGAACATATTATAGACAATAACCAAAAAGAGTAGAAGCTACCGAGCTTCTTCCTTTTCTCATGTATTTATATACTACTCAATAGCACTACAGGCATATTGGGTAGTCTACGAAGATCTATGTCTACATGTAAATCCTTGGTTATCTGGAGATCTTCATCTACATAAGTCCTCGGTCACAGTGTACTGAGCCGAGCAATATTTTTGTCTTTTCTAAATATAATCTAACTACCAAGTCAAACTAGTTTGGTTTAGCGGCGTTAGATGTAAATCATAATTTCAGATCCAAGTCCAAATATAGAAGACAAATATTTCTTTGATTGAGGATCAAAGAAGCAGTTCTTTCAACATTTCTTCATCTGATCAACAGGGCTGTCATTCTTACCCTGATTGTTGTCCTTCCCTTCTTTAATCTTCCTCTTCTGTCATTTTGTGCAACTGTGAAGACAAAGATGATGATGAGTAAGATAAGGGAATGATCTCCCTTTCCGCAGTGACCAAGAGTTGTCACTGTTGTTCTTCTAAGGCATTCCTTATCAGCTCGTCTTGCTGATACATCTGATTTAAGACTCCTGTGATGATATGTTGTAGTAACGTCGCTCCTTCCATTGTGAGGTAGGGATGAGTCCATTCCTGTTCTGGGTGGGTAGGGTGTATGGGCTTCCAGCCATTGCTAAGAGCTGTTAAGGGTGCTGTTGGCAATGTGCACACATAAAGGCCATTGAGCTCATAGTGTTCATATGGCAGGTTGTGGTAAGCATCTAACAAGATATCATTATAGGTTTGGTCTGCCTCAGACTCTACTGTGATGAGTGTAGGGATGGGTAGAGGTGGGGCATAGTATGGCATTGCGCTTCCATGTATAATCCAGTGGTATTGGTCTGAATATTGCATTGACTGTTCAATAACTGCTTTGACCATAACATGTGATCTCACATGGGTTGGACTGTTTTCACCCCAATTTTCTTACTTATCATGTCCTATTTCTAGAATGGTGGGGCATATATACCCCATTAAGCTCCTTTACTAAAGAAGCACCACTCCTTCAGCCAGTATATTGGACTTGGACAATACACATATATCAACCATACTATCACAGTGTGACCTTCAATACATGATCTAAGACACAGCTAACTTAAGCCAGTCACCCCCTTCAAGGACCCTCCCTGGCCATACCAGAAGCTAGTTTAAACCCCAGAGGATATCAGTGACTGTCTTAGACTAGAACCACCCAGATTCTATTTAGAACTATGCTCTTTCATTTTGGTGTCATCTGCTTTATTGCTAAGCTATCATACTTTATGCACTAGTAGCCCAGGCTAGCAGGAATTAAGCCTATATCTAGCTGGGTTCAAACCTGGGACCATGCAGGACCAGTAAGGCATGACACTTAAGCACACTCAAACTAATTGACCACATGGCTGACTACTGTTATCACTTCAAATATAATAGACTTTAATACTAGATTACCTTTCCAACATGGTAATAACATCTCAAACAGCAGCTCCCACTTTCTGCTTGGACTTCAAAAGTCAAGCAACAGAATATCAACAGCTCACTTCAACCATGACAAGTACATAGGTATATCCATTCTAGATAGGAATGTTCATTGGTCCAGTTAAATCTATCACAACTAACTCCATCTTCTCATAATGAGTAGTGCTTGAATTTGATAAAGACAGTTGTTGGGATTTCCCATGTATGCAACCTACACACAAATAGTCAAAGTCCTTTGGTGTGTGAATTTTGAGACCAGTAATAAGACTCATTTATTCTATAAAGTAAATAGTTGAGAGACTTATATGCCTCATATATCAATGTCAAAGTCACATAGTGCTTTGTTTTGCAAGGTGAGCATACTGTTATTTTGCAATGCCTTCACAATGTATCTGATACAATGTTCCAGTTGATCCCATTAAAGTAGTGTAAATAATATTCTTACCATCTATAGATAAAGCCAACCCATTATCAAGTCCATGGATTTGAGCACCAATATGCTGCAAAGTACCAAGACTGACAAGGTTAGCATCCAAACTGGGTATATAGAGAATATTACTGAGTGTAACTTTAGACAGAGCATCAAGATTGATATGAGACCAAAAGTGGATGGTATCATGACCCTGAACAGATATATGATTGGAATCTCTAGTAGAAATGTGATTATTTTTGAGGGTTTCATATGAAGAGAACAGTTCTTGATCATAGAACATGTGGCACATAACAGCAGAGTTAAGGATGATACTAGGGTGGAGATTACAAATATGAGTAGTCGCCATAAAAACTATGTCTGCTTCTTGAGTGTCAGAAGGCTTAAGATTGTCTACAGCCAGATGAGCAGACTCATTGCTCTTCTGCAATTCACTAGGGCAGTTAGGGCTCCAATACTCTTTTTAACCACAGTTATTACAAGTATCATTGGATTTAGCCAAACACTTTGCCCAATTCTTCTTTGACTCACCACTCTTTTTCTACTTTCCTTCTCCTTTACTATTATCATTTCCATTAGACTTTTTATTCAAAGAACCTGGTTGAGTAGCAATAAAAGCAAGCATCTTCATCTTCTTATTTACACTATTGGCTAGGTCTTCCTGAGTGATACAATTATATACAGATATGAGCTCTGTGGAAACATGATCTAAAGTGAGTTCATTATCTTTATATAAAAAGTTCTGCTTGACAACCTCCCAGGTAGGAGTGCAAGAGAGCAAAAGAAAAAGAGCATTGATGATAGTAATATCATTAACACTATGACTAGCTTTAATGAATTGTCAGTGAATATTGAGGTAGAATGTGATATAGTCAGATACAAGTGAGGATCCATCCCACTTTTGAGTATAAAGTTGTTGATAATGATAGTGGACATTAAGTCCACATTGTTGTTTGAAATAGTTTGAGTGAAGATGATCTCACATATCATGTGCATGCTCAGATTCAATAATAGACTCATATTGAGTATACTCAATTGCATTTTGCATCAAACCCATTGCAGCATCATCTCAGTTTAACTACCTCTCATAATAATTGACAGCTAACTTTCAGTTTCTATAATTGTTGGACTGAAGAACTTCAAGAATATTGGAACCAGTGTAAGATGGGACTGATGTAGTGTCATCTTTGTTGGCACTAGTACTAGTAGATTGGAGGGCAGCTGAAAATGAGGCAACTTTGGCTTGCTATACAGCCACAAGTTTAGAGAAATGTCAAGAAGGAAATGAAGAGCATCATTCACATCCAGAGACAATTTCCTAAAGGGATTTGGCCTAAAGTGCTACCTTTATGTTGTCAGCCCATATATGATAATTAAAGCCATTAAGCTTCAGAAACTATAAAGTTTCAGAAGACAATTTGACAATAGAGCCCATAATCTAATAGATGGAAAGTTCATATAGTAAATAAAATAAATAGGAATAGAATAGAATTAAGTATGATGAGTGTATACAAAAGAGTAATAAGACACATGAGGGCATAAGAACTAACTGCAAGTCATTCTACAATACATTATATATAATCAAGTAAATTAGAAGTAATAGTGAATCTGTGAAATTTAGAGTAGAGCTATATATACAACTAAGAGGAATCAATAGAAGCTTAGCTTTCATCCTCTTTGGTTACTTGTCTACATAACTCCTAAGGTTATCTTAGCGAGAAGTCTCTCATGCTTTCACTGATTGATGTACTGTGTACAATTTTTCTTACATTGTGGAACCTCTCAAGATATCTTACTATTAAGATTGAAGGATCTTAACTTTCTAGTAAGTACTATATCTATATCTTGCCTCATCAACATAGTAGTATGAAAGAGAGTCACTCTCTTCTTTCACATAACCTAGATAAGTATCTAGATTGATTCTGGTAGTTGATACTAGCAAGGAGGTGAAGGGCATAGAAGACTTCACCACAATCCCTTTGGAATAAGACTTGTACAGTCCACTTTCTGACCCCACTAGAATGGATGATGCAACTTCAGTTCTAGTGGCACCCCCAGAATAGGCTCCCATTGCTTTCACAAGAATAAGGTACTGCCAATAAACACCTATAACATTAGGATGGAAGCTTCCTTCCTGAACTAATTGCAGAGCAGAAAGGTAAGCAACTGTAATAACTAGTTGTAACTGACCCATTAGCAGAAGTATTATATGGAGTTATAAACCTACAATCAGATTGGGCATCCCACAAAATAGGTCAAAAAATAACAAATTGTTCCATAATTTCAGAGCAGATAGGTAACAGATATAATATTATGCTAACTTATTCCGGGGATTATAGAGCCTATTAGAGCTGGTCAATATATATGACTAAAATCTAACCTCAATTTGAGTAGACTCAAGTAACAAGAAGATTCTATTAAACTGATAACATACAACATTTAAAGAACTAGGTAAATAAAGCAACTTTATCTACTTCCTAATCTCATTAGGAGACAAGAAGAAACCTTATCTAAAATAACAAATCTCACACTGTGGAAAATAACCCTCCAGTAACATACTATAATAGAGAAACTCACTATAGAAATGAAACTCTTTAGTTATTAATAGATAAATATCATCACCCTTCTTTAGTAATAACTACCCAAACAATCAAGAAACAAATCTTATGACATCATGAGGTAACAAAATTAATAAAACTAATGAATAAAAATAGAAACTGGCAAAATATCTAAGTCAAGACATAAATGAAGTGGACAAGCAGAATAACAATAAGAACAACAAAGAAGAAATGACTCTACAGAAGCTGATAGACATAGATCCCATACTTTTGAATCAGTTAATTACTAAACTCAGACTCAAGAATTGAGAACAATCAACATTGAAATAGAAAACCTTAATTACTGGAGAAACCTCAATGAAAACACAAGATGACAGTTATTGAAATGAGAACAACTACAACAAGAATTCCAACATAAGCTGTTCACACTCCCTATCAACTTTGAAACAAGACCAACCATCCCAGTCACCTCAACTAGTCAACAAATTATCACTATTCTCTTTTTTCAGCAGTATCAAAGCTCTTGATCGATATCCTCATCACTAGACCCCATACTCTCTGAACTCCCAGGACAAAATTCTATATTACAACTCAACACCATATGTTTATGAAATGCCACTTTCACTAATACCACCCAAAGATCAACAATAGCAACTCAGATGACATCCTGAGACCCTAAAGTCACCAAACCACAATCTTTCAGAGGAGATTCAGAAGACTACAAATGATAGAAAAGTGACATCAAACTATTCTTCATGGCACAACTGAATACATACAACACTGATGAAAAGAAGATCTTCTACACCCTACTTACTATGAAAGAAACTACAAATAAATGAAAACAAGCCTTTATCAAAGACAAAACCACAGCAACAGGCCTTAACCCTAGAACCTATGCTGATTTCCTTACCAGCCTTGATATATTATTTCATCATATCAGCAATAATCTCCAAGGAATATCAAAACTCCAATAAACTTGACAAAATAGATGACCAATCAAACAATATATCAATTAATTCAAGAACAAAAGCTCAACCTCAGGAATACAAGATGTTAATCTGAGAATCTTCTTCTTCCTCCAAGGATTGGATTTATGTTACTACAATGGAGTCCAAAACTAAAATCCTGATCAGTTATCCATTGACAACTACTACAAGGCTGCCAGACAAATAACAGGAATGGAGTATCTTCAACTATATCTTCAAACTACAAGAGGTTATCAACTGAGACAAAAACACAATCATTACACAAGAAAAACTTCTATAAAGCACTATTCAAAAATGAACTATCAATCTTATACATCAATTTGAAAGAGTACTGAAGCCCCATAATATAGTCCTATAGATGTTAACATCCTCAAACACCTCAACAATACACTTGATAAGACTGACTCCAAAATCAAAAATTTAGAAGACTCCAAAAACAATAGTGAAACCTCTGAATATGATACTGATATCAAATAATATGTATCTCAATGAGTGGAAGAAGAACTTAACTCTCTCCTCACTGAAGACTATGCAAAATTACAAGCCAAAGAAAAATGCTTCCTCTGTAAAAAAGAATAATATTTCACTGCCAATTGCCCCTTTAATAAGAAGAATATAAAAGGAAAGGGGAAAGGAAAAGGAGTAAAAAGAGAAATGAAAGGAACAAAGATTAGAAAAAGAAGAAGAATGCTCTGACTAGGACAATACTGTATATTTAATATTGAAGAAAGCAAAGACTTCAAAACAGAAGAAAAAGAATTGAAAAGAAAGACTTTTGGGAAAAGCAAGTAGAGAATGAGGCTTTACTTCCTATAGAAATCAACAAAGTACACCTCAAAAATTTATCTTGACTATTTCAAATTCCTACCATCATTCATCCTCTCTCTGATCTGAAATAACTAATTTACTCCCTCATCAACTCTGGAGTATCCAATAATTTTATAGATCTCCAACTTATCAGCAAATGAAGGATACCTACTAAACAACTCAATCACAAACTGAGAATTTGAAATGCTGACAGAACCATAAACTGAACCTACCAATATATTTTCCTTGATCTCAAAATTGACAATCACTACCACTAAATCTGAGCAATCACCACAAACTTGGGAAAATCCTAACTAATCCTCAGATCTCCCTGGCTAAAAGACAAAAACCCCATTATCAATTGGCAGAAACAAACTCTTAGTATCAATCTTTGACATGTCTACCTCAATCTATGTGAGACATTAAGAAATGAAAATAAAATAACAACTATATTAACTATCTCAAAACCAAATATGATGAAGAAATCAATGTTAAAACAAATATATCTTAAGAACTAGCTCAGAAATACAGAGAAAAGACATCAGATAACTCTTTAAAAATAGTATTTTGAGAATTTTATGACTTTATTGACATATTCTCAGAATAGAAAGCTTCCCAATTTTCTCCTGACTGAAAATAGAACCACAAAATTGTGTTACTTCCCATATTTGAAGCTAAACTATTTCCAAATTACAAACTTGCCCCCAAAGAACTCAAAGAACTCAATAAATTTCTTGACAAAAATCTTGCAAAAAAATATATTTGACTATCAAAATTGTCTATGGCCTTACCCTTCTTCTTTGTATCCAAGAAAGATGGTAAATTATAACTATGCCAAGACTATTGATACCTGAATAAATATATGTGTAAAAATACCTACCCTTTACCCAATATCACCACTCTATTCAACAAACTCCAAGGATTGAAATATTTTACAAAAATAGACATACAGTGACTCAAACAATTGTCCCAATGTTTGGCACTTTTTGATTGTTGCCTTAATAGCACCACAACAAAGCCAAATAAGACCAAAGTGTTAGTTAACCACTGAAAGATGCTGATCAGGGCTATGAATTGAGCTAAGGTTCAAGTAATTTGATAAAA
>KQ962140.1:9304-21038 GCA_001563735.1 Leucoagaricus sp. SymC.cos | reverse complement strand
CTTTCCTTTTAGTACTACAGACAGAAAATTTTCTGTATGACTGACATCACAAATGATCCCTGCTAATAATAGAAGAAGAACAGGAAACCTATGAGATGGAAGCAATAATAAAACATCAACTAATTAGGAAATGATTCCACTATCTAGTCAAGTGGAAAGGTTACCCCACATTCAAAAATATCTGGGAACTGATAAAAAACCTGAAAAATACTAAGTCACTTCTTGACAAATATAAAAAGGCTCACAAACTTCTCTTGTAACCTCATGCCTAATATCCCTGTCAAATCAACCTGACCTGACTCTGAATGCCTTACTTATTTACTTGAAGTTATTATTGAACATTCTTCTAATTTTAGTCCTCCTCTGGAAAATCCTACAACCTAACTAAATCACTAATTGATAGAGCCCCACCTAGATACTCAAAACAAGAACCTGACAACCAAAATACCAGTGACTCCATAACTCTTGACACTACATTCACTCTCTAATCTCTTTGTTGACTCTCATAGAGAATATACCTTCTTCATAGCCAATGGAAATTTAGTACAAGCTTCCTATCTTACCAGTGATGCCACAATTCTGAATCAATCCCTCCAAGATTCCTTATCACAACTTGAATGGGAAGACTTCTCCCTTATGGATAATGATCTACAAAACACTCCAACAACACTTGCCAGTATCAACTACTACAGGTCAACAATTGCTCTTAGTATATATTCTGCAAGAATGCTACTCCATTATATATAGCAAGCTGACTAAGCTTGATAAGGTCTTATTGGCCTTCACCTCACTGCCAACCTGCAAAAGGCAATATGGCTTACTCATGTCAGAATATCTATAGCTCAATTGTCAAACAGCACTCACTTTAGCACAGAAAATAGAACTCACTTTACAATGACTTTTGCTGTACCCTGCTCTACAGAAATTGCCCAAATTACTTCAAAGATTATATAAGCTACTAGATTGTCATTTCTCCCTTTATGAGGAAATACACAAAGAAGCACAGAGTAATCTGAAAGTATGGCTCTCTCTGCTAACCATCTAAGAAACTCTTCACATTATATTGCTACTGATACTAATAGTCAACTGCCACCTTACTTCCCTCAAGACTGAAGACCTCACCATGAGTGAGTCCATCCTCCATCACATGCACCTCACCCTCATCCAATGCACCAAAATAACCAAGAACAAGTATATGCAGAATAACAAGATCAAATAGATAATTAATTATTCCCCACTGTTATATCTAGCTGCCACTTCTGAACTCTATCTAGAGAAAATCACAAAGAAAGCACTGGAGTATCCTACCTAGCCTCTAGGACTGCTATATATCCTTCTAGGAGCAGGAGATATCTAGAAGAAGCTGAACATTGAATATCCACAATACAATCACATCATGCACAACTCCAAAATACCATCTCTGCATCTTCCCCTACCTATCAATACTATAACTATACCAGAAATGAACTGGACACAAGCTGATGTAGGAATTACTACTGTTGCTGCTGAAGCACCTGCCACACTAAAGAAGAACTTTTAACTTCTAGTAGTAACAAAGAAAGAGGCATATTTGCCAATTCTGATATCCATCTTCCTAGACATAATGAACTTTACTATGACAATTATGACACCAACTATGATGACTACCCCTACAAGAATATTAGAAGTGTCTGAAGACAAATTACCTTCAACCATCATGACCATAATTTGTTACAATGCTAAAACCACCATCATCAGCCCCATTTCCTACAGAACTGAAGAGAAAGCCAATATCTATGCTGTTTTACCCTCTCTTCTCATGATAGCCCACAACCACTATCAACTCACCAATCAAGGCCTCTATTATTCTGAGCACAATATAGCTGTTGCTGTTACTAATAACTTGAAGGCCTCAAGGTTAGAAAGCAAATTAGAATCTGCTTTAGAGAAAGGGGATAATGATATAGTAATATAAATAATCAATAAATCACTCCCATTCTCCAACTATTATTGATGGAAGATTATTCTGATAACAGGAGAAGATGAAGACAATGTATTAGAATTGCCCCTCATTCCCTCCACTATAAATGACAAGTTCTACATCAATCCATTACTCCATGCTGCCTATGATAATCCTCTTTATTGATGATATATTTTTAATAGCAAAATGATTTGCACCTTGAAAAATCAATCAGTTAACATTATAGCTAACAAATAGAAAGTTGAAGATGATGATGAATTAGGAACTCAATGGAGATATCCTTTCTTGGATCATCATGGGTCCACTCTGGTACAAGTAATAGTTAATAGAATTATTAGAGGAACCTATTATTTTCTTTTTTTTTTAAACTCATAAATTTATATACTGGTGTGTGATAGCAGTCTAGTCACAATGACTACAATAGTATGCTACAATTACTCTATGAAGAACTGAGATCCCCCACAGCTCAGCTGAATATAGCAGCCTATATCTGAGACAGGCCCTCTCTATATCTAGAGATAGACAAAGAGCAGGTAAGATCCTTCACTCTCATCTCCACAACAAGTGGAAGATGAGCACTAAGGTCAAGCTAGCACAGCCCCCATCAGCAGCCAATGCCAGACCCCCCAGAAGTCTCAGAAGGCCTTCAGGAAACCCAGCAACTACTGAGAAACCTATCATCAAGGACATGTGACACCTCTAATTAGACAAATTCTCAAAATACTTGAAGATGTACCTCTCTTATCACTGATGCTCTCCTATCATGACAATACACAGCTAACTCCACCACACCCCATTCCCCCACCTCTTTCTACTGAGACATCTATGGACAAAGACAGTAATACTAGCAAATCATGACAAAGCTGAACCTATAGCCAAAGTCTCTCTCCCCAAGAGAATTTGAGCACCTACTCCTTGATGTGTTATATGGAATCCCCAGAGTCCTACTAAAGGACTTATGACTCTAACCATGCAAACAATATGCCCCATCTTTACATCACTTCCATTTTATAAACTTATGCTTTTTTGATAGACCCTGATTGATGACAATTCTTAATTCCTGAGTCATCATTCATGAATGTATAAATAGTATACACCTCTGATGTTTCCTTTTCATGATGATCCTTCTATCCCCTTCATCAAAACCTTAACAATGTCTTCTTAACTTCTTGACTTTGTTTCTGAATATATTACTATTACAGACTATATTGTCTCATCTTAGGATTATGCATTCTCTTTATATTCATTCCTTGTAGTACTTGTTACTCTTTGATTGACAGTTGATGATATGATTGGACTATGGAATAAATGTTGTAGCTCTACATCCTATTCAAGTAGTAGAAAAAAAATCTGTAAAATCTAGAGTAGAGCTATATATACAACTAAGAGGAATCAATAGAAGCTTAGCTTCCATCCTCTTCAGTTACTTGTCTGCATAACTCCTAAAGCTACTTTAGCAAGAAGTCTCTCACACCTTCACTGATTGATGTACTGTGTATAATTTTCCTTGCATTATGGAACCTCTCAAGACATCTTACTATTAAGATTGAAGGATCTTAACTTTCTAGTAAGTACTACATCTATATCTTGCCTCATCAATGTAGTAGTACAAAAGAGAGTTGCTCTCTTCTTTCACATGACCTAGATGAGTAGCTAGATTGATTCTGGTAGTCAATACTAGCAAGGAGGTGAAGAGCATAGAAGACTTCACTGCAATCCCTTTAGAATAGGACTTATGCAGTCCACTTTCTGACCCTACTAGAATAGATGATGCAACTCCAGTTCTAGTAACATCCTTGGGATAGACTCTCATCATTTTCATAAGGATGAGGTACTGCTGATAAGCACTTATAATAATATACATCTAAACATCCTAATACATAGCACTTTCAATAATTGAATTTGTACACAATATCAAACTACATTCAGAAAGATATTATACACTATATAAACTACTTTATAGACATAATCCTAAAGTATTTATCTCAGATGAAGAAACAAAAATATCTTCAATTAATGAGAAAACCTTATTCTTAGAACAAATTTGAGAAGCAGCACAAGAAGTATACAACTAGTCTAGACAAAGAATGGCAAACTGAAAGAATTCTACATAGAATTCTTTTAAGATAGAAAATAAAGTATGACTAGACAATAGAAACCTTCTGATGCTATACATGTCAAAAAAGCTCAATCAAAGAAGAGAAAGACCTTTTACTATTATTAAAAAGACTTCTCTGGTAAATTATGAACTTTAACTTTTATCAAAATAGAAAATCCACAATATCTTCCATATATCACTATTAATACTAGTAACTGAGAATGACATCTATGGAAAACATCAAACTTCTTTACCACCTATTCTTATCTTAGGAAAAGAAGAATATAAAATTAAATCTATCCTAAATCACTAATATTGAGAAACACAATTACAAGGACATTATAAATACTTTATACACTAAAAAGGCTATAGAGCAACTAAAGATTCATAGGAGTCTGAAATGAATCTAGAAAATTTAAACAAAATATTAAAAGAATATAAAAGGCTCTATAAAATCTATTAACATTCCCCATCCTCCATAACTCCAATTGAGGAACAATCTAAGAAATACTTCACTCCTCTAACCAAATCTTCTACTCCTCAATTATTCTCTTCATTAACCAAAGCCTTACTTTATGATAAGATTAAGAACTTCATCTCTAAACTCTTAACCTCTAAGCTGTTGTCAATTTCTGATGACAAAACCCCTTTCTCAACAGCTACATCTAGATGTTAACAAGATAAAGCTTATCTATCTGAAGATAAAGATACTGTTATATGACACACTTTTCTTTACAAATGAGCAATTACTGACTTTATAGCTGTTTATAGCAAGTATTCTCAATTCACTTTACTTGTGTATAAGATTGGGGCTTAAATTAACTTGCTCAATACTGTACAAGTGATATATAAAGCTATATCATAAGACATTACCCATTATCTAGATATGTTGGAATATATTTTTCTATGTAGTTCCTATTTTAGGAATATCACAAAGCTCTTACACTGAGCTGACTCTGACAGATATTATAGACCTCAGACATAGAGGCCTTAAACTGCAAACTAATATGAACCAGCTGCTATTCACACCCCTCAATCTGTAGAGATACAATTTATATCTCCTCTTTCTCAATAAGAGAAATTTTCTTGAATAGCTGAGTATAACACCACTAAGCCAAATTCACCAGCTACACCACCTCATAGTGAAGCTTCTACAGTCGAGGACAAGCAAAGCCAACTAGTTTGATATCTTGATAACTGGCTGTTGGATTTTTTCGAAACACTGGGATCATACTCAGATCTCGGAAAAGAGCCGAAAAACACAGTTCCGAAGTTTTTCCCACGCATTTTTGGTTCCTCTCCTAAATTTTCGGAAATTTTTCGTTATGTATTGAGTTAGTAACAGTTGTTCTGATTGACAATAGCATCAAGGTGCATCATTGCGCTTTGTGAGATAGCGTGATGACTCTTCTGTTTACAAACTGCCCAGGCTGCTGCTTTCCCCATTAAGCCAATTGATATGCACTCATGAAATGCCATGACTGATTAATGAATCAACAAATGACATCAACTGGACAGGCATCAAAGGCATTGATTGCAGCAGTCTTTGCCTACTCGAAGTCAGTTTTTGGGACTTGTCTGTACCGATACTTAACCCACCCCCAGTACTGAAAGAATTAAAGATTTATTCAATTCAGTAGCGTTTTGGGACTGATTGCGCAGGCATGAGATATTTCGTTTGAGCTTCTTTTTACCCATTGATGACAAGAGGTCCGGAGAAAATGGGGGAACTGTTCAATATTTTCCACAGCAACCACTTGTTTATTTTTTTTCAAGCTTGGGGAACATACTTGGCCTTTCAAACGGAATCGATTGCGCTATTTTTCGGAATTTCTATCAATTTATTTGACATCCATTCATAATTTCGGACCTATTTATTTAAATAGACATTTGTGGGCAAACCGCTTGATGGATTTATTTCATCCTAGACTCGTTTGAAAGCCCTTGTCAAGAGCTATCAAACGAGCACACTTTCACACGAACTTATAAAAACCCATATAGGGTAGTTGGCTTTGCGTGTCCTCGACTGTAGAGCTTTCCAACAACTTTCTTGCAGACCTCAACATAGATTCCCTACCTGCAACATATATAGTGAAGTGGATCATATTATAACTAAATATAACCAGTACTATTACAGATACTATAACACTTGGTCCTCTGGACATTTTGCAAAATATTGTTCCTGAAACTCTTATCATGGACTTAGTTAATAGAAACTACTCCCAGATTCTCTGACAACACCCCCTCATTTTTAGAAGCCTGCTACTGCTTCTATTATAGCTACTAATACTACCACTAATTCAATTTCTGATATCTTTACAAAGTCCAAGTCTGGATCTACTAGCATACTTATCTCTGAGTTTGGTGTACTAACTGACAATCACACCTCCTCCACTAATAGCATTATCCCTATCAATATGGAATCTAAATGACATTTATCTAATGTCTGTAACACAATAGCAACTGGTCTAATCTTCTAACTTCCATCTTCTATTAAACTCAGAAGACTCACAAGAGAATATAATATACATTCAAGAAACTATGGATGATTACAGACCACTATCTCCTATAACTATTGACCAACTACCCTTAACAACCAACTTCATAAACACATCTTTAGGTCAAAAGCACTAAATAATGATGATGGTTATAAAGCAGATAGGATATATGAATATAATAACTTAGAAACTTATAATATAATAAGAGAAGGCCCATTCTAAGTAGTAAATATATATAGATGTGGACATCTATCTTAAAAAAGGGATAATATTATAAAAGACAATTAGTTTTCTATTTATTCTTATTTTATCTTAATTATTTTAATATATTTGATTTTAAAGTTAATATTACATAATAATAGTGTTAACAATTATGTAAATCTTTATCTCAAATGTTGTTGAATATGATCTGTGATTGTAACTATAATACATGTTCTACTTGAATTCTGAAACTTCTATAACATTTAAAAAATATCTATTTCTCTGGAGTTTAGGCATTCTAAATATTATTAGAATACCCTTGACCCTAAAACTTCTATTCACACAATAATCACATAGAAGAACTTTTTATCACATGTAAATGATCTTTATTTACATGAAAACTTTAAAACCTTAACTATCTTTAAAATAGAAGAACTTCTATTACAATGTGTTCAATGCATGTTCAATCATTCTTTGGAATGTCATTGGTTTCTGATCAATGTCTTCTCATCTTCTTGATAGAAGCTTTCTCAGTGCCACTGAGGCTGTGTATATAATTAAAGAAGCTAATCTAAGCTTCTTCTAATATTATGGAGTTCAATCCATTTTCTTTTCAATACTATAGAATACCCATTGTTGAGAACAATTTAAGCCTTATATATGATAACTCTAGACCCTAGTACTATTTATAGCATAAATAGATACATAAATAGAACATATAAAGTAGTATAGAAGATAAGTAACACTACTAAAGAGAAACTCCATTATTTCTACTTAGTTAGATAGAGACTCAAGTATAGAGCCTTTTTAACTTAAACCTAAGATAATCTAAACCTCAATATATTAATGCTACTAAACCTCTTGTATCACTCTCAGAATTTCTGATCCATTGTGGAAATTCTGCTTATATTTTATACAAGATACTTGAGAAGAGAAAACTCTTGATCTTTTAGACTCTATAACTAAAACAGTCTCTAAGACTCAGTTTGATATATTGTGATTTGATCATATAATACAATCTAAGCTTAAGCTTATTCATTAGAAGAACAAGTACAAAGAGTCTCTTAAAGTTAGAATTCTGCTGTATAGCATATTCTAGCACCTCTAGCATGAACAAACCTAGAGGTCATTATAACACTGACAATGAAACAGGGAGATATTATTAACTACTTCAAAAGCAAAATTGATAGATCATTTTATTTTATCCAATTGACCCACAGTTGAAATCTCAAGAGGTGAGCAGAGCTTGAAGAGCAAGTCTCTGACAATTCTGCTGTACTCTCTTCAAGACAGCCCTGGATGGTCATGTATTCTGATGTCAGGCAAACACTTATGTTGTAGATCACTCTAAGCTACTATCACATCCTATTTTGGTATACCAGTAGAGATGAGACTTGGAATCAGGAACAGTGAAGATAGCTATAGTTAGTTTATTTTTGATAATAATATATTGCCCAGATTGTCATGTAAAAATGCAATGTGACATTCCTTCTTTTGCATAGTGCTCATAATACATAAAGTTTTTATGGCACAAACTCTATGCATTATGACAAAGTCAACTGTATTTAGAGAACTGTCAAGATTCAGTGATAACATTCTTGATCATAACACTAGTTGACTAATCAGGCAGAATTATTAGAAAATTTAGGAGTAAATTAGTTTTTCTAGCTAAGTATCACTCTAAGCTACTAGTTGCAATTTAGATAAGTTTTCAGAGTATTTGCAAGTAGTAGAATTGTTAGTTAGTGTATCTATAGTTTTATATTGAATTTCAGAGTTTGTCCCAGAGTTTTATAGTTTCATAGTCTTCAAAGTCTTGCCTTTTCAAATCTGTTTATCTTTTTCTTTGAATTTGTTTGATATTTGTGCTAGCTACTTAGATAGTACACTTGTTATTGTTTTATATCTTAACTTGCTTCTTTATTGTGATATTGTCTTTAATAATTGCTGCATGAAAATAGACTCATTAGCAGGTAATCTGGTCTCCACTCAACAAGTATATAGAAAACCTTGAAATAGAGTAGAATATAAAAATATTAAGTTCTCACAACATGCTTGCAGTTTTGTTTTGTTTTATCAAGCTAGAGTCAAGAGCTCAGGCCAAACTGTTGAGAGTACTGAGTTATCAGAATGTTGTCATATACTTAGTCCTTGTACATTAGAAGTAATGAATAATATTCAGATAAAATCATAGGAAAGCAATACATGAGAAGTTATATAGCATAGAAAATACAAACACATATATAATGCAGGACAAATTCAACAAAAAATAAGCATGTGAATAATGCCAAGAATATTTTTGAAGTATTGGCAATATTATATAAACATGAATATACAAGAATAATATCACAAAAGAGAAAGCAGCACAGCTAATAATGAGTAGTCCATATCACTAGGCCATGGAAAGTAGTGTGAGGTGAGAGGATGGATATAAGAGACTTACAAGTCCAATAAAGAAAAAATATGAGTTCTATGGAAAGCCCACTTGAGATTTTATTGAGTGAGAATAAATTCTATGATAAATCTATTATACTATAACAGAGATTTCAGAAGAAAGAAATACATATGCTCTGTGAAGTGAAATGCATGAGGATGGAGGGTCAACTGCATTTTTCAAAGCACAGAAACACATGCACATACTATGAGGTGAGATCCATGAAAATGCAAAGTCAACTGCTTGTCTTGAAACAGAAAGCAGTATGAAACTACTGTGAAGTAGGAGCCACAAGAATGAGGGGTCAGTTGCATTTCTTGAAGCAAAGAAGTACACACATCCTGTGAGGTGGGACCCACATGAATGGAGGGTCAGCTGCATTTCTCGAAGCAGAGAGAAGTATGCACATCCTGTGAGATAGGATCCATGTAAATGGAGGGTCAGCCACATTTCTCAAAGCAGAGAGAAGTACACACTTGCTATAAAATGGGACCCACAAGAATGGAGGGTCAGCTATATTTCTCAAAACAGAGAGAAGTATGCACAAGCTGTGAGGTGGAACCTACAAGAATAGAGGCTCAGCTGCATTCCTCGAAGCAGAAAAGTATGCACAAACTGTGAGGTGGGACTTACGAAAATGGAGAGTCAGCTACATTTCTCAAAGCAGAGAAAAGTACATATTCGCTGTGAGGAGGGACCCACGAGAATGGAGGGTCAGCTGCATTTCTTGAAGTAGAGGGAAGTACACACAAGCTGTGAGGTGGGACCCACGAGAATTGAGAGTCAACTGTATTTCTCGAAACAGAGAGAAGTACGCACTCGCTGTGAGGGGGGACCCACAACAATGGAGGGTCAGTTGCATTTCTCGAAGCAGAGAGAAGTACGCACAGACTGTGAGGTGGAACCCACGAGAATGGAGGGTCAGCTGCATTTCTCAAAGCAGAGAGAAGTATGCACAAGCTGTGAGGTAGGACCCACGAGAATGGAGGCTCAGCTGCATTTCTCGAAGCAGAGAGAAGTATGCACTCCCTGTGAGGTGAGACCCACGAGAATGGAGGGTCAGTTGCATTTCTCGAAGCAGAGAGAAGTATGCACTCCCTGTGAGGTGAGACCCACGAGAATGGAGGGTCAGTTGCATTTCTCGAAGCAGAGAGAAGTACGCACAATCTGTGAGGTGAGACCCACAACAATGGAGGGTAAGCTGCATTTCTCGAAGCAGAGAGAAGTACACACTCCCTGTGAGGTGGGACCCACGAGAACAGAGGGTCAGCTGCATTTCTCCAAGCAGAGAGAAGTACACACAAACTGTGAGGTGGGACCCACAACAATGGAAGGTCAGCTGCATTCTTGAAACAGAGAGAAGTATGCACAATCTGTGAGGTGGAACCCACAAGAATGGAGGGTCAGCTGCATTTCTCCAAGCAGAGAGAAGTACGCACTCCCTGTGAGGGGGGACCCACGAGAATGGACGGTCAGCTGCATTTGTCAAAGCAGAGAGAAGTACGCACTCGCTGTGAGGGGGGACCCATGAGAATGGAGGCTCAGCTGCATTCCTCGAAGCAGAGAGAAGTACGCACTCCCTGTGAGGGGGGACCCACAAGAATGGAAGATCAGCTGCATTCCTCGAAGCAGAGAGAAGTACGCACATCCTGTGAGGTGGGACCCACAACAATGGAGGGTCAGTTGCATTTCTCAAAGCAGAGAGAAGTATGCACATTCTGTGAGGTGGGACCAGCGAGAACGGAGGGTCAGCTGCATTTCTCGAAGCAGAGAGAAGTATGCACGATCTGTGAGGTGGGACCCATGAGAATAGAGGGTCAGCTGCATTTCTTGAAGCAGTGAGAAGTACGCACTTCCTGTGAGGTGAGACCCACAAGAATGGAGGCTCAGCTGCATTTCTCGAAGCAGAGAGAAGTACGCACAGACTGTGAGGTGGGACCCAAGAGAATGGAGAGTCATCTGTATTTCTCGAAGCAGAGAGAAGTACGCACAAGCTGTGAGGTGGACCCACGAAAATGGAAGGTCAGCTGCATTTCTCGAAACAGAGAGAAGTACACACATCCTGTGAGGTGGCACCCACGAGAATGGAGGGTTAGCTACATCTCTCGAAGCAGAGAGAAGTACGCACTCACTGTGAGGTGGCACCCACGAGAACGGAGGTTCAGCTACATCTCTCGAAGCAGAGAGAAGTACGCACAGTCTGTGAGGTGGCACCCACGAGAATGGAGGGTCAGCTGCATCTCTCGAAGCAGAGAGAAGTACTCACATCCTGTGAGATGGGACCCACGAGAATGGAGGATCAGCTGTATCTCTCAAAACAGAGAGAAGTACCTTAAACCGACTCAATACCACTAGGGCTTGGGTGTCCCTATTCTTCCCAACCACCAATGGCACGTGGAACGGTTTATTTCGTCTTGGAATGAAGGCTTGGTATGCACACTCTGCTTCAACTCGCCCTGCACCATTTGGGAGGCATTTAAAGTCGAACACTGGGAAATGCAGGATTTTATTGTGGGCTTTCAAGTGTGGAGAGGCCATGCGAC
>KQ962139.1:3550-24120 GCA_001563735.1 Leucoagaricus sp. SymC.cos | reverse complement strand
ATCACAGTCTGCACCTAACTAATTACAAACTAGCTAGGAAAGTCCAGAGAAAAGAAACAAAACTATATACTCTTGTATCAGAGCATTTTAGTAAAACCATAGAAGACGTGATGGCAGCTACAGTACTATTACAGAGGAGGAGAAGAGGAACTATAGTCAAGCTCGAATGAACTTACTGGAATACCAAGACACAGAAGTCCTGATGCATGTGGAAGTGAAAGAGATGGATGAGTAGACATGGAGACGTTAAAACACAACCCAGTGTGTCATATAGACATAGCAGGTAATAGCTTGGGAGATGGCGACAAGGAGATGCTTAAGCAAAGCCCAGCTTGTTGTCATATAGTGTGGGGGGGTTATGAAGCAGAGCATCAGAATTGAATGCAAACGCTTGAGGATTGTATTCAAGGAAGTCGATAAACTCCTTGAATGTGGATATAGGTTTGTCCTCTTGAATGTATAGAGGACATGCGAGGACAATGTGTTTGCGAGATTCCATCCAGAAGCCACAACGGCAGCAGGTGGATTCTTTAGGGAAGAATCAGGATCAGTATGTCCCGACAGGAGCGTGGTTGGTGATGGCGCATATAGTGCATGTGACAATGTTAAAATTAGTGACAGGTGTGTCACTAGCATCGATGGAATATGAAGCATGAAGTTCTCTGAGCCAAGAACTGCTATTGTGATATTGAGGTAATATGACATCACCTCAAAAATGTTTGCTTTGCAGCATTAGGAATAAATGTCCCTGATATTGAGGACTGGTGCAAAATGTATGTTGCCATTCTTTCAGGCATGAATCAGTGGTCTTTTTTTGGAGATATGACATGGAGATGCTAGGGCACAACCCAGCATGTCGATGGTTGAGTTTGGCAGTCAGATGGACTTTGCAAAGAAGACAGCATGATCGACCAGGTTTGTCAGGTGCAGAGTTACAGTTGCAGAGGGCGAACTTGGAAGAGATGTACCAGAACTCTAGTTTATGGAGTCTAGAACGTTCTAGCCATGGGCGTAGGGCATTGGCAGTGGCTATAGAGTGATATTGGCCTTTATGTATGGAAGGGTCCAACAAGTGATGTGATGATGGTAGGTGATCAGTGAGAATGATGAAGTTGATGACATCATCAGGGAATGAGGCTAGTGCTTTACATAGACCAAAGCGCTGAGCAGCGAGTTTGGCTTCAGAAGAAGTACATCGGCTGCAAGGAGTGGTGACAGAGTGAATGAGGGCACCATTGTGCCAGATTTGATAACAAGCAGAAGCTTGTAATTGAGAGTTGTTGGGAACACTACCATCTGTGACGATGATAGCAGTGTTGGGAGATGAGTGGGTGGAGAAGGTGCATGCATCAAGTCTTCACGAATGGTTTCCGAGCTCCTCAAGACTTGACCTATTGAAATCAAAGAAAGAGAATTGGTCAGAAAAATTGTCTAACAAACATAAACCAGGATAATTAGTGTTATGAAGGGGAGAGAATTTTTCTTCAACATTGAGAAGCAAATCATCAGCATCAACAAGAGGGCCTTGAATAGTAGCTCTATTGTGGTCAGAAAGTAGATCAAGTGATCTAGGATGAGGAAGGGCTCCCTTAGCATTGTGAGTGCTAAGGAGAGTGTGAATGGGGTGAGATTTGGGAAGCATGATGTATTGTAAAGATGCATGCTTGGTGAGTTTTTTGAGGTGGAAGTGTATAGGGATGAGCCCAGCAAGGGATTCGATGCCTCCAGAAGGTGAAGTATGGAATGTGCCTGTAATCCATAGAGCAGCATTGTGTTGCATTTGTCATAGCAGCTTGAGCTTATTAGTGATTTTGGCCCCAGAGAAATACCATAAACGGCATCCATATGTGGTGAGAGGGACAACACATGAGCGATATAAGAGTTGTTTTTGATGAGGCAGAAGTCCACGTGTTGAGTTGCTGAGCATTTTCATCGTGCAGATGGAGGATAAAGCTTTGGTTGACCAGTAGCATATGTGTTTGTTAAAGGTCAGTTTGCAATCAAAGTAGAACCCCAAGTATTGCCAGAATTCTTGAGGTTTGAGGGGGGAGGAAGAGGTGAAAGGCACAAAGCCAAGATCAATAGATGGATTGTTATCTCCAGGGATTCTAGAGAAGTTGAAAACCTCCGATTTGTTGTGTTCCAAGACAAGTCCAAAGGAGTTGACTAGGTTTACAAGGGAGCAATAGGCTGCCTTGATTTTGTTGTGGCACTTGCGCCACGATTCGCCTTGTGCTACAATAGTACCATTGTCTACAAAAGATAAGAAGGAAATGAGACCAGAATGTTTCTGACTAGCTAGAAAAAGAAGAGGGGCTAAATAGAGACCTGAAAGAATAGGGGAGAGAGTGGACCCTTGTCCTACTCCTGTGTTAAAGTCAAAGCAAGGTAAAGAGAAGGAATTGTACAAATACGTGGTAGAACGTCCTATCAAGTAATTGGAGAAAAAGGAAACAATTTCAGGTGCAAAACCTTGTTTTTTAAGAATACTCAAAAGCATTGAATGATTAAGAGATGGGAAAAATTGGGAAAAATCAAAGGCTAGAACAGAAGTATGTAACTTTTTATTCCAACCAGCACATATGAGGTGAGTTAGGAAGACGCCAGCATCTTCAGTGCTTTGTTGAATAATTCCTCCAAATTGTGAAGGAAAGATCGCTTTATATTTGACCACCTCGAATTGCATTCATTTAGCAAGCATTTTTTCAAAAAGTTTTCCTAGGGTGTTTAGCAGCACAATAGGTCGAAAGGCTTTGGGAAGATGGTAAGATGGTTTGTTTGGTTTAGGAATGACAACCAAAACCGATTCTTTGAAGTGAGGTGGCCAGTAACTGACAGATAGACATGCATTAGCTAGCCTGGTGAAAAAGAGGGGGATGTGATCATCAGCAGATAAAAGCATTTTGAGATGAGACCAGGAGACATGGTTCAGTCCAGGAGTCGAGGTGTTGGAGCAGCTTTTAAGAGCTTTGGTAAGTTCTAGAAGAGAGAACGGCACCCATTTTCTTTCAGGAATATCATGTAGGTTGTCGAGTATGTGGGCGTCAATAGATCTGTTAGATGCTGAATTATAGGTTTGATCAAACGCATGCCAGAGGGCATCAAGTGAGTGGCAAGGTTTGTCGTTGTGAATGATAGCTCAAGCAGGTGGCAGCTTATGATCTTTGACCCAAGGCATAAGGTCCCAAGGTCGTTTGTTGCTTTCCATGATTTCTTTGATTTTCGCATTGAAAATTTTTCTTTTGGCTGTTCATACCATTTTATGGAAAATGCGCCAGTTGTCTTTGACATGATCATCATGGTATCATTGCAATGCTTCTCTACACTCATCGTTCCACCATGGCTTAGAGCACATAGAAATGAAACTCATAGTGGCATGTTTATTCCATAGTGCACTGACGAGGTCAATGATCTGCACCGAAGCACTTAGGATGTGTGCTTCAGTTGAAAGATCAATTGACAGAAGCACCAAAAGCCCTACTGCCAACTCGTTAACAAAACTACGTTCTTCATCAGAACCTCATTTCAGACTCTTCTTCTGGATCAGAATGAATTTGGGGGAGATAGGAATTGTGATTGCAAGCAGAGCATGATCAGATTGCAACCAGTATTCAGGAAGTATGTAGTGACCATCAATGTCAACTTCATTAGCAGTGAACATGAGATTGATTGTGGTGTTATTTTTAGTGGGGTCGGCAGAATATCGAGTGGGTACATTGACAATTGGTATGGAGTGATCAAGACCCAGATCGGTCATGATATCCATGAGGCGAGTGGCGTGTTTAGAGTGTGTGTGGCAATTAGCATCCCACTCTTTAGATCGTATGTTGAAATCCCTGCCAGCATAGAGTAATGGAGGTAATAGGTTGACACATTGCTGGAGATGATCCAAAGTGAGGTGTTTGTCATCTGAGTATACATTCATTAGAAAATGAATGTTTTGGTTATAGGACAGAGAAAGGATGAGGATATCATGATCGAGGTCGGTGTATGAGTTGACAAGGGAAGACCATAAATATGACAAACATTTGTGAATGTAAGCCATAACCTGAGGTTTAACGGGGGAAGGAAGGGAAGGGGCAAGATAGATCCAGTCGGGATGAATTGGTGCCCCTATAACATGTTTACCTAAAATTGAGTCAGTAGAAATGGTGTTCCTAACTATATTCCAGGCAGGTTCTTGGATGAAAATAATGTCAAAGTTGTCAACTAAAGTGACTAGAGAAGTTTCCATGATAGCATAATTACGATTGACATTAAAAGAGAAGACACGAAGAGAATCAAGGTTTAAATTCTTCATGAAGGAACGTTGGACCCTCGTCAGTCCCATGGAGAAAAGGTAGCCTGTTTGTGCTGGATAGTGACTTCAATGTGTTGGGCCCTTTGGGCTTTGGCTTCCTGAGCTTTGTTGTCATGCCAGGTACGATTGAAACAATTGCACCAATATGGGCATTGCCTGTCATTAGCCAAATGATCGCCTTTACAATTTAGGCATTTAAATTCATGAGGACAAGGCATTCCCTCCTCAGTAGCCTCATGAGGAGGTTTTGCTTTAGGGTTCACTTGGCAGCACCAGGCTGCATTACAATGATTTTCAGTCTTGTGAGGACTGCTGCATTTAGCACATTTCCATCCTTGAGATCAGCACTTAGTGGTAATATGACCCCATTTCCAGCAGTTCTGGCATTGGGAGACTCCAGGGTGCATGTTGCATGCCAGGATAACAGCGACATCTTTATCGAAATTAAAAGAATGATTAGTAAGAAGTTTGGCATTGGTCCTGTTTTGTGAGTCCCAAATGTCAAACCAGATAATGGCTATGTCAGAGTGCAGAGTAGCTCTCATGACATGGGGTGGAGAGGCAAGCATGATATGTTCAAAGAGTGGGTTACAGTTCATGACGTATAAAACATCATCAGGTGTAAGCTGATTGGAACTGTCATCATGCCAGTCAGTCAGCATGTAAAAGTTGACCCCAACAATTTTGAGATATGATTTGGACATAGGAGCCCTAGGAATAGGGACTTTGTCCTTGTTGCATTGGATGGCTTTTGATAACCATTCATGAATGATATCATGCTTGCCAGGGGTAGGAATGAGATTAGTAGAGAAAGCAAGGCCAAACGCAGCGCCAGAATGTCCTTCAGACATGGCAAGGACACGAAGTTTCAAATGTTGGTCAATAAGACCATGATTAACAGTTTCAAGAATGTGATGGTGGTGTTGTAAGGAGTTAACGGTCACCATTTCAGAGTAGGGTACAAGGACTTGTTTATGGGTAGGTCCCCACATGGTTAATTTAATGACAAATTTCTTTTTCTGAGGAACAGAAGTGTTGTTAGTGTTTCCACTGTTGGCATTTCCAACAGCGGCTTGATGCATAGCAGCAATATGGTCAGCAGGTAATTTGTTGCCATAGAGCTTGACAAGTTCTACCAAGTCAACCACCTGTTTGGTGGCATTGGTAGAAGGGGTAGGAGCATTAGACCAGGAAGCTGCAGCATATGACTTGACCAGTTGTGAAGAAGGAATAGAGGAGGAAGGTTTTGGTTTAGGAGGCAGACTACTCACCTTAGGCATAGGTGGTGCAGGTGGTGGAGGGAAAGCTGCCTTGATGGGGGGCTTTGGGGGGGTGCGTTTAGGCATAGGTTTAGCCTTAATTGGTTTGACATCTTGAGTTGATTTAATGCCCTCAGTCGATATCATTTCGATGTCTTGATTTTCAAAAGGTTGCGAGGAAGGAATGATTTCCTTGGCCTTGCCCTTGTTCTTCTTTTCGATGTATGGCGGCCTGGTTGGGAAAAATAGCCTATCCATAAGTTGTTTAATAGTAAAGTTGGTCACGTCTTTTGGGATATAACCCTCAATAATGCTAGAGTCCTCAATAACGGTATGTTCCCATCCACCATCATATATAGCCGTGAGCAAATAAGCGAGTTTGTCCACTATCACTCCACTGGGAGTAAATTTACCTTTATTGACTGGAAAGAGATGGATCCAGTCTGCGCATTCTTGAAGGGTCATAGCCACTTCACCAATAGTTTCTTTGTATTCCTCAACTGGAGGACTACTCAGACATAAAGGGTCAACAATATTACTGCCTTGAGCAGCATTGATTGTACCCAAAGCTCCAACATCTTGCATGTTGGTATCATTATTAGGTATACCAGAAACTTCCAGTAAACCAGCGGGATGAGAGGGAGATGAGTTAGGTATACCAGAAGATTCTGGTAAACCAGCAGGATGAGAGGGAGATGGATTAGGAATTCCTGATCCAGTCTCAGACTGAGTGGTGTGTGAAGCACTAGTGCCAGTACCAGTGAGTTTGAGAATAGCCAGATTAAGCTTAGGAACAGGAGGTTCCAGAGTGATCCCAGCTGGGTCAAGGGCAGGGAAAGGATCAGTATCATCAGCCCAGTCACTGAGGCAGACACATGGGTTAGGTCCAGAAAGATGTGGCCCCAGACGCATAGAAGGGGTGTCAGGGTCAAAGGAGGAGGCATTTTTGTCAATAATGCTTTGAAGGGTGGGGAAGGGTTTGTTACTGCCGTTGACAATGTTCTCAAAGTGATTCCACATTTGAGTCAGGTTTGGCTGAACATCGAAGTCAACAGTGTGTTGTCGATGTTTGGTAGGAATAGACACAGGAGAATGAAGCTCCATGTTTGTTGCAGGATGGATGCCCATTGTTTTCATGGGCCTAGGGGTAAGGGCACCTTCTATGATAGAAGGTTGGCTGTTGGTTGGAGTGGAACACCCTCATTGAAGGGCTTGTTGGTTAGGGGGAGGCAACTTAGTATGAGGTGCAAGTCCTGTGTCTTGGAGAGGTTTACGGACAGGCAAAGCGGACCTGGACCATTGAGAGGCGACAGATGACACCCTAGAAAAACATTGTTGAGACTCAGCACAGCTAGCACGAGATTCAGCATGGTGGCCTTGGATATTGGGAGGAGGTTTATCATCAGAGGATGATGATTCATATTCAGAGGAGTTGTTGGCAGTGATAGCCTCAGACATCACTCGTTTGGTAGCTTGGACATCAATAGCAGATGCTGTGCACCCAGCACATGTAGTGATGGCCTTCAACTTGCTGCCAATGTTAGAAAATCTTCCACCACCTTTCTTATACAGCTCTCTGCTACTATCACCCATAGATTCGTATATTTGTAGGTTCTTGTGTTCATAGAAAAACCACTAGAGAAATGTCAATGATGGTGGTTCGTGAGAAAGAAGAGGTGTAGTATTGTGAGGTTTCCTTATACAGAGTGAGGAGTGAAGTGTGGAACCTGTTGTGAATCTTCCAGTTGGTTGGTAAGTTGAGTTTGTAGGTGACAGATGAGAGTCTTTGATGTATTTAGAAAGATCCTTTGACTTTTTGGGCATATTTCCATGAGGTATCTTTGTTAGCAGCAGTGGTGATGTTTTTATTGTTAAGCCAGACTTTCTGACCAACTTCAAAGGGTTCCCAATTTGGGTTATTGTGGTGTCCAAGTATTACTTGTCTAGCTTTCTCATGAGCTTCTAGGGCAAGCTGATGAGATTTCTCTAGTTTCTTAAGATGTTCATCTATGGCAGGTACTATGGTGGGTTCTATAGAGGATAGGTTTGGGGATTGTAGCCATAGAGCAATTTAAAGGGAGTGTGTTTTCATCCCATGTGGCACTGTGAGTTGTGAATGAATTCCACAGTTGGTAACATCTTTTTCCATTTTCAGAGGTCTCCATTGCAGTAGATAGCAAGATATTTTTGGATTTCTTGGTTGAAGTGTTCAGTGGTTTCATCTGTTTGAGGGTGAAAGACAGTAGAGAGAGCTTGCTTGATGCTGATAGCTTGGGTGAGGCCTTTCATGAAGTGAGATGAAAAACAGGGGTCATGATTGCTGATGATCTTTTCAGGAATTCCATAGCATAAAAATACTCTTTCATTAAGTATATCTGCAATTTTCTCAGAGTTGGCCATTTTAGATGTTGGAACAAGTATTATCCCTTTCATAAGACTGTGGTCCACCACAGATAATATGCTATCACAGCCATTGACAGGGGGTAGATTGGTGATGAGGTCCATGGAAATTTGGGTAAAGAGGGCAGTAGAGCAAGGAGCTGTGATTGGTATGGAGGTAGTTCGGTGGGATGATGGTTGATTTTGAATTGCTGGCATTTACCATATCTATTGATGTAGTTAATGACAAAGGATTTCATTCTGGGCCAGTAGACAAATAATTGGACTTTTTAAAGTATTTTGGCTATTCCTAGGTGTCTTGCAGTAGAAATATTGTGGCAGTGTTATACAAGTTGGCATTTAATAATGAGATTGTTAGGTATGGATAATTTGCCATTTATATGAGGTAATCCTTTGAATCTGGGGGATTTTCAAATGAGGGTAGTAGTAGCATCATTGATAATGTTTAATTCTTCTTTGTCAAAGAATTTGTTAGAGAGAGCAGTAACATTGTGGTTGTCTTTATCTGTCAGTTTGTGGTTGGAGTGATAAGATAAAGCATCAGCAGGTCTATTTTTACATCTAGTGATGTGTTTGATTTCAAGGTCAAATCTGAAAAGATACTGGGTCTAGTGTACTTGGCATTGGCTAAGATCTTGAGGTTTTCTTCATCTTTTCAGATTTTCATGGTCTGACTAGATGATAGTTTTGTGAGGGGATTCTTTGATGTAGTGTCTCCACAACCCTTCTTTCCCACACACCACCACCTTCACTCTGGGGTGCTCCTTTCCTCGCGGTCTTGCTGCCCTCCTAGGGTCACTTGCAGTCTGCTATCCTCACCATTTTAGGGTTCACAGCATCCATTCCTTACTGTGGGGTGCACTGGATGTTCTAGTGCACCTTGGCTCTCTTGGTGTTGAGTTGAGCGCACTTCAGCTATACTCCTCCACCTCTTTCCATGCCTTCTTGGGCCTTGCCTGGGTCAGCATCCCCTCTCTCCTGGCCTGGCCTTCTGGCCCCCTTCTGCTTCAGTGGTTGGGATGGGCCCTTTGCTGGCTTGGGTGCGCCTGTGCTGTGCTCAGGCCATGCATTCCCCCTGGTCACCCTTGTGGCCCCCCAGTTTCAAATCCATGGTTCTGCTGAGTAAGTAGCTGCTATTTTTGTCAAGCACTCTTTTGTGCTTGACTCATCCTCCCTCTCTCGGGCTGGCTCTCCACTGTGCCCTCCTCCTCATTCTGGTGCTGCACAATGTGCTGGGACTACTTGGCATTGGGTTGAGCTTTGCTCCCCTGCCTTATCTTTTTCTCTCCCCTGGTATGCTGGTCTTCAGGCTGGCTGCCAACATCCCAGGTCCTTGCAGGGGTAACCCCTCTGCACTGCCTTCCCAGGGCCTGATCCCCACAGGAGCCCCATGCCTGCATGCAGCATGCTGTGCAAGTTTATGGCATTGCCACTTATTATCCCCTCTGGGTGCTGCCACCAAGGTGGTTGGCACTTCAGATATCCCTTAGAAGACATCAGTGGCTGAGCGCATGGGCAGGCACTCACTTGGCCATTCCCAACGAAACTGAAATATCAACAAGGCCTCCGTTTTGAGGGGGGCATTAGATGGTTACTGGTCTCAGTGGACAATTTGGACTTTCACTGTACTGTACCTTATTTAGTCAATTCTGGCCCTTCCCTGTAACAGTAGCTGGGCTTATGAGCCTGGAACTGGACTGCTACCATGCACCAGTATATAAATTTTTGAGTCAAAAAAAAAAAAAAAAAGATGTAGTGTCTCTATTCTTTGAGAGCACAGATAATGGCAAAGAATTCTTGTTTGGAGCAATAGTAATTACATTCTGTGGCAGTGAAGGATTTGGAGAGATAGATAATGGGATATTTGACACTATTGTTGTCTTTTTGCAGAAAAATAGCTCCTGAAGCAAACTGTGATACATCACATTTGATTTCAAAGAGTTTTGCATAATCAGGCATGAGCAGTATGGGTTCTTTGAGGAACTTTTCTTTTAATTGGATAAATGCTGTATCACATTCTGATGTCTAAATAAAAGATTTGTTTTTGCTCATGAGTACATTAAGAGGTCATACATGGTTGGTATATTGATGAACAAATTATTAGTAGAAGTTACAGAATCTAATGAATTTTTGGACATCTCAGATACATTTAGGCATAGGCCAATCTTTGATCTCTTTTAATTTGGTAGGGTCCATTGAGACTGAATCTGGTTTGATGATAACACCAAGATATTTGAGAGTTTGTTGCTCAAACTCATATTTTTTGGTCTTTAGATAAAGGTTGTTATCTTGAAGTATTTTTAGAACTTGGCAAGTAATCTATTGAAGTTTTTCTTTGGTCTTGGCATAGATCAATATGTTGTCTAAATAGACTATTATGACATCTTGATTAATGAGTGGTCAGAACAATGAGTCCATCATTGATTAGAATATGGCAGGGGAATTGCATATTCCAAAGAATATGATAGTGGGTTTGAATAAGCCTTTATGAGTCTTGAAGGTGGCTTTTTATGTGTCTTGAGAGCAAATCCTAACATTGTTATATCTAAGGTGTACATCTAGTTTGGTAAAGTACTTTGCATCTTTGAGTTTGTCAAGAATTTGGGATATAAGAGGAATGGAATAAGTATTCTTGATAGTATATTCATTGAGGTAGTAATAATCTTGGCAGAGTTGTAGGTTTGAGATAGGACAGATTGTTAATTTCAATGGGGCAGTTATCTTCATGTATTGAATTAACAAGTTCTTGAAATTGCTTTTGTTTCTAAGGATGTTGTCTCTATTGTAGCATACTATTTTCCCAATCAATATCTGGATTATGTTGTTGTAGCCATGGTAGGCCTAGGATCATGTGGGGGCATCCTAAGCTGATGACTTTGGATTTAATATTCATATTGATTCTATTGACAGTTGTGGTGAGGGAACAATAGTGTGTAGCTGTTTCTTGTTGGTTTGTTATACTATTGGCATTCCCAATAGTGACAAGCTTTTTGAGAGAGCAAAGAAGAGGTTTGAGATTATGAATATGGACAAAGAAGAGATTAACAAAATTTCCTAAAGCACCAGAGTTAAAAAGGGCAAGGATTTCCATATTTTTCTTAGAGTTTGAATCTATATTAAGGTGACAAGAAAGATGTATTACTTGACTGGGTGACTGGTAGAGTTATACATCATTTATAGAATGTTCTGCATTCTTAAGTGGATAAGATCTGGAAGGTGGGGAAAGAGGAGAGCTTGACATGGACTGAGCAAGTCTCCTTAAGCAAAATCCTTTATATTTTGAATGTTCTGATGGGAAATTGAGTTGACAGTATCAATTTCTTCATAAATCTCTTCTACTTTGCTTTTTTTAGCATTGTCTACAAGTTCTCATATTTCTAGCATTTTCTTTTTGCTGAGGTGACATTTCTCTTCTTAGTTGTGTGAGGTGGTGTTTCTGGGGAGATTGTGGGAAAGTTTGGGTTGTAGGGATGTATGGGGTGATGAAGAAATTCAGGGGCCAATCCTAGAGGATAGGGACAGTTGTAGAACTTCTCTGAGGGGGCATTTCACAGCTCTGTGACCTGGTTTGTGGTAACAGAAGCAACTGCCTGAGTTCCAGTTGCATTTCTGTTTGTCTGTGAATATTGCATTGAGGTGTTCTTGTACCAGCTGTTCTGTAGCAGCTTCAACTTGTTCTTGGAAAGTCAATTTGTCATCTTCAGATTTGGAGTTGATATTTTGGTCAAGAAAAGTTTTATTTGCCTCCAGATGAATGTTGTTGATCCTGTCTGTAATAGCATTGATATCCATCACCATAGGGTCTTTTTGTAGTGGTGAGGAGTGAGGAGGAAGGCTTAGTCTATAAATCAGAGTCTGAAAATTCAATGATTTATGTTTTTGACATTAGCCTGTTTGATGTCCTCTGAAATGTCCAGCATTTCTTACAAGATAGCTTTCTTCCATCCTAGCAACTTGAGCCTGTGCTCAGGCAGTGGTGATCTAAGCATTGAGGGTATTTGCAGGGTTCTGTGAGATTGTTTTGTATGCAATCTTTGGGTAGAGCTTTTCTATTTCTCCTGTGATTCTGGTCTGTGTGACCAAGGAGTGGAATTCAGAGATGTATACCTCAATGTCTCAGTTTCCTTGCAAAAACAACAAGAGACAGTTGAGGGCATCAGCTTGAGTGCTAGCCAGTTGGTATGAGGTGTTTATTTCTGTCCAGAAGGTATTGTAGGCTGTGGGTGTGAATTCTGCAGCTAGAGTTGAATTGGTCTCAATATAAGTGGATTTCCATGATGCTGCTGGTCCATCCATGTAGAATAAAATCCATAGTATGGCAATGGTATTGTTGATATTGCTGGTGGCACTATTAAATAGTATAGTATTTGCTGAGATGTAAAGCTTAATGGCTTCCTTCCATCATCAATAATCCTTTGGGTTGCCAAGAAATGTTGGTGGAGTGTTGAATTTAGGTCATTTTGAAGTCATTGTTGCCATATTGGGTACACTAGTTGGGGGTGGATTAAGTGGTAGGTTTAGAGATAGTTGATGTGGAGTTCTAGATGTATTCCTGATAGGTGGCAGAGATGCAGTTTGGGATGTTCTTGATGGAGTTGGAGTGTGACCTGTAGGTTGTGGTGGAAATGAGAGAAGGGAAGATTGTCCAGAGTCTAACAGTAATCTAGAGGTGGGGTCAAGGGTGAGTTCTCTGGTTTTGAGAGCTTTGTGTACAGAGAGTTCAAAGGAATTAAGTAGTTTCTTGTGGGATTAGAGTCTGAGGTTGTAGAGTCATTGTCATACTATTTCAAGGTCAAGTTTTATGATATTGAAGAGTTCATCTGCAATAAAAGATCATTGTTGGACAAGAAACTCATATAAGGTTGACTTAAGGTTGTTGAGAGAGTTATTAATAGATTTGTTGTCATAGAAGGAGATAGTGTTGTTGAGCTGTGTGATATCCTGTTGTTGTGTCTTTTCTTTAGCTTGCTCAAGTCTCTCTTCTTTGGCAAGAGTAAGTCATATAACCTGGGTTTGGGATAGAGTGGCTTTGGTTGGTTCTGAAGTTTGTCTTCCTTTTCCTTTGCTAAAGGAAGCAATCATGGATGAGTTGGAGGGGGGTAGGGTGTCCAGAAGTTTAGGTGAGGTTTCTGGAGAAGGTAAAGCAGTGTGGGTGGTCAAAGTGGTAGCTGTTTCTCCTGATGATGAACTTAGTGGTGAAGAGTTCTTTCTATATTCTCTAGCTTCTTTCTTTTGTTCAAAAGTAAAGGGGTATAGAGCTCCTGAGGAGGTGGAGTATGTGAGCAATAGAGATGAGGGTCAAGGCAGTATTGTGAAGCAAGATACACAGCATCATAGTGTTTGAGAAGATTATTATTAGAGGTTGAGATTGAAGTAGTTGTCCAAGAAGATAAAGAGGAGTCAGAGTGGATATAGAAGGGAATAATAGAAGAATAGGGGAATGCAAAATAGTAGATTCAGGTTGGATAAGTCAGTAACCTCAGTTTGACTTTTTTTACAGTGATGTGCAGGATGTGTAGGATAACAGGGACTTAGTAGAGGTATGTCAAATTATAAACTCTTGTTAACATTCTGAACTAAATAGTCATTGTTAAAGGTTGGACAGACTCTCTTGTGTGGGTGATAAGGATAGTATGAAGAGTCTAGTAACTGTAGTGTAGAGTCCACTTGTGATCAGGAGCCTAGCAATAAAGCATAGAGCTAATTAGTGCAGAGAGCCTAGCAATAAGAGCATAGAGCCTGCAGTATAGGGTTGCCTAGTGATAAAGTATAGAGCTCTATGGAATCTAAGAGTACAATGTATATAGAGGTTTGCAAAAGAAGTTATATACTTATGTTATTGCTACCTGGCCTATCTGGAAGACTTAGTGGGCCTTACCACACACTCTAGTGATAAAGGTCTAGCTTAGAGCAGGATGTAATGTGCAAAGATTATATGCACTGTAAATACTTATACATGAGTGAACACAAGCAGAATTTAAGAGAGCAACTGATAAGAGCTCAACTAGAATATTTATACAAGAGGATTATGCATAATATAAACTAGTATATAACTTAGAGTTATACCTACTAATATATTAGCCTTATATATAGGTGTAGTACTACCTACTATAGATGATGACTTGGTCTAGAATACAAGTAAGTACTCTACTAGGATGCAGGATAGAACTGCAGAGTACAGAGTGCAGTCAAGATTACTACTGGGTGAGGTTGAGCACTGCAGAAGACAAAATGTGAAAATACACTACATATTAGGAAGTGATCTGTGCTAAATATGAAGGTGGATCAGAAATAGAAATAAAAGTCAAACATAAAGTCATTAGAAGAGAAAATAGATGAGTCTAGATCAAGAATGACATTGCCATTTGAATATGAGAATGAAGTCCTGTTGATCATAAAATTGCAGGACTCCTTGCTCTATCTCATCTCTACTATAATCAATAGCAACATACTGTTCAATGACAATTATGGGCTTGTACAGATAGCTAGAATATATACTGCAATGCTTCCTTACTTTATGATGCTCCTGGAGCTGCTTTTGGCTGCACAAAATGCCTATAAGAGATAACAGCATGTTAAATGACAGAAAAAGGCAGAGATGATTCCAAAAGTGAGTAGCCTCTTAATATACTGTTAGTTTCACTCTAACACATCTTCAGATTATTGTAGTTATTATTAGTATATGTCCATATTTCCAGAATTGAGTAATAAATATGTTTTAAACTATTACTGGTTTTTTTCTTGCAAGTTCAGATGTGAGTCAGTGAATTATAGACAAGATCTGACATACTCCTACTAATATATTCTTGTGCACCTGGATTCATAGTATTGCAATATCATTCATCTTCAAGATCTTTCTTGGTATGTTCTTCTAACTTTGTGTGACATGAGCTTTATTGACAATAACAGCCACAACCCAAGAATGAAAGCTCTTATGACAAAATGGTTGCTTAAATACCTGTTTTCAGAGGAGATACCCAGGTAGTGTATAGACTAAATCATATTCACCATTTTTGAGATGTTTAAATATATTGACATTATTATTATCTTTATTCTTAGCAGCAGCAGAGACTTTGAATTTATGAACAATACTGTTCTGCAACTTTTGTGAAGAAATATAGCTGTTATTAGCATGATTAGTACCTGAAAAGCTTGTGTATGACTTAAATGAGGTTCTTGACAGATATTTTTATGCTAAATCAAGGTCAGAGCTCCTCAGGAGAGAGACCAGTCTTAGATAGTATAAGAGTTGTTTGTGGTATCAAGGTGTTGTAAAAGAGTGGATAAGACACATTGAATATTGTTGAAGCCAGATATGGATGACAAGGACAGCCACCTTTGAGAGGTTGAGAGATACTTGACAGGAAATATAGTGAGAGGTGATCTGACTAACGTCACACTCATGCACTTTTGTATTTCAGTAATTTAACAGTAACTAAATTTTGTATTATATAATCTGTTTTCTGATAAATTTCAACAAGAGTCAGTGATTGCCAAAAACTGCCCTACTATTTGTCATACTTTGGTATAAAACCATTCACACATGGACATCTTGTGCTGAGACTATGCATCAACTGGGATCAGATCTTCTAGGGTTCAGGCCAGGTGGCACAAGCACAAGGAGCCATCATCAAGTAGCATTAGCAACATAATGTACCTCAATGCTCAGTATCCCTATTTCAAGGAGTTGTGAAGACAAACTGTGTGGACTTTCTTCACTCCATTCACAACACTGGAGAATTACAATAAGATGCCTACTGTAATATTCTTAATTGTAACAATTCATCACATCATGGTACCCTGTTTTTATTGTTAAATACAACAAAGTCACAGCAAAAAGTAGGGGAATTGTTAGAGGGTCAACCAAAATGTCATGGTTTTATCAATTGCTTATCTATTAGAATTTTGTGTTTTATGGCTGTTTCAAGGTCAATGAAGTATTCCTAATCATCAAGTATCATTAGAGTGTCATTGTCCAAGTCAGAGCTACCATCAGCATCAGCATCAGTGAGGTCATCATCAATCCCTCCTTGCAGCATAACAAAACCTCCATCAACAACTTCAATGTTCATCTGGCCATTGAAGGAGAACTCTTGAACACCAGTAGCAGCAGTAGCATTGATGCTTTGCATCAACTGCTCGGGAGTCAGTGCAGTGTCATCATCAAATTCAGTGCCATCAATGAAGGCATCTTTTCTGATGCTGGGGAATTTTGAAAAGAAATCCGTGATTTATGAGACATAATACTGTAGTGTCATAGGGTACCGTGATGTGATGAGTTGGTACAATTCAGGACATTATGGTATGCAGTTTGAAGTTGAGATGGATATGAAAGTGATTATCTCCATCACTATCTCCTGGACCCCCACTATCTGGAGATCACTCAGACCCTCACTGGCGGGCTGCACTCCTCATTCGTGGCATTGTTACCAGTCACAGTGGCTGTGGCTGCCATTGTTAACTTATAGAGCAAATTGTTATGTCACGGTGCCAACCCCAATTGCTACAATTAAGGACACTACAGTACTTTCTATCCCTCAGTACGACTGATTTGCCCCCTTCCCTCCCTCTTCCAACATTCATCTGATCTCGCTCTCATTGGTGGACAGGTCTCCAAAATCGGCAAAGTAGTCCGTCATATTGGGGCGCTCGATGAAGGCAAAATTCAAGGAAACAATGAATCCAGATTTAAGGAGTGAGCGAATAGGCTCGTGATGGAATGGCGACAGTTGTTGACTGCCAATTAACCTATCTATTACTTTCGTTGATTAGCAGCGAGGCCCGTTGGGACCTTCAGTGCTTGCTCGATTTGGACCGTATGCGAGGGAGGATAGTACGGTCAGGGAGGATGATGATTTTGGCGGAGTAACGGAGGGAATGGCTGCTCTCGATCCGAGTGCCGGTAATGAAGGCGAGGGAGGTAGTATGCCATGGCGAGATTGTTGGATTAGGAATAGCAAACGAGATTTTGGCACTCATTCCTCTTGCTGTTGTAATGCTAGCGCCTTTGAATTGCGTTCAGATGAATCTACCGTTTTTTCCGCAAATGTCCTGTTTGAAGGAGAGAAACGATGCTAATGGATGTTGATAGAGGTGCCATCGGATGACACGGGCCGGCACCGTTGTGGATCCGACAAAGTGAATCCAGGGCCATCAACGCACGCACCTTCATTTCCTACTGCTATCTATCCCTTGACCCACTCGTCAGCTCAATGTTCTATGCCAAATACACGAACAGGATCTACACGTATCACGCTGGGCCATCGACGTACAACCACTGACGTACACATACATCCGAGCGCCAACACTCTGACACTTTCGGTCTACAAGCCACGGCTCCCAGCCGGAGAAAACACGAGACTTTACTGTCTCCTCGCCAACAGAGATCCGAGCTTGTAAGGTGGACGGTACCAATGTGTGTGAGGGATAAAGGGTTGATGACAGTAACTGGAGAGGAGCCTCGGGTTCTGGGGTAGCTAGGCGCTGAAGGGTTTTCCTCCTTCCGTGGTGACTGCCGACGTGAGTAAGAACATGGAGGCACCAGCACCCATCGTCAGTTCCCTTCCTCTTTTGCTTCCCTAAAAGTTAACTGACGCGCCATCTCTATAACAAAGATCATTGACTCGTATCAAGGAGCTCTGAGAATTCGCGACTGGCGACAAAAAGTTACAGAAGGCATTTATGAGTCCCGATGGCCCGCGAAAGGAAGAGGTGGGCCACTTTGCAATCTCGTTTCGAGCACCAGCATATGATTTTCGTATAAGATATGCCCGTATCGACACGTTCTTCACGACAGTAGAGGATTATGATAATATGACTGCCGAACAACTCCAAGTACGCCTTTCCTTCCCTCCCCGGTCTTACCACTTTCCTTCACATCTAATACGGTCGCAATGCCAGTTCTCCAAGTTCGCCAAACTAATCCATCATATCACCGTGCTCGACAACAACGAAATCCCTCGAAACACCGAATTCAGGTGCAAGGAACGCGTTGATGCTTTATGGAAAAAATGGCAAGAAATATTGAACACCAGCAAGTCAACCTCAACAACTAATTGAGACGTGACCTGATTACTGATACACAACTCATCTATTCAGATCCCGGAGTTTCGATGGTCGGAGAGTGGCGAAAGGAGGTACGGCAGACGTTTAGATATCGCAATAATGTGCCCAAGGAGGAGGCTAGTTGGCGTTCGACTACGACTCTGATCAATAGTTGATTAATTTTGCCCAGGATATGCCCGACATCGATGCGCTCTTCACAAGATTAGGTAATTACGACAAAATGGTTGTTGAATACCTCAAGGTATGTCTTCTCGCCTTACCTCGTCCCTCCGCCGACCTCATTTCCTCCTAGTCCATCAAGATCAACCTAGTAGTTCGCCATACCGGCGTGCTCGGTGACGACAGTCCCTCTAAACGAGTTCAAGTTACGGGAACGAGCAAACGCTTTATCGAGGAATTGGAAGATGATGCTGGACGCTGACGAGTCAAACGCTTCCTTCCCGGAAACACCAACGCTGACTATGACCTTAATAATTCTTTTTATGAGGGACGCGGGTGGTTCTGGACGTGACAAAAGGTGTACTCTCGATGTTGAATTAGCGCGTGGAGGACTAGATTAGACAGTGTCACCCTTCTTAATTGGGTGTGCATAACCGACATGGACCAACGCGTGCTTGTCTTCTTTACTTCCATTGCTCAAATGATCAGTATCAGATTTGCGAAAACAAAACTCGAAAGAGCGAGAAGCTTAGGGACTACCTCCAGTAGTAACTGTAGCTTCAGTTATGATCTCCCTCATCATTTCTTTCTCAGAATCCACTCTTGTAATGAGACTCGTGGACGAGCCTGAGTGGGGCTGCACTGCTGACTCCAAGAACATCTCTCGCTTCTTCTGGGTCAAGTGAGTACACTACCCTCTGATTTTGGCATCATCCTCAGCTCGTCCTGCACATGCAAGGAAATAAATTCGTTTCTGATGGAACTACGACAGCGGAATTCTAAAGTCGAAACTGATGTGGAAGGATTATGGGCATTTGAGCCTCTTTTGTGCCCTTGCTGTTCAATGCTGTTCAAGCCTTCGTTCAGCGCCGAGGCCGTAGCAACGTTTCTCACAGCCCTTTCCTTCCTTCCCCTCATCTCCCCCCTCACCCTAGACTCTACACCCCGCTACGTCTCTGACCTCCAGATTTTTCCTCGAACATGGAGGCATTTCGGAATTCCGAGAACGTGATTCTCAATCAGCCCATTTTCATCAACCAAGTCATGGAGGAGAATAGTAAGCCCGTTTCTCGATCTAAGGTTTCAAATATCACAGCTAATCGCTACGACAGGTATGAAAATCCTACGCGATGCCTCTCTCCTCGACGCCACATACGATGCTGGAGTTCGAGAGTTCGCTGAAGATATAATGCCGAGCCCCAGATCATACAACAAGCTGGTCGATGATTTGTCATTCTGGAGTCATCAGCCAGACCCATTGTTCTCCACGCTGTGCTTTATCGGACAAAAATCCGACCTGGCGCAACGATGTGCGGAGAGGTTGGATTCAGAGGGACAATTGGCTGCGAGTTTTCTATTCTCGAGGGAACGCCCGACAATCGACGATCCGACACGATTCTTTCCCACCATCTGCTACCAACTTACAACGAGATTCGCTGCATACAAGACTGCAGTCGAAACCATACTTCGGCACGACCCATGTGTTTTGCACAAATCACTCAAGGTCCAATTCCGTGAGCTGATTGCTCGACCATTAGAGGATCTTATAGCACCAGGTCAGACATTCGGCTCAATAAATGTGATCATCGTGGAGGGTTTAGAGGAGCGCAAGAGCGAGCGAGCACGACGGGAGATTTTGCGCATCCTCACTATGTCGACGGGAACGCTTCCTCTCCGATGGGCGATATTCAGCCACTCACGGGCTGAAATCGAAACACAGATTTCGAAGTGGAGGGCTGTTGACATGCTATGCTGGGAAGCCAGGTGCTTGGAGATGCAATCACTTCGGCGAGCCAAGAAAGACATCGCTTTCCAGAACGGAGTAGCTGTGATACAGCTCGGAGGTAGATATGAATCGTGGGTAATGAATACAAGAATAGTCGCGCACGCGGTGTGCTTTTTTTTTTTACACCTTGACCCGAAATCGGAAACGTCGGCTCATCCCTTATATGTTTGACACTTCCTGACACCTGTCTCCTTTTTGATATGACGATCCTTTGTTCCCCTGAGATCTGGATCGGAATCTTACTCAAGGTCCCGAGTGTTGTTTGGAAACCGTGTGGACACTTCAATATATTTGATTGACCTCTGTTTACGCCGGCGAAGTCGTATTTCATCGGATTGCCAGACACAAAACATGCAGTAGCGAATGTTGAGCTCGTCTGAGGGAAATTCTACTCATATTTCTTCACTTCTTCAGCGATTCAGGAGGTAGGAAGATGAACAAAGATAGAACAGGCATACGATGGTGTATCTCTCCTGATGGCATCTTATCGAAGTAGAATACTCAGCGACACTGGTTTGTGTGTAACCGCTGTATTTCATACCTATCGAAGTAGAATACTTTTACATATCAGTACACTAACTAATGTGTGAGATATACAAAA
>KQ962138.1:13087-24082 GCA_001563735.1 Leucoagaricus sp. SymC.cos | reverse complement strand
ATAGCAGTCCAGTTGCAATGACTACAATAGTATGCTACAGTTACACTACGATGAATCGAAATCCACCCCAGCTCAGCTGAATATGGCACCCTACACTGAAAATATGCCCTCTCTATACCCAGGAGTGGACGAAGAGCAGGTATGGACCCTCGCCCCTGCCTCCACACAATGTGGACAGTGAGTGCTAAGGTGCAACTAGCACAGCCCCCATCAGCTGCCAATGCCAGACCCCCCAAGAACCCCAAGAGGCCCCCAGGAAACCCAGTGACCGCCAAAGAGTGGCTACACCGTTCTTATCCTCCAGGGAGGTGCACAAAGGAGAATGCCCTAGGGTTCTCCCTGCAAAACTTGAGCAGCTCATCCCAGAGCTTGGGAAAGCACCATGGGGGACCAAAGTCAGTACACTCAGTCAAGATGTGCATGTGAGTCTGCACACGAGCAGACTCACAAGGGCAAGAATAATCATCAGAGAGCTTAAACCGATGCCTAAACTCCCTGATAGGTATATGTTTCAGAACCACCTGGCAAACTCTGGCACAGGTGGGTGAATCATGCAAATGCTTAAGCCATGTACCCCTGGAGAGGTAAGTAGGCATCAATCACCTGCCCCTGACATCAGTCAGGTGCAAAAAGTCTCTTCTGGAGGAGCTCAATGAAGTGAACTGCCTAGTCCACTTGTCACGACAAGCCTGAGCCTCAGCCATATGAATATAATTAAGGGTCATGAAGGGAGAATCCCCCACCGGCACCTTGAAAGATGGGTCCATCACAAAGCAATGCACCACATGATGCAAAGGCCACTCTAGAGAAGAGCGAACCTATATAAATGCAAAGGTGTGGGAGGGATCCTCCCCCAGCCACTTCTGCAAATGATGACAGACAAGCAGAGCCTGGGCCTGCCTGCTGCCGACAGAAGGGTCCACCACCTACTGAGCTGAAGCAGGGTGGTCAGTGAACAAAACAACATGGTGGGCACCCTCCTGTGCACATGCAGCAAAGACACCCATCTGAATGGCATGAAGCTCTGCATCAAGAGCAGTCACTCTGCCAGTGGCCTGGCAGGATTGCTGAACCAGCACCCCACCTGCCCAAACCCAAGCAGTGGACACCACCTGGAATGCCCTGTCATGCCCCACAGACGCATCTGTGGCTGCCACAATGCAGTCATCCAATGCAGTAGCCCTATCAAGCTCTACATTCAAAACCCACAGGATGTTGACATCCTCCTTCTTAGAGTCGAACTCAACAACCTGTACATGATCACCAAAGCAATCCAAAAGCCACCTACCCGGGCAAGCATCCGAAGTGTCAGGCTCAAATGTCTCCAAGGTGACAGGAAGAGAATGATACTGAAGGGTGTCAACAACAGCTGACCTGACCTTCTCAACAGAGCAGCCAAGCCTGGTAAAATGATACTGATGGGGATCGGTGCCAGAAAACTGCCTCATGCCAAGCAACTGCTTGGTAGAGTGTGTAGGCAACAGAGTAAGGATCCGATACACTGCCTGGGACCTCAACTTCCTAAGATACAGATGAATGGGGATAAGGCCTGCCAATGCCTCAACCCCACCTGAAGGGGAGGTATGAAAAGCACCTGTAATCCAGATCGCAGCATGATGCTGCATCTTGGCAAGAGAAGCGAGATGAGCCTTATGAGGGTAAAGCTCATGACACCAAAGACAAAAGCCATATGTGGCAATAGGCACCACACACAATCAGTAAAGCAAGTGCTTCTGCTTAGGAGAAAGTCCCTGAAGCAAATTCCCTAGCATCCCCATTGCACGGATAGTAGAGATAGCCTTGGTAGAATAATAGTGGACATGCTCACAAAATGTGAGCTGTCTGTCAAAAAAGAATCCCAAGTACCACCAAAATGGCTTGGGATAGAGAGGCATGTCTCCTGTATATGGGGCATACCCCAGGTCAATAGGCAGATTATCATCCCCCTTTCAATGCAAGAAATGAAAGAGCTCAGACTTGTCATGCTCGAGGACAAGTCCAAACACTATAAACAGATCAAACATAAACCCATATGCACCCCAAAGGCACACCAGGTTGTCGGCCAACTCCTTGGCCTGGGCAATGAGGGTACCATCATCCACATAAGACAGGACATCACACTCCAAGTGTGATACACACAAGTCAAAAATCTCGAGCACTGGCACAAGATAAATAGCAGAGAGGATGGGGGAGAGGGCCGACCCCTGCCCAACCCCCACATCCACATCGTAAAAACCAGAGGAGAAGGAATTCCAGAGGTACTTAGTTTTCCTTCCAACAAGATAAGAGGCAAAGAAGTGGTGTACATTTGCCAGGAACCCCTGCCATGCCAAAATCACTATGAGCATCTCATGGTTTAAAGACAGAAAGAACTGAGCAATGTCAAAGGCAACAATGCTCGTCTTGAGTCCCTTAGCCCACCTGGCCTTGACCAGGTAAGTAAGGAATAAACCAGCATCCTTGGTCAACTACTGCCAAATACTGCCTAACTGATTAGAGTGAAAGATGCCATATTTGACACTGTCAAACTGAAGATGCCTAGACAGCATCTTCTCGATAAGCTTCCCAATTGTATTAAGCAGGACAATTGGCCTAAATGACTTGGGCATAGAATAGGAGGGTTTACCAGGTTTGGGAATAATCACTGAAACTGACTCCTTAAAATGTGATGGCCAATACCCCACCATAAGGCAGGCATCAGCCAGCACCAGGAACTTCCTGATGACATCATCATCAGAGAAGAGCTCCTTTAGATGGACCCATGTAATGTGGTCCAGACCAGGCAAAGAACATGAAGAACATGCTGACAGTGCCTCCTTCGCTTCCAACACTGAAAAAGGGACCCAGTCCCACTCTGCAAGTGGGGACAGCTCCTCCAAAACCATGACATCACAGGGCTGCCCCAAGGTGGAATTGTATGTCTGATCAAGCACCCTCCACAGGGCATCAATATCGTGGCATGACTTCCCCCGATGCGAGATAGCCTCGCAAGATGGGAGCTGGCAGAGCTTCACCCAGGCCATAAGATCCCATGGCCTTTGATTCTCAACAGCAACCTCCTCGATGCGAGCATCAAAGAAATGCTGCTTGGCAAGGCAGGACACCTTATGAAAAACCCTCCAGTCATCAGGATTACAAGACTCCCGATACTGAGCAATAGCAGCAGAGCACTCATTGGTCTACCATGACCAAGAATGCCCCATAACAATGATCTCCTTCACATGGGCATTCCATGCAGAGGAAAAGACCTCAGCCACTGCAACCATGGCAGTCTTGATCTGATCAGAAGAAGCAAGGTCCCTGACATCCAGGGATCTGAAACCAGTGGCAAGGTTGATCAAGAATCCAGAGACTCTCTCGGGATTACTATGTGTGACACCCTAATGTCAATCTCAGACAGGGGAAGGAAAATGGAGATCAGAACATGATCTAAGGGTCCATGTTGATCAAGATCCAATCTGGGCAGATCAGATACAGATATAGAAAGTGCCGTGAAGACAAGATCTATCACAGAACCAGCAAGATCTGGGTTGTGAGGAATATGCATCAACCCAGGATTAGAAGGCTGAGCCCATTCAAGCCTGACATCAGAGGCCAGCTCCAAAAGATGCTGGGCAACAAGTGGGTGTGAGGAACGGGACAGGTCCTATATCTCAGAGTGACAATTAAAGTCACCTCCCATGTAAATGAAGACAGGAAGCTGATTGATCTCCCAAGCAAGGAGGTTGATTGCTGTATGAGCATCATCAGAGTAGATGTTAAGGAGGTTCACTGTCCCACATGGTGTAAACAATAACAGGATGAGGAGATCACAGTGATCAATGATGTCCCTCCACATGGAGAGGTGCAACACAGCCAAGTGCCTATGGACATAAGCCATAACATACAAGTTCTGCCCATTGGTAGGCAGCCTTACCATATAGAGCCAATCAGGGTGCTTGGGTGCACCCACAACATTGTCCCCCTCCACAGAGGTTGTCGACACCGTTTGTCTAATTGTTCTCCAGGGCAGTTCTTGGAAAAACAATATATCAAAATTATCCTTGAGACTCTCAAGTACATAATTGACATGCACATAGTTCCTATTCACATTCTGCGAGAAAACATGAACATCCCTAATCACACCTCCAGAAGACCTAGTGGGGCCCCTAGACATGAGAAGATGAGCACTGAGAAAATGTTGAAAGACAAGCATCAGAGTGACGACGTACCTCCTGATACTTATGGTGGATCCAGTCCTTGTCGAACTGGTGATGCCAGAACAGGCACTGCCTCGAGTTGGCAGTATGTGCCTGGTGACAATTCGGGCAGTGAGGGGGGTGTGGGCATGGCTGGCTAGCAGGGGTAGATGGGACACCCTGGCGGGTGTTCCCCTTGCAACAACTAGCAAATGCATGATGCACATCACGGTAGTGAGGTTCTGCACACAGAGGACACCAAGGCATCTTCTGGTGGCAGGTCTGAGAGGAGTGCCCCCAGTGCCAGCAATGCTGACAGAGGGAGGCCTCAGGGTTAGCACTAGCCTCCATAACTCTGGAGGTCCAATGACCAAACTGGAGGGAATGCCCCATGAGGTTAGTGGCATGAGTGTCCCTCTGGGAATCCCAGACTTCAAAATATGCTGTCACAGTGTCAGACAACTTAGAATTGCAGACCACCTGAGGGGGGCCTATAAGAACAAAGTAGTTAGAGAGGTTTGATGCCCTCATAACATCCTCGACCTGATCAGAAGTGGTCCAAGAACCATCCTGGTAAATATAAGGAACATCAACAAGCTTAAGGAAGCTCTTCAATGCAGAAAGATATGCCTCAGAACCGATAGGCAAGAAATGAATGCCCAACCACTGTCAAATGACATTGAGCTGCTCAAGGGAAGGGACATCAGTGAGCCAGATAGACCAGCCACCATACACCATGAGAATAGACTCCGCACGGAGCCTGGCGACCCTATTGTCCATAAGGTATTTGTTGAGCAGATGGGGCATCTGCTCGAGGTTAGGCCTGGCATTGGGATCATCAGGATGAAGAGAACTTGCTTCCTGCTAGGTCTCTTGGTGGTAGCCTTGGGTTTCTTAGCAGGGGGAGTAGAGGCAGAAGGTGTGATAGGGCACTTAGCACCCGCTACAACTGCTGGAGCAGGAGCAGCAGATACAGCAGCAGCTATGTCAGCCCAGAGAAGAGCCGCAATAGCAGAGAGAGCAAGGTTAGAGAAAGATCTGGCGACATGTATCAGGTTCTCCACAGAACCAGAAGAACCCACAATAGGGGTGGGGGCAGTCTGGGTGGCAGCCACAAAGGACTGGGCACCTGGCTTAGAAGCAGATGGGATGGGAGGTGGGGGACCCTTAGAAAGGATCTGCTTCTCAGTGGCTTTCTTAGCTTTGGCCTTCCTCAAACCCTGGGGCTTAGGAGGAGGCAGGGCAGGAACAGTCCCTGAAGGCTCACTGACTGGGGCATTCTCAGGTGGCTGATCAGGAACACTGGGGGGAGGGAGGGTGACATCCATCTGTACAACCTCAGGGGAGACAATCTCCACAGGAGGAGCAGTAGGCTCGCACATAGGAATATCCTCTGATGATGTAGGAGGATGAAACCAAGGAGCCGCTGTGTCGTACACAGTGGTATGCATAGAGTCCATAGGGTCAGCCAAAAGACTGCCCCATGGGTTGATGGATGCAAGCTCAGCAAACCCAGTGATGGGCAAGCCAAATCCAGAAGGAGGAGTAACACTGTGCTCAGTCATCTGCCTCAGAAAATCCAAGGTACGATTAAGAGAAACTCTAACTGCTTCAAAGTTGGCCTGAGGATCTACCAACTCCTCATCCAGGGCAAGTGGGTATGGCCCCAAAGGGGCACTAGGCTGAGGGAGAGCAGCTTGTTGAGAAGAGGCCCCCTGGAAAGGGTCCACAGGCAAGGAGAAGAGGGAAACTCCCTCAGGAGAAGCAGCCCTGGAGGAGGCATGTGAAGAAAGGGGGCTGTGGCACTGGCTTTGACAGCGAGTGGCACGGTTGGTCCTGGTGGCTGTTCTAGGTGTACAGCCAGGGTCGAGAAGAAGGTCAACATCACTCACTCCTCCAGGAAGCCCAAAGGATGAGGAAGGAGTTGCAGAAGAGGCACAACCAGAAGACAGGAGCATACAAAGATGCTCAAGTGACTAATTGCTATGGGAACCAGGCCCTGCAGGGGGGGGTCAGCCATGTTTGAGGGGTACTGTTAATCCAGAGATTGGGAGGGCAGATGGGACTGTGCTAGCGATGAAAGACAATGATGGTGGTGTTTGCACTTGTTTACCAACCAACGAGGTGGGGGTACTGGATCAAGAAGTGATGAGATTATTGGCCATTACTATCTTGACAATGGCCAACTCAAGTTTGAGGTTTGATGGAGCCTCAGTGATATCACTTGGGAATCTGCTGGCAATTGCACAGACCTCTCAGCTCTAGATCAATATCTGGAGCTACATGGTGTGCAGGATATCCATTTCTTGAGATGGCATAGTTGTCCTTCCAAAAAAGGATGACAGGGATCTAATCTATAAATTTTCTAAAAATAGAATTGACCCTGAGCAGCCTCATATATGGAAATGGGTCAATAATTTCCATCCTGCTCTTTTTCTTTCCTTCCTCCACCACCATGTCACACCAAGACATGTCAAACAACAACTTGAGCACCCAGCAGCCTCCTCCAATCTCACTGAGCAGCCCAGGCAGCTCAGTGCCACCACCAACCTACTCTGTAGGACCCGATTTGGGTCCTAGTGGGGGGCAGGAAATGGACACCACTCTCGACCTCCCTGGGATGACTCAGCCTCAACCCCAGCCTCAAAACTTTGACCCACATGATTAACATTGTGCACTTTTATCTTCTCTGATGGCACTGACAATGATAATGATAACAGGCACACCACCTGCATGGCCTGGGCCCTCTCCTCCTGGCTCTGGCCAGCCTATGCCATATGGCCTCTATGTATGGCACCCACAGACACCTTACCAGATGCCAGGACTACAGCCAGCATTCTTCCACCCTTTCTTGGCACTGTACCCTCCACCTCCATTGAGCGAACATATTGCTCAACAACCCACAATATTGCAGCCTTCCTCATCGAGGAGTAAAGGCAAACAACATGCAACTGAGCAGGATATCCTGCAGGAGCAGCATAATGAGCAACACTCTCATCTAGCAGCTCAATTATGCAAGGTGGGTCTAAGTGACCATCTCATCAACTCAATTGACCCATACAATGAGTCAACTGCTCAGATCCTCAACAAACTCATCAAGATTATTCATCACCGCAATTCACAAATCGCAAGTATAGATAATTGCATCCAGCAGTTGAATGACACAGTCAACCTCCTTCAGACATCATTAGCAATAACTGCCCCAGCCACCACTATGGGCAGAACTTATGAAGAGTCCAGCTCAAAATCATCTTCAACCACAAAGTCCTCTTCTAAAAAGAGGACTCACTCTGATACCATGACATCGGTGCAGATCTCACCTGCACCTCCAGCTTCTTTGCCCCCAGTGAGCTTGTCGAGACCTAAAGCTCATGTTTCTTCTTCTTCACAGGCCAGCTCATCTAGAGCTCCCTCTTGGCCCACACCTTCCATGTCGAGTGCTATCAACACTCAACCACTATTATCTTATGTGGACTCTTCAGTCCCACTTGGGAAGCCTCAGCACAAAAAGCAAAGGCATATCAATGCTCCTGCCCCCAAGCCATTCTTGTTCAGTAACATCCACATGGATGAGCCTGACACCCAAGTGAACATCCTTTTGCCTGGCATGCAGCCTTTAGGACCAGATATCCCTGGTCTCACATCTAACTCCTGTACTTATAGTCAGGAGTTAATGTGAGTGGAGTGGACTTTGCCTGCTCTTAATGATCCAGAAATACCTCTGGATCATATACCTGTAGGCCCATGGCCTATGACATCAGCTGACTCTGTTCTGTTCTTTAACTCTGACTCTGAGGAGGAGGACATTGAGCATTTTAAGGCAAGGAAAGGCAAAAATGTCAGGAAGTTGCCTTCCCAACCTCCTATTATGCCTCTATCCCAAGGCCATATCTGACTTGACATGATGCCTGAATGTAATAGACATATTCCTGACATCTTTGGGCTCTAGAGAGACCCAGCTAATGGGTAGGTCTCTCATGCATGCAACAACTATATGGGCAGGATGCTGTCATCACATCTCTATTGGAGTCCCCATACAAACAATGTGTACACAGGAGAATTGGCCATTATGGCATCTTAAAAAGAGATGCATGGTCGTGAATACTTCAAGGTAGACCAGAAGAAGAATCCGGTTTACAAACACATAGTTTGTGGACTCCCCACAAACACTAGTGAGCTAGACAAACTGTTAAAGTTTGTCTACAATGTGACCCATATGCACTCATGCTGAAGGGTTCATCTTAATTTGTGAGCTATACATCATAGCTCAAAGGCTGGACAGAGAAAATCTGGAAAAAATTATGATTTATCTCCGTTACTAGATGAACTTCAACCTGGAGAACCACCCGGTTGGAACCACCACCCTCATCCAGGACATTCTGGATGCTTGACCAGCCCATGACCTTGATTCAGCTCAAGCATCTAACATAACCAACTGTACCAAGGGAATGGGACTGAGGCAACCAGTCGATGCTGGCCTCTTTGATAGTGACCAACTTGGTCACTTCATGGTCTTCCACAAGAACCCTGGGATGGGTAATCCCACCCATGGTGTTGCTTTCAACTTTTGACGTGCAGTAGACTGTCAATCCATCCATGGGTATACTCTGTGTCGCTTCCATGCACCAGAGGAACCTGGCCATGACAAGTCAGACAAGAAGCAAAGTACTCTTATTCACTTCACCCATCTTGCAGCCACCTTGATGAGTACTCTTGGATTGTATTGGGAGTACATCGACTTATGGAACCAGAGGCACTCTGGGTGACAGTTTGTTGCTCAAACAGGCCCTGTTTGTTACTATAGGTGCCTGGTCCTTTAACCAGGAGCCTCAGCCAACCTTATGCTCGACATGGTGGCTGAGATTTTCATTCACAATAGTGTCAATCCAGCTGAGATCAACCACACATATACATTCAGGATTCGATATCTCAATGATACATATTCTGATGACTCAATTTATTGATCCATGTTTGATGAATTGGATGACAGGCAACTTAGTTACCTACATTGCAATGGAGTTCCTCCTGCCATGCCTGGTCAGGATGGCTGGCTCCTACTTTCTGACCAAGACCTCATCTGTCTCCACTCCTTAGAGAATAGGGAGTTTACAGATCATGGGGTAATACCCATCGATCAACCCTACTGGCTCAGAGTAGGTGAACCGATTCATCCATTTTTGCTAAGAAGACAGATGTATGCCTTATCAGTTCATGACTTTTGGGATGCACAGAGCCTGAGGGACTTCTACCCAGTCCCTTCTGCATGTACTCAGCTCCATGAGGTAGCAGCATTGGCTGCCATACCCCACTCTTCATTATCTGCTACCTCCACTATGCCCAGGTCAAGCTTGTCTGCACCATTGTTGCCACCATACAAACAAGGGTCAACTGAAATGATAGTTGACCTGCCACCCACCAATACTGAGGACTCGCCAGCATTGCCTGCTGGCTTGTCCTCACCTCTAACTTCCAAATCGTCATTGACTGATGATGATCAGTCAACAGCATCTAGCCCTAAGATGGGAAATCAAAACCTCCCTGCTTAATCAATCCTGGATGATGAGTACAGTATCACTACTGTACTTTCATTGTCTTCCATACCTTATCCTAGATAATGAGTACAGTATCACTACTGTACTTACATCATCTGCTGTGCCATGGGCAGAATGATAAATCATCATTCTGCTGTTCACCCATTTATTATATCACACCCGCTAACTGTCGCTGTGCTGTGTTTCACAATACGGCCTTCAACCTGGACTATAAGTCCAATCCATCATCACATACACCGCTGCTAGTATCACTACTAGTCACTTGATCCACTAATATTGAGTAGTCACTCTGACTTAGTAACTACTCGATACCCAAGATTACTTGGCCAAGTGATAAATGTTCACTTGGCCATTCAACTTTATATTCCTTGTGTTCTTTGTGAGACTGATGATTTGGTCTGAATAGGGGGTATATAAGGGCCATTGAAGAGGCAGAAATGTAATTGGTGGTGTAGGGATAAAGGTATATTAATTAAATCACAAACTGCAGCTCATAATGCAAGTTTGTGGGGAGATAAATTATATAGTTCTGGCTTTTATTTCTCTACTACTGGTGCTCTGACTAAAGAAACTTCAAATTACTTTTAAGCACACACTTTAGATGATTGTTTCACACACAATCCTCAGAGTGTAGCCATAGCAAGTGGGTTTCTTGCTAGACATATGCCCTAAGAGGTGGTTTATATATTCATGAGTGAGGTAAAAAACAAATATAAAGTTATGATGACTTTACAATATGATGTATGACAAATGAAACATTAAATGAGTGTTATTTTTAGGAACTGTCCAATTGGAATATAATGGAAAAACAGGAGTGCGCACTTATGTGAAATGGTTCTGTATTCATTCTGTGATTGGCTTGCTGCAAGAGCCAAATTTGATTCTAGTGGATCTGGCAAGTCATCTAGGGAACTCTACTAATTCTGGATTTGTCAAGATGTGCTTCACAAAGCTCAGCAATCATAAACAATATATCGTTCTGGGTCCGTTGGATTATTCTGTACCAGAGTGCATGCACACGCACACATAGTAAGACACTTCTCACAATCATCTAGAGACCTGACCATTAGCCCAAGTTAGAGGCACAGGACTCATGACTGGTCATAGGATTCACAACCTGACTGCTGCTGCTAAGTCTTGATGCCATTCCATAGCTGCCACTACCTATGATCGTGGGTCCAAGATACACATTTAGTTTTATTATATATGTGTTCTTGAAATCATTAACACTGCACATGCTGACTCCTAAGAGATACATCTGCTTT
>KQ962138.1:0-12661 GCA_001563735.1 Leucoagaricus sp. SymC.cos | reverse complement strand
GCAACATGAGTTCTCATGCTGACCTGCTGTAGTAGTTAAAGTATAATTTATTCTCACAGTATCAGAATATGCTTTTCTGATTACTGATTTCTGCTGCTGAGGAAGCGATGCTTGGGAATCAGCTCGCACTGATGGAAAATAGACTTCTGTTTTGGTTGAGAAGTGTCGATGCATGTCAGTCAGAAGTTGTGTGAGTATAGCCACCTCTTTGTTCTATAAAGTGAGGCTTTTCTTGTATCTTTCTGACAGTCCCCAATTTTGTCTCAACAGTCTTCTTCTCATGGATCATTCTCAGTTTCCTCCCTCTGCCTCTCAAGATTCCTCTGATGCAGAGCTACTTGAGCTCCTGCATGCTTCTGACCCTCATCTTCTTGATCGAATGCATTTAAACGTCCAGATGCAAGCTCTGCAAAGGCAGATGGCTTCTCTCCAGCCATCATCTCCTGCTAGCTCTCCATAGGCTAACATCACACTGAGTGGGTCTTGTTTCTTTTATTTTATTATTATTATTATTTCTTTTTTAATTTTATTGTTCTGATATTTTTAGGCCTTCCAACTTCACTAGCCTTTTCACAAGCTTTGCTCTCATTGGATGTACCGCAGCACACACTATCAAGTGGACACCCTTCACCATTGTCTGGCACCTCACCAGCATTTTCTGTCCAGAACCTGCCTGGTGTGACACCACTTCAACAATCCAGTTGACTTCGATTATGCTCTGTCTCCTGATTCCAACATTGACATTACCACATATGATACTCCAGGATCATGCAAACGTCAACTTTCTCCCTCTGCTGAGGAACCTCCCACAAAGTCTGTATGTGAGGATGGTTCCAACAAGCACGCTAAGTCCCAAGGTCAGGCTATGCATAACGCTAAAGAACCCTATAAGTCATCATGGTTTCTGTCACTTCATTTTGATGCTTAACTCATCTCGTTTCTTTTTTCAGACTTGCAGGCTGCCAAGGTCAGGGCAGCTGCCTCTCTATCTCAGGGCATGCTCTTTGCTATTGCTAAACAGATGTTCATGCTGCCTGTTCCAGATGTATGTATTGTTCTTTTTACTGATTTTTATATTTCTAATTCTGCCTAGGACAATATCCCTGTGACTCTTGAATGCTTGAATTGCCTCCATGGGTTCAAGGAGTGTCACCTGGGAGTGGCTCCCAATCAGTTTGTCCAGACACTTTCTTCTGGTATCGCTTTGGAACTGGAAAACCAGGCCAAACTGGTCAAATGTGATTGGTGCACTTTGGGGAAGACCCTGTTCTGCAACCATCACATTCACCCTTTCATACAGCAGTCACTGGCTGAACTGATTTGCATAGCCTCCATCTCCAGTGGCACTTGTGTGTAGTTCTTTTATCTGTTTAGATATTATTTCTGATATTTTTCTTCTTTCTCTTTCTAAAGATATGAGTGCATGCCTTTGACAAGCTTCTATTGCTTGGTCACAGGTCGTTGCTGCTCAAGCATCTTACGAACTCACCATTTCTGGTTTTCTTGGCCAGATGGTCAAGTTTGTGCAGGACCTTCTTTGCACCAAAGCCTACCATGGGACAGATCCCTCCTATTGGCAACGATCTGGCCTTGCCATGACAACAAATGACATCAACCAGGTTTTCAATACCTGTGAAGACCTCCTTGAGCACTATGCCAATGGGGCTGCTGATAGCTCCACACACACCTTTGAGTCAATTGGGCAAGTCCTTCATGTCATTGAACAACTATGTGGGCTTTCTGAAGAAGACTGGCCCAACCTTCCTCCTCCTGAGACCTGGCCCACTCACAAGAAGGCTGCTGGAGCATCCATTGCTAATGTTATGAAGGACCTTGAGGCATCCAGTGCTGCTACTCCCAGGAAGACTGTTAGGGGTGCTTATCGCCAGTGGCCCATTTGAATAGTCATCTTTCAGACCCGGGGTTGGCTATCCTCCAGACTTTCACTCGCTCCTAGAAGTCAACTTGTATCTAGGCAGGAGGTACTCCTCTCGAGGAAGCAGTCCACAATACAGATAGTGATTTGGAAGGCAGCTCTTGGAAGAGACAACATTGTACGGACGTTGTGAGCTCCGTTGTACAGAAACTCTTGCCAACAGAGGTTCCCCATAGGAAACGTCTGCCATATGCTGATCAAGGTCAAAGTGGTTAGCTAGACTCACTGTCCCTTGATACTGACGATGTCCCAAGTCCACTGAAGTTATGAACTTCCGTTACATATCCAGTTAAGGTGATAATAGGCTTTCTGATCACCGATAATTTTGATCAGAGAAGCAGATCATTGCTCAGGGACTCTAACTATTGAGTATGAGAACATATTATGGACGATAACTGAAAAGGGTAGAAGCTACCAAGCTTCTTCCTTTTCTCATGTATTTATATACTACTCAATAGCACTACAGGCATATCGGGTAGTCTACGAAGATCTACATCTACATGTAAATCCTCAGTTACATGGAAGATCATATCTACAAATCTCCTCGGTCACAGCGAACTGAACTGACTATTTTTATCTTTTCTAATCATAGTCTAACTACCAAGTCGAACTAGTTTGGTTTAGCAGTGTTAGATGTAAATCATAATGTTCAAGATGAAGTCCAAACATAGAAGACAAATATTTCTTTGATCGCAGATCAAAGAATCGTTCTTTCAACATTTCTCCTTCTGATCGACAGGGCTGTCGTTCTTACCCTGATCGTCATTCTTCCCTTCTTTAGTCTTCCTCTTCCGTCATCTCGCTATCTTCATTGTCGGTATAGTCAGTCGTAGTAGAAGAGGTGGATGTCGTAGTAGTATACCGCGATTGTGAAGACAATGATGATGATGAGTAAGATAAGGGAATGATCTCCCTTTCTGCAGCGATCAGTAATTGTCGCTGTCGTTCTTCTAAGGCATTCTTGATCAGCTCATCTTGCTGATACATCTGATTCAGGACTTCCATAACAATGTGTTGTAACAAAGTCAGTCCTTCCATAGTGAGATAAGGATGAGTCCATTCCTGTTCAGGTCGGGCAGGGTGCATGGGTTTCCAGCTGTTGCTGAGGGCTGTCAATGGTGCTGCAGGCAACATGCACATGTATAGTCCATTGAGCTTGTAGTGCTCGTATGGCGGGTTATGGTAAGCATCTAACAGGATGTCATTGTAGGTTTGATCTGCCTCAGACTCTACTGCAATGAGTGTCGGTATTGGTAGAGGTGGGGCATAATAGGGCATCGCGCTTCCATGGATAATCCAGTGGTATCGGTCCGGGTATTGCATAGATTGCTCAATGACCGCTTTGACCGTTACATTACTCCCTTCGTTTATTGCGTTTTCTATAATGCGTTTCAATCCAATTGTTCTTCCTTCTCCTTCCAGGTTTCACTCCAGAATAGCGGGAGACAAGTATTGGTCTCGTGTGATAATGAGAGGGTGATTTGACAGGGGAGGTCGTACTGGTGGCAGTATGACGTATTTGTCACTACCAGTGTCGGTTTCTCTGGTAGGGATGGGTCCAATTATAACTGAGTCGTGGCAGTATCATAAGACAGTCTTGATATGGAATTGTTTGAGGGGATCACCAGCTTCCCAGGTTAGAGTAGGCTGGATCACCAGCTTCCCAGGTTAGAGTAGGCTGGATCATCATAGTATTCTCCATCGTCAATCGAATAATCAGATATTCCATTATTTCGAGGTATCTCAAGGAGAGCCTCTCTCTCTGAATCGTATTGAGACGAAGGTGTAGTCACTCTTGTGTCGAGGCTGGGGCTTGCCCGAATAATGCTAAGGTAGCGGGGGTAGCTTCTGCATTGCCCTCTGCCTCTCGCGATCTGTCCTCTTCCTCATGACCTCTGTTCTCCTCCTCTCGCATTCTGGTTTCCTCTCATATTCTGGCTTCCTCTCGTACTCTGATTTCCTCTCATGTTCTGTCCTCTTCCTCTTGACGGAATTGGGCCTCTACCTCTTCCTCTCCCTCTTCCTCTTCCCCTGGGTATCCCAAAAGTTCCTCGGTTAGGGATATCATTGCGGAAGTTTGCATAGGGTGGTGGAGGGGTGTGTCTCTCAGCTGATAGGGTAACTCGAGTTGGCTGAGTTTGTGTGGCAGTTTGAAATCGATTCCAACTGCGGGTGGCCATATTGGGTCGTGCAAGATATAATGGGCCATGTCAGATATTTGATTCCACTGGGCTGAGGGTCGGAGTAGGATGGGGTCATGGTGTAATTTCCACAGTGTTGCGAGGTGGTATGTGTCTGGCTCCAGTGTGATTGTTACACACTGGGCAATTACTGACGTGATGTTGTTCCTGACATCTTGGAACGGTTGGCTGGGGACGGATGGTATGGGGATCAACAGGGGGTCGTCCCACTGAGCTGGTAGGAGGTCCTGAAGGATGTCCACTAATTCGGCTTCCATCATCATTGATATCCACATCGGCAGGGTGAATATCTGGTCCCTGTACATGAGCTCGAGGGGTTGGATGTACGTCCTCAGTTGCTTGTAGAGGTTGTTCAAGGAGCCCGTTATGCTGAGGGTATCAGGGAAAGTCAAAAGTCACTCCATAATTTGTTCTGCCTTGAAGGCCAAAGTAAGTACCATACCATAATTCTGCCAGAGAAATTCCTGGGTGAGTTTCCTGAATAGCTCTTCGAATCAGGTCAGAGAGTGAAACACAAGCAAGCACGGTGAGATGGAGGGATGAAAGGTGTGCATGTGCAAGCAACATTCTTGCATAATGTATGCTAAGAGCAGTTTGTGCCCTGTATTAGTTGATATATTCAAGAATTTCTGGATCATCTGGTAGGTTGGGGTCCAGGATGAGATAGTCAGTCCAGTTAAGTCGTCAAAGGGTATACTGGAGAGAGGTATCAAGAACAAAGGCAGTTCCAGAGGGAGGTTGGACATGGCAGAGCTCTCCCCTGACATCGAATGTATAGTAGTGCCCTGAATCCTGTTGGTATCCGGGTACTGGGAGTGGTCTAAGGTGATCTGGGAGTGGGTGCGGGAGAGGGGTGGCATTGCAGTTCATGTGTGGTTGGGTCTCTTGGGGAGTTTTTGAGCATTTTTATAACTTTTGAGGATCTCGTCTGCTTGAAGGAGATGCTCCTCTGGTTCCCAAGTGTTTTCTGCATTTGGGTAGCCTATCCATTTCACTAAGAAGTGGTATTTCCCTTTCTGTACGCGGTGGTTCAGTATTGCTTCGACTTCATACTGTTCTTGTTCTTCGATGAGATCTGGAAGTGGTCATTCATTGTGTTTCCCATATAAGGCATTTTCTTTATGGGGTAGGAGTAGGTCAGCATGGAATACGTCATGAATTTTCCAAGTCGGCAGAAGTTTCAGCTTGTAGTTGATGGGTGACAGCTGTTGAAGGATTAGGAAAGGTCCTTCTTTCTGCAGTCTTAGTTTTCGCGACACTTCCTGGAGTGGAAGGTTTTGGGTGTCTAGCCAGACTTTATCTCCTTCCCGGTATGGAGGGTTCTGTCAGTGGTTTGTACGTTTCTCCATTATTTGTCTTGCCTTTTGATGGGCTTGTAGTGCTCTTCTCCTAGCTTCCTGCAGGTCTTCGATTTTCTGGTTGGTCTGAGGGTTGTTTGTCAGTAGCGTATCGTTAGGTCATGTCTTGAGATCATGGCCATATAACAATTGATTCAGCAAATGCATTCTGCCTGCGTGCAGTCGGTTGTTGTGGGCCATTTTGTAAATCGCTAGATATTTTGTCCAATCATGAGGGTCGTTGGCAGTAACAATTGCCAAGTAAGTTTCTATCTCCTGGTTGTACCATTCAGTGGTTCCATCCGTTCTGGGGTGGAACGCTGTTGAAAATGCTGGTTCTATTTTTAACTTCTGATAGAACGCTTTCATTGATTTCGATGTGAATCTTGGATCTCGATTGCTGATAACCTTGTCGGGTAATCTGTATCTTCGATAGAGTGTGTCTATCAATAGTTGGGCTATTGTTTCGGAAGTGGCTGTTTTTGTTGTAGGGGATAAAATTACTCCCTTCATTAAGCCATGGTCTACTATGGCTAAAATAGCATCCTTTCCATCCGAAATAGGTAGATCTGTGATAAGATCCATAGAGATTTGAGCGAATGGTCACATCGTAGTGGGTGCAGGGATAGGTTGAAGTGGTGCCTTTTGGGGGTTTCTCATAATTTTGTACATTTGGCACTTATCGCATCCTTTAACATATTCGGTTACATAGTCACACATGGCGGGCCAATATACATATTTTTGCAGTGTCCACAGGGTTTCTTTGATGCCTGGGTGTCCGCTAGTAATATGGTTGTGGGCTTGCTGTATGAGGTGGCGTCGTAAGGTCATATCGTTCGGTATGGCGATCTTCCCTTTGATATAAGGTATCCCATTGCTTTTGCTTTCTGGCTGTTTGTCCAGCATCTCTTTAAGTTTTCGGATTTCTTCGAGATCTTGTGAGGATACAATGTTAATCATTTCCTCGTCAAGCATTGTAATCTTCCGATTATCGCAGTCATCTGGTGCGTAATCGGGTCTTCTGGATAAGGCATCTGCTGTGCCATTTTTCTTTCCAGGTATGTGCCGGATTGTTATTTGAGGTTTATATTCCTCAAGTGTCACTCTCCATCGTCATTGCCTCAGGTTGAGGTCTTCTGGTTTTCGCCATCTGGTCAGATTCTCATGGTCTGTCCAGACTATAAATGGGTGTCGTGCTCCTAGTAAATGATGTTGCCATGCTTTCAAAGCATGTATGATAGCAAGCAGTTCTTGTTTGGAACAATGATAGTTTCGTTCTGCTGGTGTAAATGGAAAGCGATAGGTTGTCATTTTCCTGTGAGGTTTTTCTGATATAAGACTGCTCCTGAAGCATATGCGGAGGCATCGGTCTCGACTTCGTAAGCCTTGTTGGGGTCGGGCTTCATCAGAATAGGTCTTTCTTCAAACATTTTCTTCAATTGTTCGAAACTTTGTTGGTGTTTGGTTGTCCATTGGAAGTTCTGCTTTGTGCTCATAAGTTTATTCAGGGGTGTGGCATGCTTGGAGTAGTTTCGAATGAATCGTCGATAGAAATTGCAAAAGCCTATGAATTTGCGAACATCCTTGGTTTTGGTTGGCATAGGCCATCGCTTAATTCCTTCAAGTTTTGCGTGGTCCATTTCTATTGCATTCGGTGTTACTATTGCTCCAAGGTATTCGACTTTTTGTTTGTTAAACTCGCATTTCGCGGGTTTTAGAAACAAGTCGTTCTTCTGCAAGACTTTGAGTACTTGCATGGTTAGGTGGCAAAGTTCTTCCTGGGTTTTTGCATGGATAAGAATATCATCCATATAAACCAATACTCCTCCTTTTCACACTAATGGTTCGAAGATTTCGTCCATCATGGCTTGAAATGTGGCAGGTGAATTGCACATTCCGAAGAACATGACTGTTGGCTCGAATAGTCCTCTTGGTGTTCTAAACACTGCTTTCCATCGGTCTTCAGGTTTTATTCGGATATTATTGTATCCGGCGTGCACATCAAATTTGGTGAAGTATTTTGATCCTTCGAGTTTATCAAATAATGTGGGGATCAAAGGAATAGGATATGCATTTTTGCACGTATGTGAATTGAGGTACCTGTAGTCCTGGCATGGTCACAGTTTTCCATCTTTCTTTGATATGAAAAAGAAAGGTGAAGCCATAGGGGATTTCGACTCTTGGATATATCCTTTGGCGAGGTTTTCATCAAGGAATTTGTCGAGTTTGTCCATTTCTTTTGGCGTGAGTTTATAATTTGGGAATGCTTTAGGTGTAAAGCTGTCAAGTAGTTTGATCTCGTGGTCCCATTTTCGTTTCGGGGGAAATCTCTCTGATTCTTTTTCTGAAAACACCCTCAGGAATGAGTGATATTCAGGTGGTACAAGTTTGAATGGATCGCTTTCTCCTGTTTTGGTGAATTCTTGGGCGAGTGAAGTAGCAGTGTTAGTCTTCACGTTGATTTGTTCCTCTTCTTGCCCAAGAAAGTATATGACTTTGTTTTCAGACAGTTCATTGAGATACTTGTCCCATGTCGGAGGGGTTGAAAGGCATAGCGTCTTGTGTTGCCAATCAATGTCTAGGTTTAATTGCTCAAACCAGGGTATTTCTAAGAGTAATCGGGGTTCTCCTAGGTTTGTGATGTATGGTTCTATGACATGTTCTATCTTATCAATAGTAACGGTCATGTGAGCTTGTGCAGTGATTTTTCCAGAGTTTTCTGTGCCATCTGCGTTTCAGACTTTAATGGGTTGGGATAGTCATTTGGTGGGTATTCTCTATTTTTCGATTAAGGTTGGGTCGATAAAGTTGTTCGAGGCTCCAGAATCAATTAAGGCATGAGTATTGATATCGGGATCGGAGGGTAGATGAATAGTCAAGGGTATATGAAGGATTCGTTTCTTCGGAACAAGATGAATTTCATTTATTTCAATCGTGTCATCTTCTTCTTGTTTGCTCGAAAATTTGAGGTTTCAACGTCTGAGTCTTCATAATTATTGATGATGTGGCATCCCAATTTTTGCGGGGTTCAAAACTTTTGTCTTTTATCCTTTCCCTTTTTCTTTCTGTCATCTCTTCTCGGATCAACTCTCACTCGTCCTCCTCTATTATAGTCAACCTTTCCTTTCCTTTCCTGGAGTGGACAGTCTCATGCCCAATGTCTTCCTTCCTTACATAGGAAACATAGTCCTTGTGATCATAACCATTTGAGTTCAGGGGTGAACATCTTGTTGATTTCTTCTTCGGTATCTGAGCCTGAGTCGCTTCTGGTATCATTGGTAGAATCGGAATAGTTTGTTTCTGATTCCATTGATTCGCTTGGAGTTTCGTCATCATCAGTATATTCTCCATTAAGGTAATTGATTCTCTCGATGATGTCAACGTCCATGGGGCCATATCCTTTGGGATTAGACATTGATGCAATGTGTATATAAGGCTTGTAAGTCGATGCCTTTCATTTATGAGAGTAAGTTTTCCTTTTAGAGCGATGAGTCCTCCAGCGTGGTTCCGAATGACTTCTTCTCATCCCCACATACAATTGTACGTGGTCCATTCCGCTAACCTGTCTGGCGGCAGTATAGAAGTTGTCGATATTATCGGCGACGGGGTTGAGTTGGCGGACTTGTTTATTGTAATAGGGGTCCAATCCTCATAAGAAGAATACGATCTTGGTATGTTGGTCCTGTATTCCTGATGTAGTGGCGAGATATTTGAATTGGTTAATGTATATCTCGATGGGTCTTCCATTCTGTCGTAAGTCCAGTAATTCTGCGACTCCTCGTAAGTTGTTGCTGACGTGTTTGAACGAGGTATCGAGTGAGTTGTAGAATTCTGTCTCAGTTCCCACTGTGAATACGGGTGGTGTGCTGGTGGTATGGGAGTGTATATATGACTCCTTCCATTCCGTTGCTGGTCCTTCCATGCTGAGTAACACATAGAGGATTCTCGACTCCGGTGTGATATAGGTGTTTGGCTTCACTGCATAGAGCAGTCATAAGTCATCTCTCCACCTAGGGTAATCAGATAGTTCTCCAGTAAATGCTCGTGGAGTAGGGACTTTGGGGTCTCTAGTTGCTGTTGGAGGTAACACCATTGTAGAAGTTCTTGGTTCGGGTGATGAACTGGGTGATCTGGAGTTTCTGGGGGCTCAATATGAATTGAAACTGGGGTTCAGTCTGACGGGGTTGGGGATTTCTCTTGAGGTATTGGGGTTATCGGTTTCTCGTCATTTTCCTTTGTCGATGGTGTTGGTGGGAGTGGTTGGTTGAGTACGCTTGGGGGAATTATGCTCCGATTCAATGAGTCCTGTGTCAATGAATGCGATAACTTGTCTTGTGAGAGTGGAATTTCTAAAGAGTGTTTGTTCCTTGTTGGTGAGGGATAAGAACCAATTGAGTTTAACGAGTGTGTCGACGGAATCAGGGATATCTTTTTCGGGTTTCTCTTTTTCAGTTCTTTCACTAGAAGGCTTAATTTGTGAGGATCCAGATGGATAGAATCCTCCAGGTGGCATAGATAATGGGGTGGCAATTTTGTAGTTTTTGTGGGTGCGTTAATTGTTGTGTTGTTGTCGTTACTGTCCTCTGTATAGGGTTTGTCGGTTATTGGCGAGGTTGTAGGTTGGTTAATGGGGGTGTTTATAACGAGTGGTTCTCAAGTCATTTGTTTGTCCTCTGGCAAACTCGGATCAGAGGAGATGTCTCTAAATCATTTTAGAACTGGAGACATATTCTCACACGGTTCCCTTCCTCTTGGTAGAAGGTCATGGCTCATCGTTCTGTCATCCAGTATAGAGCACTTGAACATACTCCTTGCTTACTTACTTGTCCTTTGACAAGTGAGGAGTGACTGGGTCTCAATTATCGATCAGGGATTGAGGGGTCCTTCCCGAATGTCAAGTGTCGGGGTGTCTCGGGGTTGTTGACTACAATTTCCAAAAGTCTTCTGTGATCTAGCTGAAGAAGCTCTCTCCCTTCGATCCATTGAAGAGTGAGGTTTGTTTGGTGGATTACTCCTTATGCGCAGGCATACCCTCTGCCTATCCTCCTTTGTTTACTGCAGATTCCTATTTCCTAGGAGGTCGTACTTGCCACAGAACATCGTTAGCTTTCTGTACAATGGAATATTCCATACCAGCTTTCCCAAGGCCGGGTTCCAAGGGAGCTTCTACCCTAATGTTAGGGGTGCTTATCGCCAGTGGCCCATTTGAATAGTCATCTTTCAGACCCGGGGTTGGCTATCCTCCAGACTTTCACTCGCTCCTAGAAGTCGACTTGTATCTAGGTGGGAGGTACTCCTCTCAAGGAAGCAGTCCACAATACAGATAGTGATTTGGAAGGCAGCTCTTGGAAGAGATGACATTGTACGGACGTCGTGAGCTCTGTTGTACAGAAACCCTTGCCAACAGAGGTTCCCCATAGGAAACGTCTGCCATATGCCAATTAAGGTCAAAGTGGTTAGCTAGACTCACTGTCCCTTGATACTGACGATGTCCCAAGTCCACTGAAGTTATGAACTTCCATTACATATCCAGTTAAGGTGATAATAGGCTTTCTGATCACCGATAATTTTGATCAGAGAAGCAGATCGTTGCTCAGGGACTCTAACTATTGAGTATGAGAACGTATTATGGACGATAACCGAAAAGGGTAGAAGCTACCAAGCTTCTTCCTTTTCTCATGTATTTATATACTACTCAATAGCACTACAGGCATATCGGGTAGTCTACGAAGATCTATGTCTACATGTAAATCCTTGGTTATGTGGAAGATCATATCTACAAATCTCCTCGGTCACAGTGAACTGAACCAAGTATTTTTATCTTTTCTAATCATAGTCTAACTACCAAGTCGAACTAGTTTGGTTTAGCAGCATTAGATGTAAATCATAATGTTCAAGATGAAGTCCAAACATAGAAGACAAATATTTCTTTGATCACAGATCAAAGAATTGTTCTTTCGACATTTCTCCTTCTGATCGACAGGGCTGTCATTCTTACCCTGATCATCGTTCTTCCCTTCTTTAGTCTTCCTCTTCCATCATCTCACTATCTTCGTCGTCAGTATAGTCAGTTGTAGTAGAAGAGGTGGATGTCATAGTAGTATACCGCGATTGTGAAGATGATGATGATGATGAGTAAGATAAGGGAACGATCTCCCTTTCCGCAGCGATCAGTAATTGTCACTGTCGTTCTTCTAAGGCATTCTTGATCAGCTCATCTTGCTGATACATCTGATTCAGGACTTCCATAACAATGTGTTGTAACAAAGTCAGTCCTTCCATAGTGAGATAAGGATGAGTCCATTCCTGTTCAGGTCGGGCAGGGTGCATGGGTTTCCAGCTGTTGCTGAGGGCTGTCAATGGTGCTGCAGGCAACATGCACATGTATAGTCCATTGAGCTTGTAGTGCTCGTATGGCGGGTTATGGTAAGCATCTAACAGGATGTCATTGTAGGTTTGATCTGCCTCAGACTCTACTGCAATGAGTGTCGGTATTGGTAGAGGTGGGGCATAATAGGGCGTCACGCTTCCATGGATAATCCAGTGGTATCAGTCCGGGTATTGCATAGATTGCTCAATGACTGCTTTGACCGTTACAAAGACTGGTGCCTCTTCTTGCAGCACCACCATTACTTTGCATACACCTTCTTCTGGCCCCTCAACTCATCAATTGTCTTGTCAATCTAACCGTCATCGTACATCTAGTACTCAGGCCATCCCTGAAGGCCCTTCTCTCATGATCAACATTCCTCCTCCTGTCATCAACATCCCTCCTTCGGCTCCTCCTGTCAATGCAGCAAACCCAATCAGGCCATGCAGCTCTACTGGGAGGAAGAAGAAGCAAAACAATTGATCGCATCAGTAAGCCTCTTTGTTTCTTTCTCTAGACCTTGTATTCTGACTCCATTATTCTATTTGTTCTAGTCTCATCAACTTTCTTGGACACTTTTCACCATATTTTCATTTTGTCTTTTTTTGCTCTTAGACTTAGGTACACATAGTTAGCCCTCTAAATGAGAGAGGGGTCATATTTCTGTGGTTTTTGTTTTTCTAACATGTGTAGCCTCTTCCTGTATTTGTAGTCTGTCTGAGTGTGATAAAATATCTCTTGCCATGACTCTGAGTGATGCACTGTGTAATCCATAAGCCATAATACTGTAAGGCTCGCAATCTAAAGGTGGAGTAAT
>KQ962136.1:6656-44787 GCA_001563735.1 Leucoagaricus sp. SymC.cos | reverse complement strand
ATACCCAGTTTCAAAGGCAATCCTTTTTGAACAGTCCACTGTCTTACGGATGGGATTCATATTTTCCATGTACAGTTGGTCTGCTAATTCAAATCAAATGAAAGGAAATGAATGATGAAGAGGGACAGCTTTAGAGTTTTGAGCGCAGTAACTTATTCGCAAGGAGACACAAATTTGAATGTAGTGGGGAAAAAATGACTAAGGAGAACTGATCACTGCAACAGTGGATTCTCGACCACTGGTACACATCTATCCTGCCTTCTCGAGGATTGTCCCAACATCTTGAGGATGGTGTTGGTGTCGAGGATCAATTTCATGAAACAATTACACTGGACCGGTGAGTTGATACGGCAGCCGTATTATTGAAATTATGCTGAAATGTTATCAAAGATTCTAGCCTTATTGTGATTGTATTGGATATTTATTGTGATTATCATGATAAAGTTTCAATAGGCCATATGGGATATTGACTCGCTGGCCCAGTGATTAGGAAAACAACAAAAGGCCTTCTGGAAGATAGATCAAAGTTATTTGCCAGGCAGGCTGAGAGTGCTCAAATCTGTAAAGATAATGCTTTTATTTTCCCGTCTCATACAAAATGTTGAGTTGACTGAGGAATCAGCGAGCACAGAGCCGGGGGCGTGACCACCACACAGCTAAAGGGATATCAGATAGTAGCCAATCAGGGAAGGTCTGGCTCTCGTGATCTAATCTAATCATTTTCTGAAGAGAGTCGGCGCATGATATCTATGACATTTTGGTCTTGCTAAAACCTCACACTTCCCGCTCGGTAACATAAGGTTCCGTCTCACCAGTATTTGACGCCGACGTAGATGCCACTCAAAATTGAAGAACTCCCCGACGAGATCCTTTTGGAAGTTGTTGGATTTGTGGGTCGCAGAGGTTTCCCCTTCAAGATTCAGATTGATCACATTTATTCAGGTTCCCGGTCTTCTAAAATGTCTACGACTCGTTTCAAAGAGGTTCAATGACCTGGTCACACCTTCTTTGTTCACCTTTTTAAGGTCTTGGGGGCCATACCTCTCTTCCTTGCAACAGTGCAAGGACGTTACCCTCCACGTATTAGCCCGGAAATCCACTGTATTCGAACATACTCGGCACTTAGCAGTTTACATGGATATCCCATGGCACTCCACACCGAAGGAGGAGATAAAAGTATGGTTTAACATGTGGGCGATTCTTCCATCAGCCATGCCAAATTTGTCTCGATTAACGTAAGTTCCTGTCCTAACCTTGTTTTGTGCCCTGATCAACCGTATCCTCCAAAAGTTGGTCTCTCTCGGTTGGAAACTATCCCATGGATTTGGCAAATGACTTCGTGAAAGCCCTAGGCTCCCATGCAGAGCTGAGTGAGATCGTTTTAGATGTTCCAAGAGGGGGAGGCAACCCGCCGACGGGACTTTCTCTTGGACCCCTTCACGACCTACACGCTTTCTCCCTTATGTGGCACCTTCCTGTCCCTCTGTGGCCGATGTTGATCGCAGAGGTGACATCCCTTCTGAAGCGGTGCCCCAGACTCGACAGCCTGAGTCTCGGAACACGATATGGGTATTGGCAGGCAAAGACCAAACCTCACCTATCTAAACAATATGGCGAGTTTGTGGAGCAGTGGTCCTTGTTTGAAGAGCCTATGGGCTTGCGGAGCTTGGTCATTCGAGGACTCAGAGTCCGTTCCCAGGACTTCCTCACTCACATCCGCCACTTCAAAAGTCTTGAAGCCCTGACGATCGAATACGACTTCCACGCATTGTCTCACGAGGAACTGGGAAGAATCTTTGCTATATTTCAGACAGATAACATTCATCTCAAGCGTATTTCTATCTGCTCTATACACCCTCCTCAGATCATTAATTATCTCCTTTCATACACCGGCCTCGAGCACTTTTCCATCGACTCACTTGACTCTCGTGACGATTCACCGTCTGTAGTCCATGGATTTCTTGCGGTGCTCAAGCTCCATAGCAGCTCGTTAAGATTCCTGACATTCGATGTTAATAGAATTTCTCCATGGATAGATGTTTTGTGGAGTCTGTTTTCTGAGAGTGCAGGAGCCTTTTGCGTGCTCGAGTACCTACAAAACCGAGTCCATATTCCCCTCGAGGACGTTCAGGCAAATAACACAGGACATTTCGTACGTATTTGTGACACTTGACCACCATTCGAAGCTGATCGTTGAGCAGTGGGCATTACTGGATATTGCGATACGGTTCCCTGCCTTGCGAGAACTCAGGTGCGGCCCTGTTACTTTCAAGACAGGAGCCCTGCGCGGGGAATGGATCGTCACGTCGGACCTTATTGATCCTCCGAACGTTAAGCGCACTCAGCCTTTCATGGAAAGGGTCATTAATGATTTCGTTCGAGAACGCAGTCCAAAGTTTGATATTGATTTCTCTACCGGATTCTAAATATTAAATGCTGTATTCATAACGGATTAGCCCTCCTATTTACGAGGATTTTGCAACATTCCCGAACCACCTAAATCAACTTCCCAATGGCCCCATTTTGAATTTCAACATAGGTTTAGTCCAAGGTTGGACGGTACCCAGCCAAGGGGGTCTAGCTCTCCTGACTTAGTTGATTACTTTTCGAGGAGTACGAGATGTAATGAGTATGATCTTGCCATACTTGCCATTCAAACACCCCAGACTTCGTCTTACGTCCAATCTCTAAAGATCATTGAGTCGTATTCAATTTATCAACTCTGGATATAAAGATATTTTGAAAACAAAATTACGGAGTCTACTAGGTAAGTACTTGGTAACGGAAAGCGTTTAGAAGCTCGTAAGAGGAATGATCCAGATAGCCATACTAGTAGACGTATCGTGCTGCTACAACCGTACTAGTCAGCATCTTCTAGGTAACGTACCCGAACCTCTGCATTCCAGCTCTGGCGTTTGCGAAGCGTCGTACTAGTCAAGAAGAATCGGCCACCAGGAAAGACCACAGCCTTCGAGTAGGGAGCCAGTTCGACATTGTAGGCACGGGATCTGGAGAATTCAACTAGAATAAGGACTTGTTTCAGGCTATAGAACCTGCCACTAGCAAGGAATCGATCAAAAATTTCAGAGGAAATGGCATCCCTAATCATGTTCAACACCTCGCCTTGACTGCTCTCCCCTTCTTCAAGAACAACATTGTATTGAAACGTGAGGCTCTCCAACGTGCGCCATGAACGTTCTAGGCCCCGAACAAGATTGTCCAGCCATTGGTCCTCGAAGGTAGTGCCATGATGGAAGTAGCCGGGCCACACAAGTAGTGACGTCTTCAGAGTTCGCAGGTTGCAAAGACCACTCAAGTCATTTTCAGGTATTGAGAGCGAACCGAGGCCTGAGGAAAAGCATTTCATCAGACGATTAGATCAAGGAAGTAGACGGGAAATGAGTACATTTTTTCTTCACCTGCAACTCGAGCCCTTCCAATGTTGCTGGAAGATGCCTTAAAATCCTCCCTACTTCCTCCGAGCCATTAGTACACCAAAAATCTGACCCGCTACCCTCCATTGGATCAGAGTCAGTTGTAAGAGAGGAAAACGCTGCGAACCTCTCATCGATGGCGTCATACTCGTTGTATTCCACTTTGATCGAGCGTAGATTCGCGAAAAAAAAGAACCAAGAGGTTTCATTTTCACTTAGGAATACCCCTAACTTCTTCGTTTCATACCTGCATGCAAAGAGAGAGAGCTCCTCTGGGCCAGCTCGCGCTCCGTGGGGCTCCAAAAGCCATTTGAGAGAGGGGTGTGGGAATGACTGTCGCTCCATAGCACTGAGGTCGAGTTTGAGAGTCCTGAGTTCTCTACAGTTGGCGATAATATAGAGTGGGAATGATTGCGACCTCCTCCCAGTCACGGCAAGCTCCTCGATACGCTGAAGGCCGCTGGATAACTCCAGAAACGGTCTAGGTCTGGACAATGGATGAAAGTGGGAGAAGTCGACATTGTGAAAACGAACGGCTTGCAAGCGGTTAAACTTTTGCAGGAATCCGCCGAAAGTATCATGCATGAGAAATCTGATTTTTTGGCTAGGCATTATGGCGTCGATTCTCCGAATGAAGCTCGCCAACGAGTGCTCGCCACACGCAGACGGTAGACTGAGTTCTTCCTGTTTTGTTGGATCAACACGGGCAGGCCTCGTGAAGAACCGGAAGGCTGGGTCACTGAGAAGGAGCGTTCTGAAGGTCCGACAAGCAGAAGACATGTTCAGGTAGCTTTTCTAATCCAGGTGAGAAGGAATATCTCGTTTGCGAGACACACAGAGTTTTCTGGAGACTTGTCCGGCATGATGCCTCATGAGATGCAGGTGAGCAGGCGGGGACCACATCATTCGCCAGTGCACTTTTTAAGTCCGTCAGCATTAAGCGCTTATAAGTGTACCACGCTACCTTTAGTGCCATGCCTTTACGTCCTAAGGTAGCCTGTTCGGCAACAGCAATTTCAAGCCTTTGGTTTCCAATTCCCCGTCAATTTGCAATCGAAACCGTCAAGTTTTGAGGCCGTGGGAGCAAAGTTCGGCGAATCAGGTTTCAAAGCCATCAGGCCCTTAGTAAGTTAGTTAGCAAGCACAATGATCCCGGAAGACTATCAAGAGGCTCGGTTCAAGGACGGATAGTACTCTGCGAAGCAAGAGGAGGACTCTGTCAGCACCAAACGGGACGTCCTCCCCTCCAAAGATGTGCCGCTGACGTGAAAGTGTTCACGTCAGCATCTCAGGCGCTAGATAAGCGATGGGCCCGCCATCTTTGTACATATTTACTCACGCTTTACCTACACTAAGCGCCCCATATTCATACCTGCCTCAAGTATTACAGCTCTACAGGAATGCATTTCGCAGTTGTTGTAATCTAACCCCAATTTTCAAACTGCAAACATTCCGCTTCGGCGTGGATTGCAGCGACGCATGTAGTAACATTACAAGAGTGTGTCAAACTGCCCCGAGATGGCGATGAAGCTGGCTCTTGACGGTCTTGGTATTGAATGCAAGTATTTCGTCGTGACGCTAGGTTGGCGATGCCATACTAAGGTGATGAAGGCAATTTCTAGATCAAGAAGAAAGGTGGATAGTGGCGCATATACTAACTAGGACTGCGAGGAGCGACCGACCGAAGGTCGAGTTTCAAAGAAGCCCCTTAAAAGTGTCCTAGTCTCCCGTAGTCAGACTAAACTATGTTGTCTTTTGTGATTGGGTGGGACAACATAATGTCCCGCACCCCCAAAAGTGCGGTCGGGTGCACCACTGTAGTCATGTCGTAGTATGCGGTTGGTGCGGGATATGTAGGAGGGCTTCATCGATGCACTGTATGACTTGGGTGTCTCCAGTGAGAAATATAAGATAATTTAGGTTGGATGAGCTGCTCCAACATTGCCGTACCGCCTCCTGCACTGCGTTAAAAGTGCGGTAGGTACGGGACAAAGGCGAAGATGCTGGGTGTGGGTACGGTAATTTCGGGATGCCCAGTTTCAAAGGCCTTTAATCCTTTTTGAGCAGCTCACTTTTTTATTAATGGGACTCATATTTTCTGTGTATAGTTGGTCTGCTAATGCAAATCTAATGAAAGGAATTGACCGATGAAGGGGAACTTTTGGCGCAGTAGCTCATATGCGAGGAGACACAAAATTCAATATAATAGGAAAAAATGACTAGGGGGAACTGATCAACAGTGGATACTCAACCACCGGTGCTCATCTATCCTACCGTCTCGAGGCTTGTCTCAGCGTGTTGAAGGTGGTGTTGGTGCTGTGGATCAATTTCATGAAACAATTAGGAAAGCGACAAAGGCAGGCTGAGAGTGCTTAAATGTGTAAAGATAATGCTTTTATTTTCCCGCCTCATACAAAATGTTGAGTTGACTGAGAAATCAGCGAGCACAGAGCCGGGGACTGGCGTGATCAAACCACACAGCTAAAGGGATATCAGATAGTAGCCAATCAGGGAAGGCCTGGCTCTCGTGATCTAATCATTTACTGAAGAGTCGCCGCCGCATGATATCTATGACGCCTTGGTCTTTTAAATACCTCGCACTTGCCACTCGATAGCCTAAGGTTCCATCTCACGAATATTTGACACTGATAAAGATGCCACTCAAAATTGAACAACTCCCCGACGAGATCCTTTTGGAAGTTGTTGGATTTGTGGGTCACAGAGGTTTCCCCGTCATGATTCCGATTGATTACATTTACTCAGGCTCGCGATCATCTAAAATGTTTACGGCTCATTTCAAAGAGGTTCAATGATCTGGTCACACCTTCTTTGTTCTCCTCTTTTAGATCTTGGGGGCCTTACCTCTCTTCCTTGCAACAGTGCAAGGACATTACCTTTCATGCATCAGCCCAGAAATCCGCTGTATTTGAACATACTCGGCACTTAGCAGTTGTCGTGGATATCCGATGGGGTTCCACGCCTATGGAGGAAATAAAGGCATGGTTTGATATGTGGACAATTCTTCCATCGGCGATGCCCAATCTGTCTCGACTGACGTAAGTTTCAGTCCTGAACAAATTCTTTGCCTTAATTGACCGTATCGTCCAAAAGGTGGTCTCTCTCGGTCACAGGATATCCTATGGACTTGGCAAATGACTTCGTGAAGGTCCTAGGCTCCCATGCAGAGCTGAATGATATCGTTTTAAATATTAGGAGAGGGGGAAGCATCCCGCCAACAGGACTTTCTCTTGGACCCCTTCACAACTTACACGCCTTCTCCCTTATGTGGGACCTTCCTGTCCCTCTGTGGCCGATGTTGATTACAGAGGTGACATCCCTGTTGGGGCGGTGCCCCAAACTCGACAGTCTGAGTCTCGGAACACGATATGGGTATTGGCAGGTGAAGACCAAGCCTCACCCATCTGAACCATATGGCGAGTTTGCGGAGCAGTGGTCCTCGTTTGAAGAGCCTATGGGCTTGCGGAGCTTGGTCATTCGAGGACTCAGAGTCCATTCTCAGGATTTCCTCACTCACATTCGCCATTTTAAATTTCTTGAATCCCTGACGATCGAATACGACCTCGACGCATTGTCTCACGAGGAACTAGGAAAAATCTTCGCTATATTCCAGGCAGACAACGTTCATCTCAAGCGGATTTCTATCTGCTCTATACACCCTCATCAGATCATTGATTATCTCCTTTCATACACCGGCCTCGAGCACTTTGTCATCGACTCACTTGATTCTCGTGATGATTCACCGTCTGTAGTCCATGGATTTCTTGCGGTGCTCAAGCTCCATAGCAGCTCGTTAAGATTCCTGGCATTCGACGTTAATAGAATTTCTCCATGGAAAGATGTTTTGTGGAGTCTGTTTTCTGAGAGTGCAGAAGCCTTTTGCATGCTCGAGTATCTACAAAACCGAGTCCACATTTCCCTCGAGGACGTTCAGGCAAATAACACAGGACCTTTCGTACGTTTTTGTGGGATTTAAGCACCGCTTGAAGCTGATCATCGAACAGTGGACATGGCTGGATATTGCGATGCGACTCCCTGCCCTGCGAGAACTCAGGTGTGACCCTGTTACCTTCAAGACAGGAGCCTTGCGTGGGGAGTTCATCATCACGCCCGATCTCATCGATCCCCCTGACGCCAAGCGCATTCTGTCTCTTATCGAAAGGGTCATTAATGATTTCATTCACGAACGGAATCCCAAATTCAGTATTGATTCTTATACCGGGTTCTAAATCTCTGATCATTTTGGAACGGCTGCCACCCCTCCTAATGAAATGTTGCTCGAATGCCAATTTGGTACAAACGTCGGGGCCAGAACGACAAAAGTAGTATGAGAGTGTTCATGTATTAGAGCGGTGGGCGTTACATATTCGTTACCTGAGTCCTAAGTTAAGTATGACTTCAGTAACCACTCTGCCTGTCAGGTTAAGTGTCATAGGCGGTATCCTTCTGCGTATCAATTGCTTCTTTAGTTGCAGCACGAGGGCTTTTACGTCAATGACGACGACAAAACGCCTGATCAGTACCTGTTGTTCCTCTGTGTATTGAAATCCCTCAATATCTCCACCTCCCCCTCAGAGAACTCCGGGGCTTGCTCGCTGACGGTCGAATTGGATGACGGGGTAGGAAAGAACGTGGGATCGAATGGTTTCTTAACAGGATTTAAGCTCAAAAGCGGGATAGAAATCGTGCGTCAAAGTGGGACCGAGTTGGGAGCGGCGCGCTGTAATCGAGATATGAGGACCTGGACGATTGGTCGTTCATCGAAAACCTGACTCCAGCACTCTAGCAATAATTGCTATATCTCATCTGTCAACTCTAGTTTTTCCATCTTCGTGTCAGATGGCTCCGTGGGCATGACTTGTTTGATGATTGCCATGAGGATATAGGCTTCTTGGGAGTGTTCATACCAAGGTACGCATCCAGTGTCCACCGATGGGTTATCATGCAAATCAGAGTTTTCATTCGTTCGTGCGTACCGTGTACGTCACTAAGGCCATAGCGTAGATATCGCTTTGAAGGGTTGGCCTGGGGGTCTTGACTTCGTCTTCCGAGCCTGACACCTCCCTGTCGTCTTCATGACCTTGATAGAGTGTCGCTGTGAGTTCCAAGGTAACATTCCCTCGCCGGTGGAAGAAGATAATCCGAAGTCGGTGAGGCATGTGGAACCATCTGGCAAATTCAGAATACTGTTCTAATGTTCAAAGGTCAGACTACGAATCATGGTTATACGTCGGATGGTGCTCGACTTACTAAGTTGATGTTGCCGTGAGAAATTCTCTTCTCGTGTGGGTAGGTCAGGCCAGCGAGAGCCTCGAGAAACTTAGGAGATGCGGTTTCCTTTAGAGAATGCACCGCTACCCGCGAGAAATCTTGAAACACTTACCAAAAGTATACACGGGAGGTCCTGATTTTTCCTCAGGTACTCATAGATATTACCGTTCAACAACCATGGTGAAACCAAGTAAGTACGGCGAATAGTGCCATATACTCTAGCGGAGTAAGCTCCGTGGAAGGGAAGAACATTGGAGTGAGAGAGCGTGTTCCAAAGTACAGCCTCACCGGCAAAGGATTACATGATAAGCACAGTTGAGTAAAGGAACGTACGATTACAAGTCGAAGAGAATCATACCTGATATAAATATTCTGAATCGTAGTCCTTCGTCCCCTTCACACATACGACGTTCCTCTGACAGGTTCCCTTGTGTATACGAGCAAACAAGTTCTGCGTTTGATCTATGACCTCCAGGCGGACGCCCTTGAGTAGGAGGGAAAGGTCGTGGATAATCCGCCTAAGCACAAAGATGCGTTGCAGGTTTTATGCCTCAATGAATCAGATGTACCCTGCTTATAGAGCACCTGGAGTTGTTCATAATAGGTCATCAAGGGAACAACGACACAATTCATTAGACTGCGCACCTTTTGTAAAATATCCATCATCACCACCTGTTGCGCTTTCGCACCTTTCAATCGGAGAAGTTGATCCAGTCGTTCCTCAGAAGTCAAAATAACCTCCAATAGCCTTTGTATGTCTTGAATAGAGTCATCTAGTGTGTTTGATGCGGTTGGCCGAGAACGTACACTAGCGTCAGTAGCGCCACTTAAAAATACCGGCAGGTCCTCCTCGCTAGTGAGGGATAATGTGTCTATTCCGAAGTTCGAGGTGTTTTCATCGACGACCGACCATTCGTCCATCCTGTCTGGGGCATACTCTTCGTGGATATCTGAACGTTCAGGAACTTTGTCAAGGTAAGGATCTTCATTCGTCCACCATTCCTCTAGCGTGTGGGATTCGTAGTTTGGTGTTGAAATAAGTAAACGCTCTACGCGCGGGACACGTGATTTTGGCGCAAATTCAACTTTTGCACCACCCTGCGCCAGACAAATGGCACATAAATGGCACATATCACTAATTGGTATTCTAAACAATCAATAGCTGTTTACATTTCATTATAAACATAGTCACTGTGACCACCCAAGCCATATAATATAATCAGTTATCATCCCTCGCACCTAGTATCACTCTCAGTTATGGGTAAACATTTCCTTTCAGTTGTTGAGTGTGCGTGAATATCAAAACGCAATGTTCATAAGTAAATTGATTGACTTTTCCAACGAGTCAAGCAGCAATTCCAACACCCCATACTTCTATCTTTTGTAGGTATTCAAATATTCGGCTTTTTTATTTTTATTTTTTAATTTATTTTTAAATCAATGATTTATTATGCGGTGCATGCTAGCAGTCTGCACTTAACTAAGTATAAACAAAGCTAGGAATAAATATGTAGATGACTAAAAGAAAAGGGATACTGAAACCCTAAAAGATGATGATGAAAAGGGAAGTAACTATGATAGGACCAGTTCAGAAAGAACAGTACAACTATATAGAATTGTTCAACAAAGAAACTAACACAAGGGATAAAATGAGAAGAAGAAAATATAGAGATGGAGAATGTGGTCGTTACTGAAATGTACCTTAGTGCCAAAACCTTCAACAAGAATGGTGAACTGGAGTGGTGGAGTAATGTAAGGTATGGAGACATGAGCATGCACCCAGCATGCCAGATGATAGAGGTGATATGGAAATGCTGATGCAATGTATCACTGGAGTAGATGGAAGTGGCAAATTGCCAGGCATAGTAGCAAAGGTGAATGCATAAGAATTAACTTCAAGAAACTCAATAAACTGTTTGAGTGTCTCAATGGGATAAGGCAGCCTCCAATATAAAGGACAGGTCATGATGATATGTTTGTGGGTTTGAAATGGAAAGCTGCATTGACAAGCAAAGGATTCATGAGGGAAGAAGCATGCATGATACAATCCAATAGGCACATGGTTGGTGATGGCATGAATAGCTCGAATTGTGATGTTGAAATTAGTGACAAGCTTGTCACTGTCAAAGGAGTAGGATTGTTGTAATTCATATAGCCATGATCCACCATTATGGTATTGAGGCCAAATAAAGCCATTTTTGAAAGATTTGCTTTTGAGTTGTAAAAATGACAAACTGTGATATGATTTGTCATTCAGAAAAATGTCACACCATAATTGTTTGGTGTTATCAGTAGCATTCTTCCAAAGGAATGCAAAAGATGTGTATGGAAAATTAAAGTCAACAGCACAATGATTGATTTTGGTGATGTTGTGAACTTTTTTGAAGAAGCAACATGATAAATAAGGTTGGTCAGGTGGAGTGTTACAGTTGCATTTAGCACTTTGTGTGGATATGTACCAGAAATTGATGTGTGATTTGGTGGAGGAATTAAACCAAGGGCATATGGCATTGGAGATGGCTATTGAGTGATTTTGGCCACTATGAATAGATGGGTCTAGTAGGAGTCTAGACAAGGCAAGATGATTGGTGATGACAGTAATGTGATCAATACCAGGGATATTAATAGCCTTGCAAAGGCCAAAGCATTGGGCAGCAAGTTTGATGTCAGCAGAAGTGTATTTGCCAGTAGATCGATGAAATGTATGAAGAAGCTTTCCACAATGCCAAAATTGATAGTATGCAGAAGCTTGAAGAGAGGAATCATCAGGTATGAGGCCATGAGTGACAACAAGTAGGTGATTTGGTAGAGTATGGAGTAAGGAGAGTTCAGCTTCTAGTTTCCAGTAATAGGCACCAAGTTTATTTGGTTTGGACCTGTTGTAATCAAAAAATTTAAAGCAGTCAGCATATAAATCAAGAATATGAAGTCCAGGACAATTAGACTCATGAAAAGGAAAAAAGGGTTCAGAAATCTTGTTTAAAGATGTTTTGGAATCAATAATAGGCCCAACAAAGTTTTTCTTTTTTGAAAGATTATTGATGGATCTGGGATAAGAGAAGACACCTTTAGCATTATTGGCACTGACAAGAAAAAGAATAGGATGTTTTTTGTCAAATGTCGAATAGCATATGCTAGCAAATTTGGCAAGTTTTGAAAGATGTAGTTAGATAGGAATGAGACTAGCTAAGGATTCAACAGCTCCAGAGGGTGATGTGCAAAAATTGCCAGTGATCCATAAGGCAGTGGCTTTTTGAGTTTTTTGAAGTGCTTTGATGTTAGTTGAACATTTAGTACCAGAGAAATACTATAGTCAATATCCATAGGTGGCTACTGGAACTATGCAGGATTGATAGAGGACTCATTTTTGATGAGGAGTGAGTCCATATATAGAGTTTCCTAGAATACACATGGAACAGACTGAAGAAAGTGCTTTCATTGACCAATAACAAACATGTTCTTTGAAGTTTAGTTGTCAGTCAAAATAGAATCCCAAATGTCTCCAATGAGATTTGGGATGGAGAGGGGAAGATAATGTAAATGGCATGAATCCAAGATTGATGGAAGGATTGTCATCATTATGAATACGAGAGAAATTGAACACTTCAGATTTTTTGTGTTCAAGTATGAGGCTGAAGTCCTGAAATAACTTCATCAGTATTTTATAGGTTATGACAATCTTGTCATGACATTCTTTCCAAGTTTCTCCTTGACTGACAATAAGTCCATCATCAACAAAAGAAAGCAGCAAAATAAGTCCAGCAGTCTGCTGACTAGCTATGAACAAAAGTGGTGCAAGATAAAGGCCTGAAAGAATGGACAACAAAGTGGAACCTTGTCCAACACCAACATTGGCATCAAACAAGGGTGAATGGTCAAGATTATAAATATATTCAGTATGTCTGTTTATCAGATAGTTAGAGAAGAAGCATACTATATTGGATGAAAAACCCTGTTTGCAAAGAATGTCTATCAATAAAGAATGATTGAGAGAAGGAAAAAATTGTGTGATGTCAAAAGCAAGAACACTGGTATGAAGCTTGTGACTCTATCTGGCACATATGAGGTGGGTAAGAAAGATGCCAGCATCTTCAGTACTTTTTTGAATGATGCCACCAAATTGTTGAGGAAAGATAAAACTATATTTACTAGCTTCAAATTGCATGCGAGTTGCTAGCATTTTTTTGATTAGCTTGCCCATGGTATTGAGCAAAACTATAGGTTGGAACATTTTAGGAGTGTCATATGAGGGTTTATTCAGTTTAGGAATGATGATGGAAAGGGAAGTTTTGAAATGATTGAGAAAATACCCTATTTCAAGACAAGCATTAGCTAGAGAGAGAAAAAGTTTTGCAACTTTTTCATATGGCTGAATGAGTAATTTCAAGTGTTGCCATGTAAGATGGTTGATGCCAGGTGCAGAATTGTTAGAATATGTCTTAAGCACATCATACATTTCAAGACTGGAGAAAGGAGACCATTCTTGAGTGGGAACATCACCTAAATTAGAAAGAATTGATGAAGTAATAGTGTTATACCTCTTCCTGTGCAGTACTTTATTTTTATCATCTGTCGACCCCCATAGACTCTTACTCCTTTTAACCTTGACTTATATATGAGTATATAAGGTTGACTTATTATTCATGTGCAGTAGTTTAGTCTTGTTTGGCTATATACCTCATCTATATTGACTTTACATCTGGGCAAGGCTTAGCCCTTGAGTGTTTCTCTGTCACTACCTTTGTATAGGCCCAAGTCTGTATAGACAGCCACCCTAAAAGAGATCCTCAGAGAATGATCCCTAGCACAGATAACAAAAGACTAAACTTGCTAGAACACTTGACTCAACTCAGCTCTTAGCTGCCTGTCATCATTCTCTCTATCCTCTTCTTAGGTTGTTGCTTGGCCAGGAAACAAGCCTTGGTTACACTTCACCATGAAAAAAGTAAAGGATCAAGGTTGTTGCTTTACCAGAAAAGCATTCTCTTGATACACAATACACGACCTTACAATAATGAGCACTGGATGATTTTGAGTGTCTTCAACTTCTGAAGATGAAGACGCTGCACCAAAACTCATTCCCATCCCCCATCTTCTTCAATCAGAACACTCTTCTACATTGCAACCCTCTCCCCTTTTCCAAACACCTGCAGAAACTCCTCAACTCTGCACTCTATGAACCTTGACACCTCATCCACATAATACTCAATTCCCATTAAGACCTACTCACCCATCTCCTCAGCACCCTCCACCCTATTCAGAGATAGAAATGACATCAACTGACAGAAATCCTCTGGATACACCACAGCAACTACTGCCTCATCCCATCCTGGAATCATTTGATGAAGAAGAAGATGAAGAAGAGGAAGAAAACAAAGAAGAGGAAGAAGACAAAGAAGAGGAAGAAGAGGAAGAAGAAAAAGAAGAAGAAGGAGAAGAAGAATACAAAACCAATGAAGAGACAGAAGAAGAGGAAAGTGAAGAAGCCAGAAATAGTGACCAGACTACAGATGATCAAGCCGCAGCAATCACTGCCTTGATGGAGAATTTAACTATCAGTGAAATTTCCTATGATCAACTAACCCTACCTTCAACCTTTTTCAATAACCCCATCTCGATGACCACCCTCTCAATATGGCACAACACACATACCTCTATACCTGCATCATCACCACAATTGGAATTGGAGTCATTACAGCAATCCTCCTTGCAATAGCCACAATATTTCCCTGTTATAACACCTCCTCAAATACTACCACTCCCCTCTCCACTAGTACAATCTTCCCTAATACCAATATTGATGACCCCCTTACCACCACTACCACCCCCATAGAGACAGTCATCACCACCACCACTACCTCTACAAGGACCACCATTACCTTCACAGGGACCTCCACCACCTCCACAAGGACCACCATTACCTCTACAGAGACCCCCACCACCTTCACAAGGGCCACTTCCACCTCCTCCCCCACCTATTGCGCCTATTGCCATGGCAGCCGCCAATCTCCCAGAACCCACTTTCATAGGTCCAAAAGCTTTTGATGGCAATTGCAAAAAGTTTGAACAATAGCTTCTTTCTAGTGAAATTTACCTTGCAGCAAAATACACCACCTATCCCAATGACCAAACTAAAATCTGGTACATACTTGCTACCATGCAAGACAGCCCAGCCAATGCCTGGGCAGCTCAATTTATTGCCTCTCACACCACTCCCCCAGCTCAGCCAGGAGGACAATCAACTATTGCCCTTGGAACCTATGATGCATTCATCACAGCACTCCACACTGCATTTGCCCCACCTAACCAACAGGCATTTGCTCTCACCAAACTCAAAAATATGTGCCAATGAGGATTACCCCTCGAGGACTTCATATCTGATTTCAAAACTTATGTCCAACTGTTTAAAATCACTAACGAGGATGTCCTCATTGATTACTACAAACAAGCCATTGACCCTCACATTGCATGACAAATTGACACCCAAATCACTCTACTAACTACCATTGAAGAGTGGTATACTCAATCTTGGCACCTTGACAACAATTACTAATGGGCAAATGCCCTGTATGGCCAAGTCACTTCACTTCCAGGCTACAGACAAGCCCAACAACAATACAGTTGCCAATTCCCTCCATGCTGACAACTGACTTGCTCAGTTAACACCTATGCCAATTACTACCAACACCAACCCCACTTCTCCAGCTCTCATTGTGATCCCAATGCAATGGATGTTGATCATGCCTATTTTGACATTGATAAGCAGTACCTCAATGAAGAACCAGACTATGAAGATGACAACCTTTCTGTCGAAGAAGATATAGAAAGTATGAAAGACAAAGCAGAAAGATTGGAAGAAGTATACACCATGACCAATGTGACACTCAACACCATCTTCACCCCCATTGAACGACAACATTTCCTAAAAGGAGAGTGTTTTGAATGTGGAAAGAAAAGTCATCAGACACGAAACTGTCCCCTTTGTCAAGCTCAATGATCCCAACATGCATTATCTTCTTGACCCCCTCTACCCCAATGCACTTGTCCCCACCCACTAGTCACTTGAGCAGTCAACGCAATCGACATGGCTCAAACTGCAGCAAATATCATCGACAATGTTGCTAAAGAGCATAGGAATATAGTCAAAGCAACCTTTTTGGATTTTTAGATATGAATGACCCTGTACCAACAAATGAGAACAATATTCCTTCCCTTGTAAACCTTGTAACCATTCTCTGTGAACAAAGAAACTCTTTTATCTATCTTCCCCTCAACATCCTACACCAGAATCTCAGATCAATCCCAATCACTGCATTAATTGACTCAGGAGCACAAGAAAACTTCATCAACTTTGACTATGTCCAAAAACACAATCTACCTACCCTGCAGCTGAAGATGCCAATCAAGTTGTATTATGCTGACAGCACTTCTAATGCTGAATCCATGGTGACACATTATATCGACTTGCAAACCTGAATCAACAATTGACAATGTGACATACAGTTCTTAATAACATGACTAGCCAAGAAAACACTCATTCTAGGAATCCCTTTCCTCAAACATTTCAATCCAGACATCAACTGGAGGCAATGCACATTCAAATGGAGAAGTCAACACACCCAATATATAGAACTTCTTCATTCCTTAAACCAACTCACTGACCAATCCTCTGCTGTACTAGACCAACTAGCAACCCTTCACACAGGACAACCACTGACTGATGACTGGGAACATGACTCCTCTATCTATGACTGATACCCTATTAATCATGATAAACATGAAAATGACATAGAAATTGCCTATATCACAGCAACCCCCTTGGAACTAAATTACAAAGCCACAATTGCTACAAAGTTGGCCCAATTAAAAGGTCCACCTGACACGACTCCTTTCGAAAAATTGGTACCCATCAAATTTCATTGCCATTAATTGCTGTTTAGCAAAACTCACTCTGATCGATACCCTCCTTCCCAACCTTATGATCATAAAATCAATCTCAAAGAAACCTTCAAACCCATTGCTCATAAATCTTATTGACTATCCCCCATGGAAACTCAAACTCTCAAAGAATTTATTGATGAAAATCTTCAAAAAGAATACATTCACAAATCTGAATCTCCAATGGCATCCCCGTTTTTCTTCATAGGAAAGAAAGATGGAAAACTTTGGCCCTGTCAGGACTATCGATATCTTAATGATCACACTATCAAAAATGCCTATCCCATCCCACACATTTCAATGATCATGGACCAACTCAAAAACACAAAATACTTCATGAAACTCAACATCCAACATGGATATAATAACATCCAAATTTGAAAAGGAGATGAATGGAAAGCTGCCTTCCAAACTCCCTTCAGTCTTTTCAAACCAACAGTAATGTTCTTTGGCATGACGAACTCCCCAGCTACCTTCCAAAATATGATGGACACTATTTTCATCAACATGATACATAACAATCTCATTCTCATTTACATGAACAACATCCTGATATTTGCCCCAACACTTGATGAACTCACCAAACATACAGAACAGGTCTTCAAAATCCTTACCAACAATGACCTCTATCTGAAACCAGAAAAATGTGAATTTGAAAAACAATGTGTCTCATACCTTGGATTTGTCATCTCCCCTAACAAAGTTGAAATGGATCCAGTAAAACTTGATGGAATATGGCAATGGCCAACTTCAACAACCACTAGGGATGTATAAAGTTTTATTGGCTTCACCAATTACTATCACAAATTTATCTATCATTATGCTGACCTTATGTGATTCCTAAACACACTTCTATTGAAGAAAATGCTGTTTAACTGGACCACCAATGCTGAAACAGCTTTCAAACTCCTCAAACAAGAATTCTCCAACCCAACCCTCCTCCTCATCCCAGATCCAATGAAACCATTCCAAATAGAATATGATGCATCTAAATATGCCTCAGGAGCAATCCTTTACCAAGACAACCTCAATGGAAACCAAAAACCTATCGCATTCTTCTCCAAAACCTTCTTGCCAGCTAAATGAAATTATGACATCTATGACTGAGAACTCCTTGCCATAATATGTGCCTTGGAAGAATGGAGACACTATCTTGAAGGCTCACCACACACAGTAATAATTTGCTCCAATCATTGCAACCTCACCTACTAGAAGAAGCCCCAAGATCTCAATCAATGGCAAGGACGTTGGTATGAAACCCTCTCACAATTCAACTATCATATCCAACATGTTCCTGGACCCAAACTCGTAGCCACAGATGCATTATCTTGACACCCAGACCACATTCCAACTGATGATGAAGATAACAAAAACATCACCATACTTCCCAATGAGGTCTTTCTTCACCAGATTACTGTCCTCCCCGACAAACTATTTATCAACCTCATTGATGAGACACTACAACAGCAAATCACCAAATCAACCAAATACAATCCACTCTTGACCCAAATGTTGGAAGCACTCCTTGAAAACAAGCCTGAAACAATTGATAAATGATACTCGATCTATGCCACTGATTACAGACCATTGCTCCTGTTTGAAAATTGAGTAATAATCCCACAAGACCAATCCCTACAATGTGAAATCATATTCCACTATCATGACCACCCCTTTGTAGGACACCCTGGTCAACAGGAAACCTATCGCCTAGCAAAAAAGCATGTCTATTGGTCTGGAATGAACATGTTCATCAAAAACTACGTACAGGGCTGTACACTATGTTAACAGATGAAAATCAATTGAAATCCCACCAAGCCACCATTACACCCCATAGAACCTCCTACAACCACATGACCATTTGCACAAATTGGTATGGACCTTATAATAGATCTATTCCCTTCACGATTTTATGACAATTGCCAATACAATGCCATCTTGTTCATAGTAGACCATAGACTTTTGAAAGGGGCTATTTTCATTCCAACTACCAAAACCACAACTGTAGATGATATCATATGACTTTTCCTAACACACTTCTTTTCCCACTATGGCATCCCTGACAAGATAATCTCTGACCAAGATCCCAGATTCTCTGCTAAATCCATCCATGCCTTATTTAACCAATTGGGAATAACTCAAGCCTTTTCAACTGCCTATCATCCCCAAACTGATGGAACAGTAGAATGTTACAATCAAGAAATTGCAGCATACCTCTCCATATATTCATCTCAAAATTCCCACAACTGGTCAAAACATATCCCCATATTACAATTCATTCACAACTCAAAGACCCATGCCAGTTGACAACATTCTCCTCATAAACTTATCCTCAGAATAAACCCTCCAGGCATACCAACCATCATTGAAACACCATCCATTGACTCATCTGAAGAAAGACTGTGCCTTCTTGATCATGCCAGAAATAAAGCCATAACTTCCTATAAACTGTCAGCTGAACGAATGGCAAAACAAATTACATCCACCTTCAAACCTTTCAAACCCCATCAAAAAGTATGGCTGGAAGCTACCAATCTCCACCTATTCTACCCCTCCTCAAAAATAGCACCGAAATGACAAGGCCCCTTCACTATCAAACAAGTCATTTCCCCATGGGTTTACAGGCTGAATCTCCCACCAAATTGGAAAATTCACCCAGTCTTCCATGCATCTCTCCTCACTCCATGTAACAAAAACAACATTCACAGTCCAAATCTCCCACTCCCCCCACCAGAAATGATTCAAGGGGAAGAACAATATGAAGTAGAAGGGATAGTCAATCACCATCACCAAGCTGAAGGACTTCAATATTTAGTCAAATGGAAAGGATACAGACATCAAGAAAATGAGTGGATACATGAAGAAGAATTAACCCAATTCGCTGATGAACTAATCCAAGAATACCTCAACTCACACAAACTGTCACCAAAAACCCATTTAACATCCAAAAGACCCACTTGAAAGTCTCCTCAAAAATGTTAAAAAGAATGTCATCCTACTCATCCAACTCTATCCACATCATCACTGGACCTTTAAACACTCCTTTGCCAAAGATCAATCCCATAAATTCAATTAATGACCTCTCGAAAGCCCATGCCTGCTTCTCCCCCACAAAATCCCCTGGGACTGTCCAGCACATCAATCTCCCCTCTCAATCCAACAACTGACCAAGAGGCCAGGATTCATCAGGTAGCTCTCATAGAGGTAGCTTGTCATATCCCCACTCTACAAACTCTAGCCTCGACCTCGACAAACCTGGAAATGTACTAACAAGCCCTTCGAGAGTATCAAGAAGGGACATTCAGCCTGGAAACCATTCTTTACATCTCTGGTCGACCAGCTAACATATTTGTGGGGTGGAGTAAACCTGACATTGAACAGATGGTCCATAGCAAACAATGACACTGAGACTTCCATCAAGGACTATCAACAGCTTCTGATCTCAGCCTTTTCAATACTCTCTGTTCTTTCTACTGACAGCAACATAAGCTCCATGAAGCGATTGACAGTCTTAATGGCTGCATTAACCACACTTGCTATATACTCAGCACATCATCAATGGAGAGTAGTCAAGGACTATCTAGCAGTGACTTGAGACAAAGCCATTCCATTTTATAAATAGATGTCTAGGATGGTAACATGGGAGCTGGTCTACCCCCAGACCTGATTCTGTCCTTGACACATCACCCATGCCCTGCTAGGACAACCTCATCCCAACTGTGAGATCTGTCCTGACCAAATATTCGATCTTGCTATGGCCACAGGGGACATCACCCCCTTGATTGCCCTTTCCTTACTTGCAGTGCCTGCCAGAGTTAGGCCCCAGGACATCAAACCATCAACTGTGTCCGATACATCTGTCCACACTGCCACCACTGAGAACCAGGACATGGATGAAATAAATGCCCAATGACTTGCCACACTCACCCAGCCTCTCTCTCTTCCAGTATATACTCTCTCCATTCACAATATGATGACATCGACAATGTCACCTTCAGCAATATCACTGGAAGTCCTCATTAACAATTACATCAATCCACAACAACCTCTCTATAGACCTTCATCCACCTTTTTCACTTACCTTTTGATTTTCATTATCATTCTATGTACAGCTGGACTATGCTTCCTTTTCTTTTTCATTGTTGTATGGTGACATTTCTCAGACACTTTGAATCTATAGACAGGCTAATGTTATACCTCTTCCTGTACAGTACTTTATTTTTATCATCTGTCGACCCCCATGGACTCTTACTCCTTTTAACCTTGACTTACATATGAGTATATAAGGTCGACTTACTATTTGTGTGCAGTAGTTTAGTCTTGTTCAGCTATATACCTCATCTATATTGACTCTACATCTGGGTGAGGCTTAGCCCTTGAGCATTTCTCTGTTGCTACCTTTGTATAGGCCCAAGTCTGTATAGACAGCCTCCCTAAAAGGGATCCTCAGGAAATGATCCCTAATATGGATAACAAATAGGGCGATCATTGGCAGCATTGTAGGTTTTATGTAATGCTGTCCAAAGTTTGGGTAGAGTGTTGCAGGGCTTGTTTTTGTAACTAATGGCTTTGGTAGGAGGTAATTTATGATCTTTTGTCCAGGCGGTGAGGTTCCAAGGTCGTCCATTGAATTCAGAAATTTCTTGAATTTTTGTGCCGAAGAATTTCCATTTTGTGAAGTATACTATTTATCTAAATTTTTTCCAATTGATTTTGGTTTTAGTTGTCCTGTATTTCTCCAATACAACTTTGCACTTGTCATTCAACCATGGCTTGGAATGCTTGACAATGTTACTTGTGGTCACATGGTTTTCCCAAAGTGACTCAACAAGAGTACTAATCTGCACCACCAATGTTTCAATATCATCAGTGGTCAAAAGACTAGAGTGCTGGAGCAAACCAAGCCCACCAGCCAACTCTATGAGAAACTTCTCTTCATTCTCAGAATTCAGTTTGATAGATTGTTTTGTCATTGGAATCATTAGAGGGTTGATAGGAATGATGGTAAGGATTGGTGAATGATTGGACCGATAGCACCATTCATTTAGGATAAAACAATTGTTAACTTGTAATGTATTGGAAGTGAAAACAAGATCAATGACTGAGGGATTTTTGCTATCGTCAAAGGGATAGTGAGTTGGTGAAGGGTTGATCAGAGGAATGAAATCAAGGCCTAGATCTTGCATTAGATCACAGAGATGATTGGCATGATTAGAGTTATAAGGGTAATTGGGATCCCAGCATTTGGACTAAATGTTGAAATCACCTCCAACATATATGAAGGGTGGCAGGATGAGAGCCTTGTGTAATAGGTGCATTAAGACAGTGTGATTTTTGTCTGAATAGATGGACATGAGAAAGTGTGTCATGTCCTGATGAGAAAGGGAAAGATTAATGATGTCACCAGGAAGAGAAGTGAGGTTAGTACAAATAGAGGGCTGAAGAGGAGAAAGGCATTTGTGAACATATGCTATAATTCTTGGTGATATGTTTGTGGCAGGCATATAGATCCAATCCAGATAAAGAGGAGCTCCAATTATGTTTTTGCCTAAAGGATTGTCAGTAGAAATTGTTTGTCATAGGATATTCCAAGCTGGTTCTTGAAAGAAGATAATGTCAAGGTCATCAATCATGTAATTAAGTATGGTTTCCATAACCAAATAGTTACAGTGAATGTTAAAAGAAAGAATTCTCAAATTGTTGATGGAGAAATTATTCATGAGGCAGAATCAGGTCCTTGTCAACCTCTGGTATCAATGGCTTTTTGAATGTGCTCAATCCTTTGGACATGTGCTTCATTGACTTTGTTGTCATACCAGGTCTTGTTAAACCTGTTATGCCAATATGGACAATTCTTGTCATTGGCAAAATGATTGCCTTTGCAGTTAAGACATTTGAACTCATGCAGACATGGTTTGTCTTCTGGAGTAGCTAGATAAGGAGTTTTAGCTTTTTTGTTTGCTTTACAGCAACCAGTGGTGACTCAGTGGTTATCAGTCTTGTGGGGACCACCACAGCAAGCACATTTCCATCCTTGGTTTCAGCATTTAGCAGTCAAATAACCCCACTTCCAACAGTTTTGATACTACAGGATACCAGGGTACATGTTATAGGCACAGATAACAGTGACATCTTTGTTGAAGTTAAAAGAGCAATTGAGAAGAACTTTAGCATTAGTACCTTTCTGGAAGTCCCAGATATTGATCCAAATAATTGCCATGTCTGAGTGCAGAGATGCTTTCATGACACATGGTGTTAAAGTGAATGAAATTCATTCAAATAAGAGTGAACAATTCAAAACATAGAGGACATCACCAGCTGTCAGCTGAGTAGAACCATCTTCATGCCACTCAGGTGGTGTAAAGTAATTAACCCCAATGATTTTGAGATATGATTTAGACATGGAAGCCCTAGGGATAGAAATATTGTTTTTGGAAGCATGGATGGCTTTTGCTAGCCATTCTTGAATAATTTCCATTTTGGCAAGAGTGGGAACAAGGTTGGTGGTAAAGGATAGTCCAATTGATGGGCCAAATTGTCCTTCAGATATGGAGAATACACATAGTTTTGATTGTTGTTGGACAAGTCCCCAATTGATAGACTCAAGAATTTCTTTGTGTTGTCAAAGACTGTCTCAAGTAACAGTCTGTGAGTAAAGAACAAGAGCTTGTCATCTCATAGGGCCATGTGTAGTGGATTTAACTATGAATTTCTTTTTTTGGGGATCAGTTTTTCCACCACTGGCATTTCCAATGGCAGCTTGATGCATCACAACAATTTTGTCAGTGGAAAGTTTATCTCTAAAGGCTTTAGTCAATTCAACTAGGCCAATGGATTGTTGGGTAGAGGGAGAAGGACCATTGGAATGGGCAACATTTGCAAATGATACCTTGGGTTGAGAAGGAGGTAGCTTTGCAGCTGTAGGTTTAGAAGTCAACAAACTCACCTGTGGGGAGAAAAATTCGACTTGATGGATGGTTTGGGCAGAGTATGTTTAGGTGTTAGTATTGGAGCTGTGGTGTTGATTTTAACACCTTCAGTTGCAATTATTTTGATGTTGGCATTTTTGTGGAGTTGAGAAGAGGGCACAATTTTGCATGTTTTTCCCTTATTCTTTTTCCTATAATCTCTAGACAGTTCATTAGGGAAGAAAAGCTTATTCATCAGTTGTCTAATGGTAAAGTCTTTGATGTTTGTAGGTACATATCCCTCAAGGATAGAAGAGTCTTCAATGATGGTATGTTCCTATCTGCCATCATATATAGCAGTCAAAAGAAAAGCGAGCTCATCAGCTATAGCATCACTAGGAGTAAATTTGCCTTTATTGACTGGAAAAAGTTTGATCCAGTCAGCACATTCTTAAAGCACCAAAGACACCTTGCCTATAGTTTGGTTGAATTTCTCAATGGGAGGACTATAACTAGTGATATTAACAGCATTATTGCCTTGAGCAACATTGGCTGTTTGTGTTTCTCCAACAACATTATTTGTATTTGTGTCATCGATTTGCATATCATTTTGATGGTTTCATGGTGATGATTGTTGTTCAACATTCATCATATGCAGAACAGCTTGCAAGGCATTTGCATCAGTAAACTTGGAAAGAATAGGGTTGCAACCCTTCTTTCTCACACACCACCACCTTTGCTCTGGGGTGCCTCTTTTCTCATGGTCTTGCTGCCCTCCTAGGGTCACTCACAGTCTGCTATCCTCACTATTTTAGGATTCATAATGTTCATTCTTTACAACTGTGGCTGGGATGCTTGTGATGTCCACTCACACTTTTGGTGTCGAGTTGAGTGCACTTCAGTTATACTCCTCCACCTTTTCTGTGCCTTCTTGGACCTTGCCCAGGTTGGTACTCCCTCTCTCTTCACCCCCCTTCTGCTTCAGCAGTTAGATAGGGCCTTTTTGCTAGCTTGGATGCACCTATGCTGTGCTTGGGCCATGCATTCCCCTGGTCACCCTTGTGGCCCCCCAGTTTCTCAACCTGCAGTTCAGCTTACTAAGTAGCCACTATTTCTGTTGAGTGCTCTTTTGCACTTAACTTATCTTTCTTCTCTTGGGCTGGCTCTCCACTGTGCCTTCCTTTTCATTCTGGCATGCAGTAGCACTGGGACTACTTGGTGCTGGGTCAAGCTTTGCTCCCCTGCCTTCTTTCTCTCTTCCTCTAGTATGCTGGTTCTCTGGCTGGCTGCCAACATCCCAAGTCCTTGCAGAAGTAACCCCTCTGTGCTGCCTCCCCTAGGGCCCAATTCCCATAGGAGCCCCATGTCTGCATGCTGTGCACTGTGCAAAGGTCATGGTGTCACAACTTATTATCCCCTCCTGGTGTCACTGCCAAGGTGGTTGGCATTTCAGGATATCCCTTAGAAGATGCTAGCAGTTGAGTGCATGGGCAGGTGCTTGCTTGGCCATATCTGGCAAAACTGAAATATCAACAAGGCCTCTTTTTTGAGGGGGGTGTTAGATGGTCACTGGTCTCAGTAGACAATTTGGACTCTAGCACAAGGACAAACTTGGACTGAATGTCACAATAAAATAGCTAGGGCTTATTGAGGCTTAGTATAACTCATTAAAGACTTTGGATTGCTCTTAGAGCATGAAAAGTCAGAGATTTATAATTTTTCACACATCCATGGTGATGCAAACCCCCCTATCAACTTGGGCTTTATACCCTTCACTTCTTCTTCCCCCCTCAAACCCAAGGAATATTGGAGATATCTTGGTTTCTATTTCGATCAACAACTCAATTTCAATGAACATGTTTGATATTGATCAACAAAAGCTCTCTCTTCAGTCTGTGCAATGTGAATGTTGGGAAATTTGATGTGTGGGCTTCTATCTCATCAAAAACATCTTTTATATTGATCTTGTGTCATTCCCCTTGCCATATATGGTTTTCATATGTGGTACTACTCTGGCACTCACATAGTCACCAAGCTCCAAACATTACACAAAATGCAATGAAGTGCTGCCTTATGGATTACTGGCACCTTTCGCACATCCCCCTCTGGTGGAGTTAAATGTATTACAGGCCTTGTCCCCATTCATCTTCATCTCAAGAAACTTGCTAAATGGTTGAGTCTATGATACTCAACACTCAATTGTTCCCATATACTTTTTATGCTATTCAAAGCTGAAAATGCTAAAGGCACTCTCCCTTATCCTAGGTCTATTAAACTTATGAGTGATGCTCAAAAACTGGTGGTGGAGGGGTTGGTTATGGAGGCCAATGTGATGTTGTCCAATACTACTGAACAATTTCATCCTCTAGACAAAGCTAATTATCCTGGTTCCCAAATTCTCAATTTATTTACTGATTGGTTTTCTCTCTTTGACTATAACAGGTCCAATCCAAATGAGCTTGGCACATACATACAATGACTGGAACAGGCCCTTTCCCTTTCCCATTTCTCTCCTAACACTGCTCTTGTCATTGTTGATGGCAGTCTACCCAACAATCTAAATTGGCAATCTAGTATTTGTTACCAAATATGGTGCCAAGGTGTTCTCATACATTCTGCTGCTATTTCTAATGGATGATGTACCACTCCAGAAGCTGAACTTGCTGTGCAATGTTTTGCAGTGACTAAAGCTATCTCTATTCCTAGTATTGATAATATACTTGTCATTACCAATCATATTCAGTCATCTAGAACTCTTCTAGACCCTTCTATTCATTCTGGCCAAAATTACTCACTAGTTACAGCCAAAGCCCTTTGACCCTGGCTAGAACCATCTAGACTTTGTTCTATTCAGTTTTGGTATATTCCTTTGAAATCATCCCAATGTGATTGTAACTCTGCTCCCAAGAAGCCCAGCTGATCCAATCTCTTCTTGACCTCTTACCACCACCTTTTCTTTTGGGAACATGCTGAGGGGGTCATCTTCAAGCCATACTCAACTGTCTTTGGGCACTTTTTGTTGGCCTTTACTGGTCAACACACTTCATGATGACTTTTGGGTTATCATCTCTCTTTTTCTATGTGCACTAGGCTAGCTGGTCTCCATGGCAGTATGGATTTGTCTATATCATCCTGATCTCCCTTTGTGCATCCCATACATTTGCCGGCAGGTCCCTAGATCCTGGCAACATCCTCTCTTGTCAACATTGTCACTTTGGCAATGCCTTCACCTCTTGGGCTGGTCCTTTGATCCTCAAGATTCCTCTGGCACTCATTTTGATGCCTGCCATTCCTCAATTCGTAGGCCCTACTGCCTAATTTTGGGATTCTAAGGCTTCCTGGGATATCAACAACCTCTACCACCACCAGCACTACTCACTGGTGGCCCACCTTCTTTATCATCCCTGCTTGTGCGCTGTCATTATATACACAAGCCATATTCTCAACATGCATGCACCATGCACTTGACCCTCTGCCCAGCCACATTATCAGCTGTGGCTTCCCCTGTTTTATACTGTGCTGCGACATCATCTGCAGTACTTCATCAGCTGACATCACAATCTAGCCACAGCCTGGGCCCAACTACAGGCCCCCCCCTTCTTCATTGGCATTAATTACTGATGAGGCAGCATATTTGCCCCTTTGGGCATATCCTTCAGCCACCCTCTGTCATCCCTCCTTCTTTGTTGGCATTTGTTGCTAACAAGGCAGCATATTCACCCCTTCGGGCAGCCTTATGGCCTATCTCCCTGACATTTAGATACTCTGAACATTAGACTACTTTCTGGACTTTATAGCTCAGACTTTTTATACTTGGGCTTTTGTGCCCTTTAATTCTTCACTGGCTGGTGTCACTATGCCCCTTGGGAAAGGGTTGTGGCATTGCCAGTTGGCTTCCTCATCTATTTACCAGTATAGTGTGATTAAGAGACCCAACCCCTTTTTCCTGGCTCTGCACTCTAGCAGGTGCTCTGTCACATCCAAGGCCCTCCCACCCTCACTCTCTCCATGGATAGTATGACCATCTCCTAGTGTTTCCAGTCATTTCCTGTTTTCCTGGCACTTCAGTGTCTTCCTTCTTTAGTGGATGTTGCTAGTTGAGAGTTTCTTCCTAGAGTTACTATGTATTCTGTAAGTTGGCCTGGTTGCTTTAACTAGTTGGTAGGTTGCTGTCTGTGTAGTAGCCCTGGGTGCAGACTGTAATTGAGCACCACATAATAAATTGTTGAATTAAAATAAAATAAAATAAAATAAAAAAAAGCCTGGCTGATCATGCTGCCTTCTTTGTAAAGTCCATCTTATGGCAAAATCCAATCATCAACATACTAGGTTGTGTTCTAACATCTCTATGTCATATCTTCATAAAAAAGTCACTGATTCCTGTCTTAAAGAGTAGCAAACACTATTCCTCAATGATCAGCAATATCGAGGCCAGTCATTCCTTATGCTTTACAGAAAATGCTTCAAAGGCAGTATTATCTTGCCTCAATATCATAACAGCGGTTCTTGGTTACAAGAACTCTGATCATCATACTCTCTTGAACCTAGTGGCTCATCAGTCACTAACTTCAATGTCATCACATGTGCCACTCACACTATCACTAATCATGTGCCTATTGGATCTTATAGAGCATGCTTCTTCCCTCATGAATTAGTTGGCTGCTGTTGTGGATTCCATTTTGAAACATGAGAATATATTGTCATTGGATGTCCACTTTATGTCAGAGAAGACATTTCTATCAACACATTGAGTCAATTTATTGACTTCCTTACATATAATCCATGGGCATTCGCATTCAATTCAGACCTCATGCCTCCACAACTTCCATCTACTCTGATCATCTGCTGACATACTGGATTGCACATTAGCATCTCCATGTCTCTTTCTCCTCCACCTGTCCAGTTGATCATATAATGTGCTGGTAAGTGAATTCAATTGGTACCAACAAAAACATATGTCTTTAATAGTATTACCATCTCTTCTGTTTCTGGTAATTTTGATAATAACGCTCTGTCTATGAGTCTTCTTTGTATTTAGTTATTAGTTTTGAAACTTTCCTAGCTAGTATTTGTTTGTAGTTAGGCATGGACTGTGATCGAGCACCACATAATAAATTTTTGATTTAAAAAAAAAAGAAAAAAATAATAATAATTTGGACTCTTACTGTTATGACTCTGAGTAGATTACTCTGGATAGTTCCATGGACCATAGTTCTTTTTATTTCCTACTACCTGGTGTTACTCTGTATTCTCTATCCCTAGGTACCCTGTGTTACCTTGTCCCCCTAGTATAAGTGTCCTAGGTAGAGCACTGTACTCTTTACACTTTACCAATTGTACTCTCCCCTTACTCACCCTCAAGCCTTTGCCTAAGTTGCAACCTGAGTTTGCTCATAAGGTCATAACATTTGGTAAAGCATCACCAACTCACCTTGCCAAACAGAACAAAGGCACAAGTGATATTGGTCCTACAAAGAGAACAATCTAGCCAGAGGAAAATGATAACAAGCATTAGCAGCAAGCATAGCTGAGCAACTGGCAGACAAAGAATATGTACAGCAAATATTGCAGAAAGAACAAGACAGCAAGACACTAGAAGAATCATCAACAGAAACAGACAAAGAAGAACCCAAACTTGAGCCAGAACACAAAGAAGCAGAAGGAGAATCTGCCCAAGGAATAGAACATTTGTTGGATGCATTAGGGTTGCTCAACATTAGCAGACAGTCAACATCGGAGGAATCAGATAGCACAGAAATGTCTCAAGAACATGAAGGAATGAACATACAACTACAAACCATAATACAAACTCAGACCAAGTCCTTCTTACCCAAATCAGGATACTTCAGTGGAATGAGAACAAAATGGGAGGATTGGTGGAGGAGCATGTTACTCTATATTGCAGGAAATGATATCACCAACAATAGGCAATGAGTCACAGCGGTACTTGCTAGGATGAAAGGAGGAACAGCAGGATCATTTGCATCTGTCACAATGAAGGATATAATAAAGGAATAATGGTGGGCAACCTTCAACTGGGATAACTGGGCCAAGGAATTAGAAGAAAGGTTCACAGATGGAATGGGGTCAGGAGAAGCAGAATGGAGAATCGAGGAATTCAGGCAGGGAAGGATGCACATTCAAGATTTCTTGATCAAATTTAAGGTCCTCAAGTGCAAAACCAACATCGATAATGGCCATGCCCTCTTTTTACTAAAGAAGTATGTTTGCCCCAATGTCATTAAAACTATCATGGGATACCCCACTGACTACCAACTGACCACTTACAAGGAATGGATGACATCCATTAATACTGTTGGGAAGGGATATGAATCTGCTGACTTGAAACAACAACACCTCACAGGTAGTAGCATCACATATGGAGGACGAGGACAACCTATGGAGATTGGATGTATGACATCCCAAACACCACATTACATCAACAAAGGGAACCCCAAGTGCTTTAGTTGTGGCAAATTTGGCCACATCACAAAGAACTGCACTGAGCCAAAGGCCACACACAATCTAGCCAACAAACCTCAATGTTTCAATTGTGGCAAGTTTGGCCACATCTCCAAGTACTGTAAAGCCCCACAACGAAACAAACCCAGCTTCAGAACCATAACAGAAGCACCAGAAGAAGAAAAGAAAACAAATGAGGAGGGTTTTGTAGGAGGCTCAAAGTGAAATGCATAAACTTTCGAGCCTATAAACATAGAGTTTCTGTTCTCCAGTCCCTGCAATATATTATTTCCCAATGACAAAACTCTCAGTGCAAGCTCCTCACCACCCCTATGGTAAATCAACAAGTAACAGTCAAAGCTCTCATCAACTCAGGATGTACTCATACATGCATATCAGAAGACAAAATCCAGGAACTAGAGATACCAGTAAAACCAATCACTGCCCCTTTTGAAGTCTTTAATGCAGACAGTACCCCAAGTGGTCATAAACCCATCACTCACTATGCTGACATCACACTAGATACCCATGGCCACCAAGAACGAATTGAAGCAGTGGTCACAACACTGGGTTCTGCAGATATGTTCTTAGGACATGATTGGTTAACTTACCACAATCCCGAAATCGATTGGAAAAACATTATTGTCAAATTTACAAGGTGTCCCCCCAGCTGTAACATCCCTCATCATGACATATGCATCAAACCCCACATTTGAAAACTTCAGATACAAGAACTTGATGAAGAGGAAGAGAAACAACCAGACCTGACCACAGCAGCTGACTTACCAACCTACATGAAGGAATACACCCACCTGTTCAACAAAACCAACTTCAACAAACTCCCTGATCACACACAATGGGACCATGAAATCAAACTAACAGAAAGTGCACCCCTGGAACTTCAAGCAAAAATATACCCCATGACCCTGAAGAAAGAAGAACTCAATGTATTTGTAGATGAAAATCTAAAGTCAGGAAGGATACGAGTCTCAAAATTGCAATATGCTGCTCCATGTTTCTTTATTCCAAAGAAGGATGGATCAAAATGACTGGTACAAGACTATTGAAAATCAATCAGTATACAGTTAAGGACAAGACACCCATTCCCCTCATCAGCAAAGTGGTAGATTGACTCAAAGATGCCAAGTTTTTCAACAAGTTCGATATCATTTGGGGTTATAACAATGTTCATATCAAAGAAGGAGATGAATGGAAAGCAGCCTTTCTGACCAATCATGGACTATTCAAACCCACAGTCATGTTCTTTGGCCTATGCAATTCCCCTGCCACCTTCTCACAAATGATGATGACTATTTTTAGGGAGATGATCCATGATGGCACCTTAACAAATTATATGGACAATTTTGTCATCTCTGCCCAATCAGAAAAGGAACTTCAAGAATGGACCCTATGATTCCTGAACATTGCAGCCAAACATAACTTATACTTCAAATGATCCAAGTGTGAATTTGGAGTATCAAAGGTACCAATTCTAGGGGTTGAAGTGGGAAATGGGAAGGTCAAGATAGAACAACAAAAGATCGAGGCTATCAGAAATTGGAACACTTCCTCTAATACCAAAGGAGTGGAAAGCTTCCTAGGCTTTGTCAACTTCTATCAAAGGTTCATAGAAGGGTTCAGCAACATTGCCAGACCACTCAATGCCCTCAAAGGAAAAGCAGACTGGAAATAGAGACCCAATGAACAAAAATCATTTGACACACTGAAATAATGCATCATGGAAGAACCTGTATTGACCCTCCTTCGACCAGATGGCAAATTCCAAGTAGAAACCAATGCATCAGGATATGCCATAGGCACTATTCTATTCTAAGAACAGGACAACAAATGGCATCCAATAGCATTTATGTCATGTACCATGAGTCCAGCAGAACAAAACTATGAGATCTATGACAAAGAACTCCTTGCTATCATGGAATCACTATGAGTATGGTGACAATACCTCTTGGATGCTTGAGAAACATTTGAAGTCTAGACAGACCATGAGAATCTGAAGTATTTCAGAGAACTACAAAAACTCAATGGGAGGCAGATGTAATGGTACCTCAAACAGCAAGACTACAACTTCATCATCAGACATATCCCTGGCAAAACTAACACAAAAGCCAACATTCTCTCTTGCCGTGACAAACCTGATTGGCAGGAAGATGACAAGAAAGTCACCTTTCTGAAGAACTTAATATGGAGGATAGACATCAGGGATGATACCACTATTCCCATCATCTTGCTGTAGGAAGCATGTTTCAAGGTTATTATTGGGATGGACATTGAACAACAAATCCAAAACTGCAAAGTCCAAGAAACCAAGGTAATAAAGGGACTCAACGACCCCTACAAAGAGTTTAGGGAAAATAATAGTTTAGTCCAGTATCAAGGAAGAATCTACATACTACCAGGAGATGACCTACAGTCACAAATCATACAGGAATTCCACAATGCCCCAGATGCAGGACATCCAGGCCAACACCAAACACTAGAAGTCCTGACATGAGATTTTTGGTGGCCTGGCATGAGACAAGATGTGAAGAAGTTTGTAGGAGGGTGTGACATCTGTCAAAGAACACAAATTCATCAAGAACAAAAGGCAGCACTACTACACCCCCTACCCATTCCAACACACCCATAGAAAGAAATTTCAGTCGACCTTATTGGGCCCTTACCCTCTTCTGATGGACACAATGCCATTCTAGTCATGGTGGATTGTTTCAGCAAAATGATATGCATCCTGCCCACCTCTACATCCCTGATAGCAGGACAACTGGCCATTTTATATTGGGACCATATCTGGAAACTACATAGGTTGCCAAGGAAGATCATCAGTGATCGAGGACTACAGTTCACCTCAAAGTTTATGGAAGGTCTATGTAAAGCCCTTGGGATCACATGGGCCCTGTCAACAGCATATCATCCCCAAACAGACAGACAGATGGAGTGGATCAATCAAGAAGTCAAGAACTTCTTATGGAAGTACATTAGCTATAAACAGAATAATTGGGTATCATGGCTCGCTGCAGTGGAGTTCCACTATAATGACAAGCAACACTTGACAATGCATCATTCCCCATTCTACCTGAACTATGAGAGACATCCATGGAAGGGAATTACCACAACATCCTCACCAGCACCAGCAGTGGAGGAATTTGTTGCCAATCTTAGCACAGCATGGGAGATTGCTGCAAATAGCATGGAACAAAACTAGAAGAGCATGGTGGTCACATATGATAGGAAACAGAAGGAGACCCAAAACTACCAGGTAGGAGACAGTGTATGGTTGGAGGCATCCAATATCACAACAAATCGCTCAAGCAAAAAGCTAGATTATTAGAGATATGGACCTTTTCCGGTTTCAGAGGTGATTGGGAGTGGAGCATATCAGCTCAAGCTACCACCTCAGTGGGTGATTCATGATGTGTTCAATGAGGTTCTCCTATCACCAGCAAGAAAACCCAAGTTTCTGATCCAACAGCAACCTCCACCTCCACCACCAGACCTGATCAATGCTGAGGAAGAATGGGAGGTAGAAGAAATCTGAGGACACCAAAAACAGGGTAGAGGGATCCAGTATCTAGTTTACTAGAAAGGTTACAGTGATGAGAAAGATCAATAGTTACTGAAGTCCCATCTGTCAAATGCAGAGGAGGCAATCCAAGAATACCTTGATAGGTTCTCAGAGCAAACCTAATTGGAGAGGGGGGTGAAACTTGAAAATCAGATAAAAAGCCATGCCAAGAGCCACAAACCCAGTCAACACAACTTGGCTATCACTTCAGTACTAGTCACCCCCAAACGAGTCTACATTGCTATCTTTGCAATCGCCTCTACCACTCTCATCATTGTTATCACTGTCTCTATCATCACCACCAAATACAACCACTCTGTTGACTGCAATGTCATTCATCAAACCCTATCCAACTACAACAACTCCCTCGTTGACCTCCAGGAAGTCTGAAGCTCCCTTACCCACTATCCTCCAAGCAGCCAAATGCACCACAGCCCAAGTCAAACCACTAGCCTTTAAGCTAACAGAGAAAATGGTGACATCAAACATAGGATGTGTCAATATGGAGGAAGTAGAGCCATGCAACCAGGTCCTCCAAGATACACTATACCTCTACAATAATCTTACTCACTCCATCAATTCCCTTACAGTACTGGAAGAACAACTCCAGTCTTTTGTTGAATCTGCACACAGCCTTACCACAATCTTAGTAGACCTGGAAGGGAATGTTATTGAATTATGTGCAGGAAGCCATCAAGGGTCAGATGCCCAAGATTTTGTTGAACATATCTCTGCCACTCTCTGTTACACCTGCACTGCACATCTTGTGCCCAAGGCACACTCCCTCCAATGTATACTTGCTGAATATCTCCATGAATGTAACAACATTGGAGAACAATTTATTGTCAACCATATCACTGAAGTCACCCAGTCCTATACATGCACCAATCCATACTCTGTTCTACTCCCCACTGGCAAACACACTCCCCCAGCCCCAGCCACAACAGAAGATCCCACTGAACCACCCACAGATATAGTCCAAGAACAAGATATCGAAATGGACGACTATGACTCCAATGATATGCCTGCTGATGGTATGGTGGGACCCACAGCCATCAAGGATGCCCATGCTCTTCACAAGTTCCTTCAGCAACAAGATGCCAACTCACTCAAGATATCTGCTCCTACTTACTTTATTGCTCCCAATCAATTCTACACCTTATGGAAGCATGGAGAGAGAGATAACAACTATTGGTCTCAAGTTGTCTATGAGTTCCTGCAGCATTACACCAACACCCAAGCTCAGTTCAAAACCAGTCACATCACTATCTACAAAGGAGGTCCTGATAACATTTCCTTCTTCATCAGCTGCAACAAACATCATACCCAGTTTGCTATTACCAGAGCAAAAAAGGATCTCTCAAGGTTTATCGTCAAAGGATAGAAGTAATCTATCAACACCTCTTCCCACTGTATATGCATTGTCCATGAGAGATATCTTTCTCTTTGCTAAAGGACTACCATTACTCCTGATTGGGTATCTCTTCCATCACTATGTTCTATCTTAGAAGGACCTTTACATTAGTTACCTGTTCATGAGGACATGAACCCTGAGGAGGAGGTGATGTTATGACTCTGGATAGATTATTCTGGATAGTTCCATGGACCGTAGTTCTTTTTATTTCCTACTACCTGGTGTTACTCTGTATTCCCTATCCCTAGATACCCTGTGTTATCTCATCCCCCTAGTATAAGTGTCCTAGGTAGAGCACTGTACTCTTTATGCTTTACCAATTGTACTCTCCCCTTACTCATCCTCAAGCCTTTGCCTAAGTTGCAACCTGAGTTCGCTCATAAGGTCGTAACACTTACTGTAGTGTTCCTTATTTAGTCATTTCTGGCCCTCCCCCTGTAACAGTAGCTGGGCTTACAAGCCTGGAACTGGACTGCTATCATGCACTGGTATATAAATTTGTGAATTAAAAAAAAAAAAAAAAAAAAAAAAAGAAAGAATAGGGTTGAGTTTAGGAACAGGTGGTTCCAGAGTGACTCCAGTAGGGTCAAGGGTTGGGAAAATTTCAGTGTCGTTCCATTTGGAAATGTTGGCTGGTTGTATGGGTCCCAAATTAAATGGAATAATGAAAGGGGGTACTACAACAGATGTATTTTGAAGGAAAGCCTGAACTCTACCTTTGTTTTATATAGCTTGAGAAGTAGTCACCATAAGACATTCTTGAGGCTTTTCTTTAATCACTTTTTCAAAGTGATTCCACATAGAATCAGGGTTGGGTTGGACTTCAAAGTCAGTAGAATGCGCTTGATGAGTGGATGGAATAGAATAAGGTACAGTAATGTTCTCATTGGCTTTTTGAGTGCCAAATGCACCAATGGGTTTAGGTATAAGCCCAATGCTATCTGCATAAGGGGATTTTGTGTTGGTGGGGGTGGTCACTCTTGAACTAGTAATTGCAAGTTGGTTACCAGGAGGTGTTAGTGTCCTTGGTGGAAGTTTAGATGAGTCTCAGATATGAGGGGATGCAGAATGGCTACCATGTCAACTGCCACAAATTATGGATTGTGCTCTGAAAGATATAACAGAATGAGAGGATCAATGTATGTTTTTTCCTCATATGTTAGGAGGAGCTTCATCTTCACTAGAAAACTCATATTCAGAGGATTTGTTGTCTTCAGCTTTGATAGCTTCAGACATAGCCCATTCAGTAGCTTGAATATTGATAGCAGACATCTTACACCTGCTACGTGTTGTAATGTTCTTCAGATGAATGTGTACTCTGCTAAAAAATCCACCACCTTTCTTATTTAACTCTCTGCTACTACTATTCATAAACTTTATTCATGTAGGTTGTTGTATTCATAGTAAATGAACTACTAGAGATTTTCAATGGTGATGGTTTATGGAAAAGAAGGATTGACAAATATTCAGCTTAGAATTGTCCACAAGTACTGTTACTAACAAACAGCACAGGTGGCACAATATAGGTGCATGTTGTGCTAGTATGCGCCATTGTGCCATCCACCTGTGCCACTCTGTGCCACAGGCCAATATTGCCTTGTGCCAACCCAATCAACCCCATGCACCAGTTTCATTGGGTGTGCTAGCTTGTAACATGAGTCACAATTTGAAATCCTACTGTCAAAAATATATCACATATTTCAAATAAGGTAACAATAGATACATGAGTGTTTCTTTGTATTTACAACTTTGTTAGTAGATGAAGTCTTCGTCTTTGTACTAGTCACTGCAATTCTCCTTCACAGACATTGAGAGATATATAGGAATAGCATACTATCCTCTTAATACATATTTATTGTTGTGTGATCTCAGGCAATGCATGTGCTAGATAGCATTGACTGGTACAGGACTGACACATAGGTAGTACAAGACTGGTGCACAACTGGCACAAGACTGGTGCAGAACCAACACATGACTGGCCTTGGCTTTGTTCATAGTCCATATTTACTGCTCTTATAGAAGTTCAGTGTATTTCACTTGGATGAGTTAATAATCTTAAATGCTTGTGAGCATCGAGTGTTTACATAAACTTATAACCCAGTTGCAGATGTCACAGACTGGTACATGACTTTGAGTCAGTACACTTGCTATTTCATGTATTTCTTATATTTTTATGTCTGTAGTCTATTGATCTATGCTCATAAATGGCAATGCCATCTGGCTGACTATTTCAGTATGTCGATGTTGTTTACTGTGCCATCCTGCTGATAAGTGTGTGCCATCAAAAATTGATATTTATTTGTGCCAATCACCTATGCCAAAATGACCAGACTTTCTATACACCTGTTCTATTATTAGTACATATACCGTTAGGGTATCTTACATTTATGTTTGTGATTATGCATATAGACTCCTGAATTATGAGCTCATTACTTGAATCCTAGGACTCCATAGCATTACTCTGTATTTGCTATTTGCTGTAGTAGTACATGCAATATCTTGCAGTTATAACATTGTAGCTTATGTGTCTACTCTCTCTTTAGTATATAAGTAGATAGTTTTACTCTGTCATTCTTTAGTGAATTACATCTTCCTCTCTGCACTTACACTTGAGTTCTCAAGTATCTCTTTACAACTTCACTTATACTTTGTCTCATTAACTGTCTACAACATGAGTGACTAGTATCTTTTATTCCTAGCACTGCACTATGCTTTAGACTGCTTTCAACATTCAGGTCATGGTATTCACCATGATAGTCTTGGTCATCATACTCACAATCAGATGTAGCTGGGGAGGTGAGTGCTGTATATCTGGAGAAAGGGAGTAGGATATATAAAAGTAGACTATACTTTAACTTGGCAATAATAGAAGGTCAATGAGCATGGGAGCTCTACATGACTGAATTAACTAGACTGTTGAAATTAATAAACATGGTACCCATTGTTCAGGCATCACTTCTTGATCCAGTACTACCATCTCACTGGTTGGTAAACAAGTGCAAACATCCCCGTCATCGTCTTGTATTGCGAGCACTGTTCCATCCGCCCTCTCGATTTCTGGATCCTTAGTACCACGCAAACATGTCTGACCCCCCCCCCTGCAGGGACC
>KQ962135.1:59492-85394 GCA_001563735.1 Leucoagaricus sp. SymC.cos | reverse complement strand
GATGGGAGTCTAAAAATACGGCAGGCTATTTTAGAGGACGTATATCCCTTACAGTTGATCTCTTCGATCTGGATATTGCGGTACCTCAGGATATCTAGGAGAATGGTCAACACGCTTTCACCCGTAGATGCAAGATGCTGGTTGCGAAGGGATAAGGTCTTCAGTGTCGGTGAAAGAAGAGGGATGATATGGTAAGCCATAGCAGAGGTTATGGCGCCAATGGTGCTCAGATAGAGTCCTTTCAGGTTGGGAAGCAAGGGATCAAACCCCTGACCGAGGACGGAGAGCGTTTGCAATAGGGTATATTCTTGAAGCGAGGGAAAGGGAGAGTATTGGAGGTAGCGGACGCGGGATAAACACATCGCAGCACAAGAAGCGAGCTCTTCTGCAGTGCAAGTTGATGGAAACGCCATCTCCTACGAGAATAGTTCAGTCGGGCGTATTAGTTAATGAACTTTTCTGCAAGATTCCGACGCCCTCTCACCCAGCAGTCGTTTGTAAATGTCAACAAAGCCCCTCGACCACTGGGGCCAGAAGATTCGGAAAAGTGATTGAGGACTTGGACAATTGGTATAAGTGTCGTCATGGACTTCCATAGTTCATCTTGGGCGATATTGACAAGATCGCGTGCAGTCAAAGCAAGAGATAGTAGGACACGCCTCTTCGTTTTGATTTCGTGCGGATGATCGTCAGTGAGTGAGATTGTGAGATAGCTCACTATTTCACGCCAAACATCTTCGTTGGAAGGTTCAAGGAGTAGACGTGGGCGGGGTGATACAGATTTCTGCTGATGTGGACCGCGATGGATGTCGACAACGAAGGACGACGGATTTCGGTCGCGTCACAATGATTTAAGCCAACGTCACGGTCTATTTTTACCGTAGGTAGGGTTCAAGCATCATTGCGGTATATCTTGAGCTAAGATCTTGGTAGTCCGTCTATCGAGCGTGGTGCGTTCAATCATGGCCACGAGGAGCGGGCCAGGTGCTACCGTGGTTTGTCATTCATAGAAATAGCGGTCGATCACTGTTGCACGCTAGCAACACGGTATAGTTCAATAAGAATCGTTATTGATTTTTTCTGCACTGTGTGCTTAGAACGACAGTGGGATGTTGAGCCCCTGTCGAAGCTGAACTTTCGCACAGAGCCCCCACAGAATGCCGCACCCCCACCACAATTGCAGGTTCCCGATCAGCCCCAAGTTAAGCAGAGGTCAATCAATAAAGGTAAAAGTTGGACATACATTGCCTTGAACCAAAGTGCCAGATTTCTGAAAGCAGTGTCTACACTGACCATCAATGTCATCACATTGGGAAGGGCACTGTGGATCCTCGATGTGCTGAACTTGTCAATATTGTAGCTGAGGCAAAAGGGCAAATATCATGAGAATGTAATCCTTCTGCTTGGGAGTCAGCTATAGTGTAAGCAACGGTGAGGGTATCTGACCTCTTTGTGTATGCTACCCAATCTCATGAAGACGGTGCAATCAGGTACAATGTGTATACATCAGGTGGCTGCACTAGGCAGTCTCCCAAAAATTGATGCATCACAATCTATAACACAGAATACTTCTGATTCAAAAGCTTTGGTTATGACATATTAATAGCCTCCACAAAGAAGCACCTGGGCTTAATTGATGCATCACGATCTATAACACGGAATACTTCTGGTTCGAAAGCTTTGGTTACGACGTATTGATAGCCTTCACAAAGAAGCGCCTGGGCTTGTAAGTAAAAAGACGATTGGATTGAGAGAAAGAGAGACCGTACCTGTTCTTTCGCGATTTTAAGAGTTTTTGGAGTTTTGTGAAGTCGGGCTCTCTGTTTCGCTTTTGGTTCTTTGAAACAATCAGTGTCCCAGGTGCGGGGTTGGCTCACTAGCCAAACATCAGTTAGAGGTAAAGCAGGTGAAGCTTAAGACTTGGACAAATGAACCGAGTGATGCAGGCGTCTCCAAGCTCATAAAGTGTGTCATATTCACAGCCGGACAAGTTCATTTCATTGATGACTTCATGGGTTACATGAAGGGGTGCGTTAAGAAGGAAATAAGCCAAGGCCCGAGCATGAATAAATAAGGGCGTCCTCAGATGCATTTTCTGCGTGCTTCTCGAAGTCGAAACAAACTCGATACGCATTAAGGGCAAAGGTGTTTGTTGGAGTGAAGATTTGACAGCTTCGATGGCAAGGAGGGGATCTGGATCTGGATACAGATGCCTCATAATCGTAGAGGAAAAACAGTGGTAAGCTACAGTCACATCAACTGGCGGCACCTCCTTGGGGTTCCATCCTCCAACGATCGGATCCTTTACACTTCGCTTCAAGTCGAAAGACGTATGGTAAAGCAAATTTTTCGAGCCTAGCATACTCCGCTATACGACGAACAAAATGACAGCCTCGACAACGCCTGCTTGCAATTGTGGCAGCCAAGGGCTTATAGAAATGTCATAAGTCTTTTAGGAGTTAAAAGTCGAGGGAGAGGCGTACCGACTCCATGCACTCAAAAACAATCCTTCTCGCATCTACTGCAAACGTAGCATAATACCCCTGAGGCTAGTGTATCGGCCGTTAGGGAAATGGAATGATCAAAGTCGGACGCGTTCTAAACTTGACGTCAACTATATGCTATCAGTTGAAAAGGGGCGACATACAGATTATCACGACATCATGATTGTGAGCGCTGTGCGAATCTGTGCGTACTACTTCATGTACAAGACTACAAACTTGAAAGCTTGCTTGAGATTTCCAGCGGCCGTATCGACGGAGAGAGCGCTTCTTCGATAATCTCAATTTGATATCTTCATTGTGTCTGGTTACTCGACAGTGTTTTCAGCTGACAGGAGGTTATCGGAATGTCTAAAATAACGGCTCATGAGATGCAAGCCTGGAAATGCTTAATTAGCTCACCGCTTTTCTTCGACTGATTTACAAAGCAATACCGATTAATGGTGTGTGAGAGGTGGAACTTGGGAACTTCGAACAAATTCATAGGGAAAAGGAGGTTGAGTGAAGCTTTGATCTTCTGCATCTCGTGCCGGGTAGCCTTCATGATGAGCAAGTCCACCAACGCGTCCTGGGAAGAGAGATGTCACTTTTATTCAGTAAAACAGAGCGTTTGGACTAACGTCAGGTACAAGGATTCGAGATGCTCGCTTTAATTGTCGGGAGCCCAAGGCGGAAGTCTGGAAAACACGTTCCCAATGATCTTCCACGACGCCCAGAGCGACTTCAGGAGAAAGAAAGTCATTATTGCGCAGGTGTTTTCCTAGCGCTTGCGAAGTATATGAGCGGATCGGCTGGTAGACATAAGGATGAATCAATATCACGTACATCGTTGTTCTCCGAGTCGCGATTCTTTTCCCCTGTCTTTTCTAACAGTTTGCTTCCGTCAGCTCGTACCATGGAATTCTGTAGTTTTCGATCATCATTCTCGTCGGCTCGGGTATGGGGGCAGATTTGAGCTGGTTGATATGATGCACAAGTGGTGGTTCGTGCATCATGGATACTGATGATAGAAACGTTGAGGTAAGCGTTTCTATGGAGTTGTCGTTGTTTGAGGAGATCGTAGGGCGGGCTGGCCGTCCGCCGCTCAGGCTCATGCGCAGAAATGGCACGCCACGTGACTGAAACGCGCATTGAATGCCTCTCGCCTGAGTCGCGTAGAAAACTGCGACCGTCCATCCCCAAGTTAATGGCCCATATACTACCAGGAGAAAGATACACCATCGTACGTCTATCTGGCCTTTGTAAATATGCCGAGCCCCTGAATCGATTCGGAGATGCGAAATACCCTATTTGTGAAGAAGTGAAGAAATAGGAGATTACCCCCGGACGAGTTCGAGATTCACTATTACATGTGCTTCTGTTAATCTGACGGAAATACGACTTCGCTGGCGCACACAGAGGCCATCCAAGTATATCAAAGTGTCTACACACCTATCAAACAACGCTCGGGACCTTGAGTAGCATTCAGATCCAGATCTCGCCGCTCGGAACAACGACGGGTTGCAAGTATGTCTGCGTTTTCGAACGTCTTATGCGATATAATTGATCGTCAAGGGTTAAGAAAAAAGGCGCACAACGTGCATGGATATTCTTGTACTGTATTCATCGCCCACAATTTACATATCAGATGCGTCGAGATGTTTAATTAGCACTGGTGGGTCTAAAAAAAAAAAGGTATGCAACATGCACACCTATTCTTGTATTCATTGCTAACGATTCATATCTACCTCCGAGCTGTATCACAGCCACTCCGGTCCGAGAAGCTACGTCTTTCTTGGCTTGTCTAACCGGTTGCAACTCCAGGCATCTGGTTTTCCAGCGTAACACGTCCGGAGTCGCCCACTTTGACACCTGAACTTTAATTTCAGCCCATGAGTGACTGAATATTGCCCATCGGAAAGGAAGCGTTCCCGTCGATGTAGTGAAGATGCGGAAAATCTCGCGACGTGCTAGGTCGATCTTGCACTCCTCCAGCCCTTCTAAGCTGAGGATCACATTTCGCGAGTCAAAAGTTTGACCTTGTGCTAGGAGGTCCTCTGATGGCCGAGTAATCAGCTCGCGGAATTGGACCTTGAGCGATCTGTGCAAAACACGTGGGTCATGCCGAAGTACGGTTTCGACTGCAGTCTTGTATTCAGGAAACCTCTCTGCGAGCTGGTAATAGATGGTGGGAAAGAATCGAGTTCAGTCGTCAATTGTCGGGTGTTCCTTCGAAAAGACGAAACTTGCGGCTAGTTGATCCTCTGAGTCCAACCTCTCCGCACATCGTTGCGCCAGGTCGGATTTTCTGCCGATAAAACACAGCGTAGAGAACAGAAGGTCAGGCTGATGACTCCAGGTTGACAAATCATCGATTAGCTGGTCGTACAGCCTGGGGCTTGGCGCTACCTCGTCAGCAAATTCTCGAGCTCTGGAGTCAGGTGCAGCATCAAAGAGAGAGGCGTCGCGCAGGATTTTCATCCCTTTTGTATCGATGAGCTGTGGTCCTTCGTATCGTGACATAAGGGTTCGAGCTCACCGTTCTCCTCAACAACTTGATTGATGAAAATGGGATTGTTGAGATACACGTTTTCCGAATTCCCCAATATCTCCATAATTTGAGAAAAAATCTGGAGGTCAAAGACATGACGAAAGTGCAGAGTCTAGGGCGGGGGAGAGAGGGTAGGGAAGAAAAGAAAGGAGGGTGAGAAGCACAACAGCAGCCTCCGCGCTGAACGGAGGTTTGAACAGCATTTGAACAACAACAAGAGAAGAAAGAAATCTGATCACGAAAGTTCATAAATCCTTCGACATCGACTTCAATTTTGGAGTTGCACTGCCGTAGCTCCATCAGAAACTTGTTCCATTCCTGTTGTACTTTGAAGCGAATTGGTGACTGTGACCGACCAGCCCATGGCGTCCGCACTCAGCAGGAGTAAGGAAAGAAAGAGTGATCCCTCCAGCCCGACAGCTACGTAGGCTTGCTAGCAAGTTTTTGGAGAGAAGATAAGCAGATCAGAGACGACCGTTCAGAGAAAATGCCATAAGATTCCTCAGAGAGTAAGAATGAGGTGGAGAGTGAACTGTTTTGCATTGATCAAATCAAGGAGACCGAACGAGCGAATCCTACTAGTATTGATATTGATGACCATGTAAGATAATACAACGTTGATCAAACAAGCCAAGGACCGTTTGAGGAAGGCTATCACAAACTTGGGCGTGTATTGAATGAAGATTTACCGAGGGCCATTCCACAGTACTTCCGGGAGAGGAGACAACGCTAGCATAGCGGAAGAAAAGAACTCACAAGGGGGAAGCATTTGGCGGGAGAGTTCTTAGGCACGAACTATATCCTGATGAAGTTCTCGTCTGAATGTGTGCGGTTTATCTGCCTAGGCTGTCTTGAGAGGGGCCTCGCAAGTCGCCTCGTGCAGCAATCTTCCCCCCGCAATGGCAAGGGTTGGATGGTCACGTTCTAACGAGTGTCACAACACGTGAGGCGCGACATTCAACCCGTCTCGCGTCTTCCAGAATTTTACTTTAGAGCGTGTGAGTTTTTTACTTCGGAGTGTGTGAGTTTGTAACCATATGGAACGATCCCTTATCCGATGATTAATCGTCATTTTTATCGTGCTGATGGATGTCACACCATGTGACCGAGGCACAGCGTTGCCAGCGTCAAGACTCTTGATTAAGTGACTTAATAAGTGCCAAGTTCATTTTCCTATCCAATCTCGTCCTCATGAGATTTGCCTACGTCGCCGACCATCCACATCACTCAGACCCTTCCAGGATGGGATGTCTGTCCAGGGCTGTCCGTCTTCCAAAGCAAAAGCCAGAATACTCAGTCGAATTACGAGCTCTTTACCATTAGACGCGTCTCTACTCAAATGACATTGTTTGACAGAAATACGACTTCATTGCTATGCACCTGTAATTTCATCTGTGTCATCCTCCCAAGCTGTTTGACCTGCCCGTCAAGCCTAGAGTAACCACAGACATGTGAGGCAAATCTGATGTTGAGATCAACACTTAAAGACTCTGGTGACTCAGGCAGATTGCGCTCAAGAAGGAGAGTATATTGAATACTGTGGCTAAGGAAGCTAAAACTGGTGGCATGAGTTCAGATTTTCCCACCCATTACCATGAAAGTGAACATCTGTTAGACAGGTCTATTGTGCAGCTCAGTATCTCATGAGTTGGACAGCCTTGAGCAGACCTAATTGAAACGCAGAGGATTCTCGACCTCATATGCTTCACAAGAAAACAGAAGGATGGACAGGAGATAACAGTTCTGTCAAAGTGTTGGGATACCTTTTCACTGAGATCATGCTTTGCCAATTTCGGCGATGGCTTCTTCATGGCATTCAACAATTTCTCTGATGATTCTTCACTCCCAATTACACTCCATTTAAGGAACCAGATAGCCTAGTCTTTGCCCTCATGTTCCTTCTTTGATTCAGTTGCTGGGCATTCTTTCAGTTTTCATGTTAGCTGATCTTCATTCCCACTTTGCTTACAAACTCAATTACAACCTTCAATGCATTCATACAGTGCTTAGTTAGTATTGCTCACGTTTGTATTACTGCATCTGACCATCAACCAAGTTTAACGCCTTGAGTCACAAATAAGAATGAGAGAATCAAAGAAGCTCTCAAACAGATTCAGTGCTCTGTTTCATTTAATCATTATTGGAATCAGACTTTAGTACAACCATTCACTTAACAGGCAATCAAAGTATTAGGTGGGTCTAAAAAAAAAAAGCAGGCAATGTGCATGGCTATTCTTGTATTCATTGCCCACAATTCATCTTCACCTGTTATGGGGATATGCCCACTAGGGCTAGGTTACAGCCAGGTATAAAGGAGTTGTGCCAGTCTGGCTGATGTCTATCTGGACTTATTGAATTAATGCTTGCTAAGACTTGGAGAGTATAATCTCTAGTATTAGTGACTAGCACACCACCTGTTGATTCAGGCTTTATGGCAGTTACACACAACCAGGGGCGTTTGTCTGAGTTACAGGCCAGATATTCCCCTGGGTAGCTATCCCAGTAAGAGCTGCTGAGTTATTGATTAATGTGAGTTGCTCCCCCACAACCAAAGCCACTGGTTTGTTGTCAGAGCTAAGGCCTGCTCCAGAGTTATAGCAAAGTCCTCTGGTGGTCTGGATGCCAGATGTAAGGAGTATAAGCAAGATGTTATACAACATGACTCAATACTAAACTGTTGTACAAGTTATCCTACTTGCTCTTATATACTTGTTAGAGTGTTTAAATTTAAAGGTCTATGAAGTCATAGCAGAGAGTTATCAGTCAGCAAAGGTGACATGAAGGTAAGAGATGTCCATAGAATGTCTTGGAACAAATATACAAAGGGGTAGACAGTCTGAATATTGGGAGTAATGATGAAGTATGTCCATAACTATAAATAGATTTGAGTGTCTAAGCATCATAGGGTGAAATCACAAGATAGTTCATAACATAAGGCTGTTCACAAAGATCAAAGTCTCTTTGATCTTGTTAATATTTGTAGGGCTCACCAGTGATGTTAGCAAGCATATCTTCATCAAATTCAAATTCATATTTGTCATTGTAGTTGAATGGATAGTCAATGTCCATCTCTTCAATTCTTCTGTTATTGTTTGCCCTCAGGTCTTCTAATGATGTCTGTCTAAGTTGTTGTAAGGAAGGGTGTTGTGGACACTCTCGCATAGGGTGTCCAGCTGGTCTGTTGTTACAATAGGGACAGATGGACTTTGGGCAGGAGTAATAATAGTGTCCTGGCTTCCATTGTTTGCAGGTATTGCACTGGAAGGAGTCACAGTGCATAGCATAGTGTCTGGGACATTTGCATTTATGACAATATTTGTTTGGTTGCCAGGGAGGGGAAGGTTGGTGAGCTGCTGGCACATGTCTGTTAAGATGCTCATTGCATGAGTTAAGGGAGTTGAAGGTTCTATTGTTGTCATCGCATCTGGGTCCATCTGGTTAAATAGTTCAAGTTCGAATCACTCTGGAGGCTGGAATGAGGAAATGTATGATGGAAGCTGGGAGAAGTTGTTTGGAGTTATAGATGTCTTGGAGGTGTTCATTGTTGATAAATCTGGAAATACTCTCTGGAATACCTGCTTCTGCCACCAGGTCATATGTGGCATCAAGAAGAGCATGAGTCTTTGAAGTCTCAATGAGGAGTCAATGGAGTCATCAATAGTTATACATATAAGATTGCCAATAAGTCCTCTGCATGAAGCTAAGTTGTTGGGTAAAGTGCTTGTTATGTAGATGAGAGGAAATAAGGAGTCTGATGTGAGGATTGGGCTGTAGGGCACAAGGACATTTTGGACTTGGTGTGTTATTGGATTGAACATTACTGTTGGCAAATTTCTGTAGATGTAATTCATTCCTATTACTATTTCCATTGTTTCTGTTTGAGTTGGTTGCTGTGGTCTCCATAGGGGTATTGTTGCTCTAACTGTTGGGAGATTTGTTGTCGATGCAGTTGGCATTGTTGTTGGTAAGTTGTGTGGAACTCAGCTGGTCAATAGGGTGGGGCTATCCATGTTTAGGTTTTGGGTCAGAGATTCTGTAAACATAAAATGTGACTCCATTGATGTCAGTGAGGGAGTTCCCAATCTGTTTGCTCCACTTTGTGATCCACTGGGTTTGCTGTTGTGGGGTGAGGTTGTTGAGAGTCTTGGAGATGGACTCAGGGGAGTGTTTAACTCTGAGTAGTTTGACATTGGGATTGATAGTGTCATTACTGGGAAAAGGATTTTGGATGCAGACAAAAGGTTGGATGTTGGGTTCTGGAGATTCTGTTGGGACATTTAGATTGTTGGAGAGTTTGATAGTAGCTCTTGTTTTCATTGGATGCTTGCCCTTAGCTTTATCAGAAGGTGAAGAAGGAAGTTGGTAAGAGCTATTGCTAGATTCAGATATAGAAGGAGTGTTTGGGTCTCAATTAAGAGGAGTTGGTTGGCCAATGATAGGGTATTGGAGCTGGTTTTCTGGGACATTGAGCTGAGTCATGGTAGGAATTATGAGTGAGGTTTTATAGGGGTAGACTGTTGTTTGTGAAAGTGTTGGAATAGCTGTTGAGTTATCTTAGTTTGGGAGTGGTGACTTTTAACTGCCCTGACTCGAATGTCCAAGTTCAGTTGTATGGTACAATCTTGTTGACTTTTCTATATTGGTTTAAGATGTCTAGTCCATGTGGTGCAAGCTCATCTTCTGTTAGCCATTGGTTCTCATTATGAGGTTGGTCTTTCTATGTGGTGTAGTATTTGACATAGCCATCTCATAGTCAATGTGAGACTATTCCTGCAACTTTATATTCTTCTTGGTCATCAACTATATCAGGTATTGGATTTATTTTGTTTGGTCCATGAATATTGTTTTCATAGTAGAGCAATAATAAATGTGTATTGAATATGGGGTGGATTTTTATGTGGTTTAGGAGTTGTAATTTGTATACCTGGAGATTTTTGACCATTTTTATGATGTATGGTCCAAGGTATTTTGGTGATATCTTTGTGGGATATTGTAGTTTTATATTCTTGGTGTAGAGCCAAACCTTGCCTCCTGGTTGGAATTGGGTATAGGTGGAGATTACTTGCTGTTTCATTTTGTCAGCTGCTAGCTTTCCTGCAGCTAGAGCCTCATTTCTGTGGTAGTTGAGTTTTCTAAGTCTATCCTCTGTGGAGTCAATGTTGGGAGTTTTAATTATTTTTGGTATAGCAGGGAGATTTAAGCCCATGGTGAGTTAAAAAGGTGTCAGCTGTCTATCAGAGTGGGTTTTGGAGTTGTGAGTATATTGAACAATAGATAGAAATTGTGCCCAGTTGTGTGGGTTTTTGTGGCAATAAATAGATAGATGAGTAGTAATTTCCTGATTGAAGCATTCCACTGTTCTGTCAGTCTGGGGATGGAAGGCCATAGATAAGGCTTAAGTTATTCCTAGTTGTTTGAATAATGCTTTCTGCACTCTAGAGGCAAAACATGGGTCTCTGTTGGAAATTATCTTGTCTAGTGGTCTATATTGTGCATAGACATATGCTATAAATAGCTGTGCAATATCATTTGCAGTGCTTGTTTTGGTAGTAGATATGAATATAGCCCCTTTTGTAAGTCCATGATCTACAATAGACAATATAGTGTCATATTGTTTTCTATCAGTGCCTTTCAAGGCTGGTAGATCAGTAATGAGGTCCATAGTGATTTGAGCAAATAGTCAATTATTTTGTGGTGGTTCTATGGGTTGTAACAGTGGGTTTGTAGGGTGTTGGTTTATTTTGAATTGTTGGCAAGTGGTGCATCTGTTGATGTAGTTTTTGGTAAATTATCATAGTCTGGGCCAATAAACTTCTTGGCTTATTTTCCTGTATATTTCTGCTTCTTCTGGATATCCTGCACTTAGATTGTCATAGTATCTTTTCATGATTTTCTGACATAAATGTAGATCTTCTGGTATGATAATTTTGTTGTTGTAAAGGAGTAGAGAATTGGTTTCTGTTTTGTATAAGGAGTATCTTTTATCTATTATTTTTGGATTTTCTTTTTAGAGTTCTTTTATTGTTTTTATTGATAATTTGTCATATTTTGGAGATGTTTTTATTTTGTTTTGTAGGTCAATGTTGATTATATTGAGTTTTGTAGGATTGCTGAAGTTTTTGGTTGGGATTAAGATATTGTAGAAAATGAATAGTTTATCTGGAAGCATAATTTGTTCTTCTTCTTTATTGTTTTCTTTGGTATAGTCTGGTTGCCTTGAGAGTGCATCTGCAGCCACTAGTTTCATTCCTGGAACATGTTCAATTTTGTAGTGGAAGATTTGTAGAAATGTCATCTATCTGTTTTGTCTTTCATTTAGTTATTGTGGATATTTCCAATATATTAAGTTTTTGTGATCAGATTGTATGATGACATCATGTCTTGCTCCTTGAAGGTAGTGTCTCCATTCTTCTAGTGCTTGTATGACAGCTAAGAGTTCATAGTTATAGATATCATAGTTTTTCTTGGCTGGGGAGAATGTTTTTGAGTAGAATGATATGGGTCTTCTATGTCCATTAATATTGTTTTGATATAGGATTGCTCCTGATACATATTTTGATGCATTACATTGTATTATAAATTGTTTGTTTTCATCAGGAATATTAAGGAGTGGTTGTTTGGTAAATTTATGTTTTAATGTTATAAAGAATTTTTGGGCTTCATCTGTCCATAAAAATGGTTTGTTTTTGGATAAGAGTTAGTTCAGTGGTTGTGCAATATCTGCATAGTTCTTGATGAACTTTCTGTAATAGTTGGCAAATCCAATAAATTTTCTTGTATCATTTGTTATTTTTGGTGTTGGCCAATCAGTGATTCCGTCTAGTTTGGCTGGGTCCATTTTAACTTTTCCTGGAGTGATAATATGTCCTAAGTATTCTAGTTGTTGTTTGTGGAATTCACATTTCTCAAATTTGAGGTATAGGTTGTTGTTTTTAAGTCTTTTTAGAACTTCTTCAGTTATGTCATCTAATTCTCTAATAGTTTCAGTGAAGATGAGAATGTCATCCATATAGACAACAATTTGTCATTTATCAATCATATCTCAGAAGATAGTGTTCATCATATGTTGGAAGGTTGCTGAAGAATTGCACATTCTGAAGAATATGACTGTTGGTTTAAATAACCTGAATGGTGTGTGGAAGGCTGCTTTCCATTGGTCTTCTGGTTATATTCTGATGTTATTGTATCCAAGTTGCATGTCAAATTTTGTGAAGTATTTAGCATTTTTCAATTTGTCCATGATGTTGGATATTATAGGGATAGGATAGGGGTTTTTGACTGTGTGTTCATTTAGATAATAATAGTCTTGACATGGTCATAATTTTCCATCCTTCTTGTCTACAAAGAAGAATGGTGATGCCATTTCTGACTCACATTCTATGATGTATTTCTTCTTTAGATTTTCATCTATTAATTTCTTGAGTTCATCTTGTTCAATTGGTGAGAGTTTATATGGCTTAAACAATTTAGGAATAAAGGTTGGTTTTGTCTCGATTTTGTGGTCATAAACCTGTTTTGGTGGATATTGTTCTAATCTGTTTTTGTCAAAGATGTCAGTATAGGGTTTAAATCTGTCTGGTAGTGTAGACACTTTCTTTGACTCTTGCTGTTGAGCAATTTGGGTAGCAAAGTTGATTTTGTTGAGTATTAGTTCCATTTCATCTTTCATTGAGTATTTGTCAAAGGAATATGTATCAGTATAATCTTCTAGTTCATTGTCATATCCATATAATTCATTTTCTTGGTTTAAGGTCTCAGTTATGTGGTTGAGTTATATGAGATTAACATCAATAGGTCAGTTCATAGAATGTAGTAGTTTTGGTAAGATTTTCTCTTCTCTCCATTTGAAAGTTTATTTTCTCCAATCTATATCTGGGTTTGTTGATTCAAGGAATGGGGTTCCAAGTATCATTTGTTGATTAGTTAGGTTTGTGACATATAGTGGTTGTTTCACTGTCTTGTTGTCAATCGTCATTTCAATGTTGACATAGTGCTTAACTGAGGATTGTTCATTTATGGTTCTGTCAGTGAATCTTAAGGGTATAGGTTTTTGAAGCTTCTTTCTGACTAGTCTTAATTTGTCAACAAAGGCATTGTTAATAAAGTTTTCTTGTGATCCTGAGTTGATTAATGCTGCCATTGTTATTGGTCTGAAAGTTCCTTCTGGATAAGTCTTAATTGGCACATTTATGAAGGAATTAGAATTTGATTTAGGTATTTGTAATAGGTTAAGAGGAATTTCATTTTGAGATTGAAGGTTGACTGGGTCTTCATCTCACTTTAAAATCCTGTGCAGTAAATGTCTGCATGTATGCAGCTTGGTTGTCTGGTGATAACTCTTAATAAGTTTCATAGGCTTATTGTGCTAGTTCAACTGTGTTAAGTGATTTTGGTTTGGGCATGGGCTTGCAAAATACAGGGAGTGGTTGTTTTTGTGGTATAGTCTTCTTATCATTGTTTGGGGCATTTGTTGTGGGTTAAATTGTTTCTCTTTACAATTCTGGGATCAATGTCCAGGTTTTCCACATTTGAAACACAATTTGTTTTGAAATATAAATCTTTGTTGTGGTGTGAAGATTGCATTCAGGTCAAGTTCATCTGTGAGCTGTTCCATCATTTCTTCAGAGTATGGTTGGTCATCAGTGGTTTGTGTAATGTCAGGATAGTTGTAATCCATTTGTTGTTGGTCATAGTCAATATTTTCAGAATGAATGATAGCATTTTCATATTTGTTCATGTAGTTGTCATCCATTTCAGCAAATAGGAGCATAATATGATCTATGTCCATAGCATTGGGGTCACGTTTGGTGGTATTTGGAAAATGGTATGTTGGTCATTTAGCTTAGTTGCCATAGTAGCTGTAGTAGCTAGTACAGTATTTTGATTTTGGAGCATTGTGTGAGGAATTAGGGGTATTGGACATTTTTCCAAACATCATTTGTGCTTGTCAATATGCTTCATCTAACGTTCTTGATCTGTTGTATCAATCATTGAGCATTTGGGGTGGTGTAGCATCTGTTTCAAGTTTGAAAGCAATTTTTGGATCAAGTCCTCATTGAAAGAGGTCAACAAGGGTGAGGTTATCTCATATTCCTGCCTTGTGGGCAAGGGTTTTGAAATTGGATATGTATTCTTTGACTGGTTGTCCATGTTGTCTGATGGTTCATAGGTTTTGGTAGGTGAATGCTGGTTTGTCTGCTGGAGAAAATGCTGTTTTAAGGCATTGCTTAAGTTCAAGCCAGGATTCAGCATGAAATCCATCTGGTAATGGATTGCCTGCTTGGTCATAGATGTTAATGATTCCATTTGCTGTGTCGTTGATTCTTGAGTTGTAGTATTGGTCTGCCCATACTCCTGCTTCTCCTTGTTGCATGGTCAATAATATGTAAATGGTTTTGAGCTCATCACTATGAAATATGTGTCTGTTGGCTTGTAGATTGAGTTGTACATTGAATAACCAATTGTCAAATTGGTCTTTATTTCCTGAGAAGTTGATAGCATCTCCCAGTTTGATTGCTGGAGGGACATGAGACTGTGCTTGTGCTTGAGATACAGGTTGGGTGGCAACAGGTTGACTGTCTAGTCCTCTGCTACCTCTTCTACCTTCTCTACCTCTTCTGCCTCCTCCACCACTACCACCACCTCTGCCACTACCACCTCCACTAGTTCCTCTACTGCTGCCACTTCTGCTAGCTCCACTACTTCCTCCACTAGTGGGTTGAGAAGTCTATTGGATTTCTTGCATTGATTGGGTAGCCGTTTGTGTAGATCCCATGATGTTTCTGAGTTGGATTGGAGTCAAGGTTTGAGATGGTATAGTAGCTGATGTGCTTGATGTCTGTATTTGTATGAAAGAGGTGTTGGGATCAAGAAGAGGTTGGAAATGTGGGGTTGTGTCAGGAGTATTCTGTTCCATTTTGTTCCAAAGGTATTGAGATGACCTATGTGACAACATTTGATGTCTTTCTTTAGGAGTGGTTGAAGATTGTATATCTTTTTGTTGACTGCTAATAGAGTATTTAATCGCCTTGTCTGTGTATCCTTCCTTTGGCACTTATAAAAGGCTCCAGAAGTCTGTGAGAAGCCTGCTTCATTGGTTGGGGTTTTCTTCTTCAGCAAGGTCTTTTGTCATGGCTTTCTCCTTCTCTTTAGATTGTCCAGGTTGTGCAATAAGTATGAGGGGTCAATCATCATTTAATGGATTATATTGGAATAGATGCAAGTTTGTTTCTGCAGTGAGTTGTGCTTTTCAGGTTTCAATAAATTGAGTGTCTGGTTCTAATTGAGCATTTGGGTTTGAGACTGCTTTTTTAAATATATATCTTTGTTCAATATAATCTGTTGGTCTAGGGAATGTGGGTCTAGAGAACTTGTCTGGCTTCAGTTGATGAAGTTTCTTCTTGACTTGATTTTGGTATTGAAATCCTTCTTCAGTAAGATATTTTTCTTGATATGGTGGAGTTGGTCAATTTGGATAAAGGACTTCTTCTTCTAGGATTTCCAGTGTAGTAGTTTGAAAGGGTGAAAAGGATTCATAAAAAAGAGTACCAAAGTCCAAATATTTTTGAGAGCTTTTTGAGGATTTTTCGAGTTTTTCTGAAGGGTTTTCTGATAATAACTCTTCTTCTTCTTCTTCTTCTTCTTCTTCAGAAGAGTCAAGGAGGGATTTGGGTTCTCAAAAAGATTGGGTAGATGGTTGGAAACCATCTGGGATTATGGATTGATTATTTTCCTTGTCTGAAGAGGATGGAGTGCAAAAGGTTGAGAATGTGGTGAATTTTCAAATCTCTCAAGGAGAGATAAGGTGTGGGATAGGTGATAGTGGTATTGGGTAGGAGTGGGGTGTGGAGTAGATGGTGTCACAATAACTTTTGTTATTGGCACAGAGTAGGTGAATGTTTGGATAAATATCGAGTTTGGTAGTTTAGTATTATGTTACAGAGATATGCCCAATATGCCTGGCTAGGGCTAGGTTATGGCCAGATATAAAGGAGTTGTGCCAGTCTGACTGATGCCTATCTGGACTTATTGAATTAGTGCTTGCTAAGACTTGGAGAGTATAATATCTAGTATCAGTGACTAGCACACCATCTGTCAATTCAGGCTTTATGATGGTTACACACAACTGGGGGCATTTGTCTGAGTTATGGGCCAGATATTCCCCTAGGTAGCTATCCCAGTAAGAGCTGCTGAGTTATTGATTAATGTGAGTTGCTCTCCCACAACCAAAGCCACTGATTTGTTGTCAGAGCTAAGGCCTGCTCTGGAGTTGTAGCAAAGTCCTCTGATGGTCCGGACACCAGATGTAAGGAGTATAAGCAAGATGTTATACAATACAACTCAATACTAAACTGTTGTACAAAGTATCCTACTTGCTCTTATATACTCATTAGAGTGTTTAAATTTAAATGTCTATGAAGTCATAGCAGAGAGTTATCAGTCAGCAAAGATGACACAAAGGTAAGAGATGTCCATAGAATGTCTTGGAACAAATACATAAAGGGGTAGACAGTCTGAATATTGGGAGTAATGGTGAAGTATGTCTGTAACTATAAATAGATTTGAGCGTCTAAGTGTCATAGGGTGAAATCACAAGATAGTTCATAACACCACCTCTGAGCTGTATCACAGCCACTCCAGTCCAAGGAGCTACATCTTTCTTGGCTTGTCTAACTGGTTCCAACTCCAGGCATCTGGCTTTCCAGTATAACACATCTGGAGTCACCCACTTAGACACCTGAGCTTCAATTTCAGCCCATGAGTGACTGAATATTGCCTATCAGAAGGGAACATGAGAACTTATAGTCCATTGGTCTTCTTGCCAGTATCAAACAGATTCCAGAGCATGAATCTCTTGTAGCATCAAGAAATGTGAGTGGCATGAGGGATCAGACAGGCAGGTTGTCTTCGACAATGTTGCCGGGTGGTTAAGCACTGCTAATGAGTCCATTTGTCACCAGCCTGGTCATCTTCAGCTGGATAGCTAATGATTCAGTGGATTATAAACTTATCCAATGAATGTTATGAGGGGTACCCATACTACAAGAATGTAGCTAATCTATCCCAACTATTGTCTCAGATAGAATGGTTCAATCATACTTAGGGCCATTGGGGCATTCTGCTGTGGATTGTCACCATGATCCTACAGTAGCACATGACATTACACTGATGTACTCCTCTGTCTGGAGCTTGTTTATCTGCTTATGCATTGAGTATATCAATGACCTCGTTCCCTTAACCAGTGTATTGAATTTGGGAAGGTAATATGGAACATTATATTATAGTGGGTATGGGTATAAGCAGGTATCTAGAGGCTAGTCCTCGATTGCTCTTGAACGAGTTGTGATTCAAGTTCAAACAATGCAGGCATAGCTGATAATGAAAACTGGTCAGTGTCATCTTGAGGAGTGACTTTGAGACTTCGAATGTTTAGAATGAGTCTGCATGACTGTTAAGATAGACCAGCGTTATTGATTCAGTAAAATTCAAAGCAGCGGATGAAGGTATCGCACGAGGACGGACAGAGTGCAAACAAGCGAACTGAGCAAGTATGATTTCCGTGAATTCTTGTTGCTCATCATGATTGTGTTCTATGGGGGACATACCAAGAGATGACTTGTCCCATCTGGGGAAGATAAAGAAAATATGGCAGTAGCGCGATGAAGAACCCTATGATCCCACAGGTAATAGCCTCAGGAAAAAGTCAAGTAGTTTAAGGGACCACGTACCTCCCAACACTAGTGATACCAAAGAATTATCCCTAATTACGACTCTCACGATTGGATGATTGCTCCACTCAGGCCTCGTATGCACGTTCCGCCGATATTTCCAGTAGGTCAAAATCCAAAGCAGGGTTTGGTTGAAAAAAAGAACCGCCCTACGAGTCATACAAGCATCACATAACAGACATTTTCTTGAGAGGCAAGAATACTTACCCGAATTGTTTTGACTCGCTCACTGCTTGTTGTATGATACAGTACTTGTCAGATTGCATTTTCGGCGGGACAATGATGAAAATCCAGAGTCCGTGTGTGCGACAGAGAATGAACCAGATGGTAAGAAAGGTCCCAATGAGAGTATTTTGGTTGTGTAGGGAGTATGCTAAGCAACAGTCAAACAAAATGTGATACTATGTTAACGAGAGATGGTGAAAGAGAGTAGATGATGAGCGCACCTCTGACCACCATCACTAACTCCAAGTTCGCGAGTAGTAGCATGAGCGACCCTACTTGTACACGAAACCACGTCAAGCAGCTCCCGTCTACTTGTTCTAGCACCGTTGGCAAGGAATGTACAATGTTGAAGCTGGGATATGTGAGGTTGGAATAAGTGACAGTTGATCATAATGGTAGGTGACCCGTCGTGACACGTACATCTGTATGGCAAGGCCGAGATATCGGCTTGTGAAGAACGAAGATTTGATCCACGGAGGTGAGTTTCTACATATGACACATTGAAGACTTTCGACGAGAAACTTTATTGACACACTTACTTCCAGATATATTCCACCTCCTGATCCCATGTTAGAAAGTGATCGTAAATGAACAATGAGAGACTGGCGGCTGTAAAGAGCCGGATTCGTGAGGCAAATGAATGGTCGCTTGAGGACGGTATGTTGTCACCCACCGTTGGTGTATTGCCTAGCGAGCATCGCTCTCGAACTCGACTCCATCAAGCCCAGTAGCAGCTTGGCTTGTGGCTGGTGTCGTGGGATCCTCAAGCGTTGAAGAAGAAGATGGTTAGAAAGTAGAAAAAGAGAAACTCAAGGTGACGGCAGGACTTGCATCATTTCTTGGGCACAGGAAATGAAGCCATGCAGCTTACGATTCGCAAGTAGCCCAATCGCTTCTTCTATTTGAACGACCCTGTAACTATTAGGGCGCGATCAGAACATGGTAAAGTATAGAGTCTCTTTCATTGGTGTGCAGGGTTTGACAACAATTCAGTTCGTAGTATGAGGAGTGAATAATTGCACAGGATGGGCGGTGATGATCGATCAGGAACCGAAAGTGCTCTGCGTTTAACCGAGTTCCCACCCATTAGAGGAATTTGATTGGTCCGACCGGTTAAGATGTCGCCCATCTTCAAATCGACCAAAGACCTCCCACCACCATCGCCAGATCTCGTATTCACACAATCGGTGGGAGGAAGGAGCTACCCTGTAGAAAGGACGTCCCTTGACACTCTTTTGACAAGCTCTGATGATTGCTTGAAACCGATGAGAGAATTCGGTTGCAATACACGGTACAAGAAACCAAGTCACCACAGTAGTCACATCCTCTCCAAACGCATCCGATATTCCAACTCTAATTCTGCGATCATACCGGAGAACATGTTTCTTGAAGGGCCACTGTTAATCACACATTCTTTCTACATAAAAGTACTCACTTTCAACAGCCTTGATGGCAGTCCTTGTCGTCTTATCTCCTCTGAAAGGACGTCGCGAAGTTCCGAAAGGCGTCAATAGATGTTTGGAGGTCTTGAAGCACAGCATTACTGCCGTGAGCCGCAGTTATCATGTTTAAATGCGGAAACAATAAAAGAAGATTCCGGGCAATCCCAAGGACGCTGCGGATATCAGTCGGAAGGTCCATGGTCGAAATACCAAGACTACGCAAGGGACAAATGCTTTCATTGGGCGTAGTGTCGAACGGTCTCTTCAAAGACGAGAGTTGCAGCGGTAGAGTGGCATGAATGAGGGAACGGGCATGTCGAGAGTAATAAGGAAGGATGACCCTTGCATCGCCGAGCGGACCTTGATATGCAGTGATGCGCAAGTACTTGAGTGTTGGTATACACTGAATGATTTCAGCAAGGGTTTTGTCAATTGAAAACTGGCAGCAGCAGCGGCGCAGTATCACCGTTTGTATTTGCATCCCCTCAAATCTCTTCAGCTCTGCAAGATCTAGACCACTATCCCACACCTGGTGATCAGCTTCGAGACGCAAAGTGTGTAGGTGAGGAAAGAAATATGGTACTAAGCCGACCACTCGTGCATAGTTATTCTGTCTATTCTCCAGAGGGCCTTCAACGTATAACCCAAATGAGCAAACTGTGGAAATCCGGCGATATTCCAAGAGGAATTCGACAAGTTCAGTCCGGGATCCGCGAAGGGTTACGTCCGAGATCGATCTGAGACCCTTCGCCCAATCTCTAGCGTCCTCTAGTTTAATAAACAAGGCCAGATGAATATCGAGCCTCGTAAGCACTAATCCACGGAAGGAGCTTATCTCGGCCTCCGTTATCGCATTGCCACTTAAACGAGAAGGTATGGCCACGGAACGAAGGGATGGGAGTCTAAATATACGGTAGGCTATTTTAGAGGACATACATCCCTTACAGTTGATCTCTTCAATCTGGATATTGCGGTACCTCAGGATATCTAGAAGAGTGGTCAACACACTTTCACCCGTAGGTGCAAGATGCTGCTTATGAAGGGTTAAGGTCCTCAGTGTCGGTGAAAGAAGAGGGATGATATTGTAAGCCATGGCAGAGTTTATGGAGCCATTGGTGCTCAGATAGAGTCCCTTCAGGTTGGGAAGCAGGGGATCAAACCCCTGACAGAGGGCGGAGAGCATTTGCAATAGGGTAGATTCTTGAAGGGAGGGGAAGGAAGAGTAGTGGAGGTAGCGGATGCGGGATAAATACATCGCGGCACAAGAAGCGAGCTCTTCTGCAGTGCAAGTTGATGGAAACGCCATCTCCTACGAGAATAGTTCAATCGGGCGTATTAGTTAATGAACCTTTCTGCAAGATTCCGGCGCCCTCTCACCCAGCAGTCGTTCGTAAATGTCAACAAAGCCCTCGACCACTGGGGCCAGAAGATTCGGAAAAGTGATTGAGGACTTGGACAATTGGTATAAGTGTCGTCATGGACTTCCATAGTTCATCTTGGGCGATATTGACAAGATCGCGTGCAGTCAAAGCAAGAGATAGTAGGACACGCCTCTTCGTTCTGATTTCGTCTGGATGATCGTCAGTGAGTGAGATTTTGAAATAGTTCACGATTTCACGCCAAACATCTTCGTTGGAAGGAGTCGACATGGGCAGGGTGATACGGATTTCTGCTGATGTGGACCGCGATGGATGTCGACGACGAAGGACGACAGATTTCGGTCGCGTCACACTGATTTAGGCCAAGGTCACGGTCTATTTTTGCCGTAGGGAGGGTTCAAGCATCATTGCGATATGTCTTGAGCTAAGATCTTGGTAGTCCGTCTATCGAGCGTGGTGCGTTCAATCGTGGCCATGAGGAGCGGGCCGGGTGCTACCGTGGTTTGTCATTTATTGAAATAGTGGTCAATCACTGCTGCACGCTGGCAATACTGCATAGTTCAATAAGAATCGTTATTGACCACGCACAAGATTTTTTTTGCATTGTGTGCTTAGAGCGACAGTGAAATGTTGAGCCCCTGTCGAAGCTGAACTTTCACACCGAGCCCCCACAAAATGCCGCACCCGCACCCGCACCACAATTGCAGGTACCCGATCAGCCTCAAGTTAAGCAGAGGTCAGTCAATACAGGTGAAAGTTGGACATACCGTTACCTCGAACCAAAGGTCCAGACTTCTGAAAGCGGTGTCTACACCGACCACGTTTCAATGTCAGCACATTGGGAAGGGCAGGGATCCAGGATCCGGTGAACTTGTCGATATCGTAGCCGAGGCCTCGTAAAATGGCGAATATCACGGGAGCATAGTCCTTCTACTCGAGGGTTAGCTATAGTATGAGCAACAGTCAGAGTATCTGACCTTTCCGCGTGTGCTACCCAATCTCCTGAAGACGGTGCAACCGGGTACGATGTGTATGCAACCCGGTGGCTGCACCAGGCTGTCTCCCAAAAATTGATGCACCACGATCTATAACTAGGAAGACTTCTGGTTCAACAGCTTTGGTTACGACACATCGATAGCCTTCACGAAGAAGCGCCTGTGCTCATAAGCAAAAAGACGACTGAATCGAGAGAAAGCAAGACCGTACCTGTTCTTTCGCGATTTTATGAATTTTTGGAGTTTTGTGAAGTCGTGCTCTCTGTTTCGCTTTCGCTTCATTAAAACGATCAGTGTTCCAGGTACGTGGTTGACTCACTAGCCAAACGTGAGTTAGGGGTAAAGCAGGTGAAGCTTAAGACCTGCACGAATGAACCGAGTGATATGGGCGTCTCCAAGCTCATAAAGTGTGTCATATTCACGACCGGACAAGTTGATTTCATTGATGACTTCGTGGGTTACATGAGGGGGTGCGTTAAGAAGGAAATAAGCCAAGATCCGAGCACGAATGAGGGCGTCCTCAGATGTATTTTCTGCGTGATTCTCAAAGTCGAAATGAACTTAATGCGCCTCAAGGGCATAGGTGTTTGTTGGAGTGAAGATTTCACAACTTCGACGACAGGGAGGGGAACTGGATCCGGATACAGATTCTTCATAATCGTGGAGGAACAAGAGTGGTAAGTCGCAGTCACATCAAGCAGGTCCACTTCCTTGGGGCTCCATCCTCCAATGATCGGGTCCTTTACGCTTCGGTTCAAGTCGGAAGATGCATGGTAAAATATAAGTTTCGAGCCTAGAATACTCGGCTATGTGACGGATAAAGTGACAGCTTCGACGACGTCTACTTGCAATTGTGGCAGCCAAGGGCTTATAGAAATGTCTTAAGTCTTTTAGGAGTTAAAAGTTGAGGGAGAGGCGTACCGGCTCGATGCACTCAAAACAGTCCTTCCTGCATCCACCGCAGACGTGGCATAATGCCCCTGAGGCTAGTGTATCGGCCGCAAGGGAAATGGAATGGTCAAAGTCGGACGCATTCTAAACTTGAGGTCAACTATATGCTACCAGTTGAAAAGGGGCGACATACGGATTATCACGACGTCATGATTGTGAGCGCTGTGCGAATCCATGCGTACTACTTCATGTACAAGACCAGAAACTTGAAAGGTTGCTTGAGATTTCCAGCGGCCGTATCGACGGAGAGGGCGCTCTTTCTATAATCTCAACTTGATATCTTCATTGCGTCTGGTTACTCGACAGTGTTTTCAACCGACAGGAGGTTATCGGAATGTCTAAAATAATGGCTCATGAGATGCAAGCCTGGAAATGCTTAATTAACTCACCGCTTTCCTTGACTGATTTACAAGGTAATGTCAACGAATGATGTGTGAGAGGCGGAACGTGAGAACTTGGAACAAATTCATAGGGAAAGGGAGGTTGGTGAGGACAGTAAGAAAAATGAAGCTTTGATCTTCGGCATCTCGTGCGGGGTAGCGCTCATGATGAGCAAGTGCATTAACGCGTCCTGGGAAGAGAGATGTCACTTTTATTCAGTAAAAATGAGTGGAGAGCGTTTGGACTAACGTCAGGTACAGGGATCCAAGATGCTCGCTTTAACGATCAGAAGCCCGAGGCGGTAATCCGGAAAACTCGCTCCTGAAGACCTTCCACGACGTCCAGAGCGACTTCAGGAGAAATTATTGCGCAGGTGTTTTCCTAGCCCCTGCGGAGTCTATGAACGAATGAGCCGATAGACATAAGGATAAATCAGAATCGCGTACATGGTTGTCCTCGTCGCGGTTCTTTTCCCCCGTCTCTTCCAACAGCTTTCTTCCGTCAATTCGTACCATTGAATTCTGTGGTCTTTCGACCGTCATCCTCGTCGGCTCGGATGTGGATTTGAATTTGACTGTTTGATATGATACACAAGCACATTTTTCGTGCACGATGCGTACAGATAATGAAAACGTCGACGAAGGTAGGTGTCGCTAGGGAGTTGCCGTCGTTTGAGGAGATCGTGAGGCAGGCCGGCCATCGCTGCTGATGCGCAGATGTGGATGTCACGCCACGTGACTGAGACACGCGGTGAATGCCTCTCGCGTCGAGCACTGCGGCTGTCCATCTCCAAGTTAATGGCCCAGATACTATCAGGAGAAAGATACACCATTGTACGTCTATCCAGCCTTTGTATATATTCCGAGCCCCTGAATCAATCCAGAGATGCGAAATACCCTATTCGTGAAGAAATAGGAGATTATCTTCGGACAAGTTCGAGATTCACTACTACATGTACTTCTGGTAATCTGACGGAGATACGACTTCGCTGACGCACGAGGTCATCCAATTATATCGAAGTGTCTATACGGCTATCAAACAACACTCGGGCCCTTGAGTAGCATTCAGATCCAGATCTCGCCGCTCGGAGCAACGACGGATTGTCATGAGGACCCCCGAATATCCCTATATAGGTCGGATGCCGGTTCGGACAAAAATGCTGTTTTTCAGCCGTCAGGTCGGAGGAAAATTCGGACAAAAATGGCCTAGGTGACCCCGAGGATGGATCCCCGGACGGACAAAAGTGATGTCATGGCAAAAGGCTGGGGGTAGGTGCGGACAAAATGGCCAGGTTGGAAATCCATTTTTGATTGAGCCTTGGGTAGTTGAAAGGGCTCGAGTTCGAACCTCGGACATACATACTCCAATTCAGACTATATAACGGCTTGTAAGGATGACGATTATGTATTCAGTATCACTGGATGTACATCAGTCTCCTTCCCAGACGCTCTGTGCGAGCACGTGCCTATGGCAAAATAGAACTCAACAACAAAAGTTTTGCTTGTGCAGCGAGCGTCTGGCGACAAAGGTTGAGCGGCCATCACTGACCACTTGTCTCACTTTCTCTCAATATATGCGACACGTCACCGACACTCACTGTAACGTCTCAGTTCTTTGTTTGTCCCCGCTCGTGCAGGGCGTCCGGGAAGGAGATAATGTTGTTGGCAGTTGTTTGCTGGCTTGCCATCAGGGCTGGCAGAACTGGCAGTTGCCGGTAGTCAGCAAAACCTTGGGGGCAGAACATGGCAGAACTCAGGTGCCTCACTGGTGCATTTCTCCATTAGATGCCTTAGATTATTGTTGTAAATCAGAATTACAAGTGATTTTTGTTGAAATCTGATTTCCATATTAGGACAATCGTGAAATGTCCATGTGACACAAGCGGCAACACATGGCATGATGTTTCCATTCTACTTCAGCATTTTAATAATACTCTATTGTTCTTCTTGGTGGATACAGAAAATGCATAAATACTGTAGATAGTGCCCTGTAGTCCCTTTCCTTTTGCCTCCCAATATACCACCCTCCTGTTGACTACATAAGTCCCTTCAACAATTTTAATCCATTATCATGGCTACTGGTGGCTGACAGCAGCCTCAGATCCTCACCCAGAATTTTACCTGCCTTGGTCGACGTGAAAACAAATCTAATTGCTACCAATGGCAGTGTAATCACTGCACTAATGAACATTCACCGGGAATGTGCATCAAGAACTGAGATAATCGCCCAATCAAACATCTTATCCAAGTCAAGGAATGCCCAAATGCCCCTGCTGAGGTGCGAAAGGCAGCGTTAATTTATCTTGCTGGAAAAGGGGATCCTGCTAGTGCTATAGTCTTGGAACCAGAGAGTTTGACTGTAAAAGCTGCTTCATGTGCAAATGGCACTATCTTGGCAGCTGAAACCAGTAGTTCTAGTGGGTCAGCATTGAAGAAGAGAAAGAGTGAAAAGAGTCTAATGGGTTATCTGGATCTGGCAATGACTCCCGAGCAACAAGTGTGAGTCAATAAGAAGCTATTTCAGTGAGCCAGTTAATTTATTCCATTTGAATCCAATTGCTGATCAACCAATCAGATTTATTGTTCACGCAAATATACCATTTTCTCAATCCCTCCTTGACCTTTTACCACCACCTTCCCTTTTGGGAACGTGCTGAGGGGGTCATCTTGAGCATTGCTCGACAGCCTTCAGGCTCTCTTTGTTGGCCTTAACTGGTCAACACACTTTGCGATGACCTTCGGGTTGTCGTCTCTCTTTTCTTTCTGACCTT
>KQ962135.1:33725-55938 GCA_001563735.1 Leucoagaricus sp. SymC.cos | reverse complement strand
CATTCAGTATAATGGCTAATGTATTTCATGTAGTCCTCTTTTTCTACTCAAAGAAAGCAGGAAAAAACTCTCCCCATGCACTTGTCACTGATCCCAAAGGTGTCCCCAATATTTCGGCTCTTTCAAACATTGCTTTCGAGATTTTCGAGTACACATTTGGTGGCCGCTTTACTTCAGCTACTCAAAGAACAGCTTTTCTGAGTATTCCTCAGTTTGGCTTTCTGTCGCCGCGAAACTTCCTCATGCTTCTGGTAAAACCCCTGAAGAAAGATGGGAAGAATCTTCACGATCTTGTGCTTGATCCACAAGATCAAGACTTATTTCGGTCTCTGCAGTCTAGTTTGAGCCAAATTCGGAAGGCGGTGGAGGAATTAGGTGAAAAGAATACAGAGAATGATGAGGTATAGGTTCTGCAGCATGTTCTATGTAGTATTAAGCACAGTAGCGTGATCCGGAATTTTTTACGGAACTTTTGCGAATTTTTCTGAATTTTTGGAAGTTGGATCCGATTTTCAGACAAATTTGAGAAAAATCGCGAGAGGTCGGACGCAAATTCGGACAAATCTGGGCCTCCAGAAGGGCCGGTTCGGACATGACTTTTTCTCAGGCGGATCCGACCTTTATAGGGATATTCGGGGGTCCTTTGTCATGTCGTCAAGAAGGCAAATATTAGATAAAAGTTGATCGACCCGACTGATCGTCAAAGGTTTTTTTTTAAAAAAAAGGCACACGACATGGGCGTCTATTCTTGTATTCATCGCCCACGATTCATATCTACCTCCAAGCTGCATCACAGCCACTCCGGTCCGAAAAGCCACGCCTTTCTTGGTTCGTCTAACCGATTGTACCTCTAAGCACCCTGCTTCCCAGCGTAGTGCGTCGACAGCCCTCCACTTCGAAATCTGTGCTTGGATTTCAGCCCGTGAGTGACTGAATATCACCCATCGGAAAGGGAGTATTTCCGTTGAGATGGTGAAGATGCGCAAAATCTCGTGGCGTGCTTGGTCGCTCTTGCATTCTTCTAAACCCTCAACGACGATGACGTTCTGCGACCCAAAAACCGACCCCTGTGCTATGAGGTCTCCGAAGAGGCGAGCAATAAGCTCGCGAAATTGAATCTTCAGTGATTTGTGTGCAATGTCCGGATCCTGTCGCAACTTCGCTACGACTAGAGATTTGTACGCCGGAAATTTCTTTGTGAGTTGATATGCGATCGTTGGGAAAAATCGTTTTGGGTCGTCCACTTGATCCTTTGAGAAGAAAAAGCTCGCGGCCAATTGATCCTCCAAATCCAACCTCTCCGCACACCGCTGTGCCAAATCGGATTTTTGTCCAATAAAGCAGAGGGTAGAGAACAGTGGGTCCGGCTGGTGGCCCCAGGCAGACAAATCATCGACCAGCTGGTTGTATAGTCTCGGGCTTGGCAGCATCTCTTCAACGAATTCTCGTACTCCAGAATCGTATGTTGCGTCGAGGAGAGAGGCATCACGGAGGATTTTCATACCTGTCGTAATGATTAGCTAGAGTGTTTAAAGCCTTGGATCAAGGGAGTGGGCTTACTATTCTCCTCAACGACTTGGTTGATGAAAATCGGATGGTTGAGATACACGTTTTCCGAATTTCTAAATGCCTCCATTAGTCAGAGGAGGAAATCGGGAGGAGACGCAGAGTGGGTGCAGAGCCTAGGGCGAAGGGGGAGATGGGGGGAAGGAAGGAAAGGACTGTGAGAAACGTTGCGACAGCCTCAGCACTGAACGGGAGGCCTGAACAGCATTTGAACAGCAGTGGAACAAAAATGCTCAAATGCCCATAATCCCTTGACGTTAATTTGATCTTGGAATTCCACTGTCATAGCTCCATCAGAAACGTATTGGTTTCCTCGTAAAGCGAGGGATGACAAAAGAACAAGCGGGTGGTGCGCGTGACTGATCCCAAGGAAGTAAGTGATGCCCTGCCTTATTACAAGGATGGATTCTGAAGAAGAAACAATAAGCAAGAACGTAGCTGGATGCAAAAGTAGGGTTCCTACTGGAGATAGTCCCTAAGCTTCTCGCTTTTTCGAGCTTTGTACCGGGAAATCTGATACTCATTATTTGAGCAATGGGAGTAAAGAGGACGAGGGCGTGTTGGTCCTTGAATTTGATGTCAGTGATACACTACCAATTTAGAAGGATGACATACTGTCTAACGTGGATCTCGACGTGCTATTTCAATATCTGAGGGCATAATCCGAAATTTTTTATTATATACGAGCGGCCGAATGGACGAGGAGGCGGCGCCTTCACTTGTTCCCAGGTTTATATGTTCAGACTGCTCAGTTGGTCGATGACGAGATTTCCCACTGGCAAGAGATCGGGGCGCCTGAATGAACGATTGATGAGGCGCAAGCACACGACTCGGTTGGCTTACCTTCCATCTCAATTGGTCCCATTGCGGCCACAAGCAACTCATCGCCACAATAGCATACAGGTCCGTAATCAACATCCGCCTGCCCCTCGAAGATCTCAGCATGGTCCGACAAATACGCTCTGGTTATAAAGATATAGCTTGGAAATGACTCGCGAGAAGGAGTAGGATGACGGGGAGGGTACTAAGGGTGATTAAAAGGAAGTTTTGATCTTCGACGTTTCTTGGGAGGTGACTCGACTCTACGCATCGACGCAGTCTGGGAAGAAGAGGGACGCCAGCTTTCTTCGGTTCAAAGGACGGAGAGCGTTAGGACCCATCTCGATTCCAGGGAGCAGAGGGGTTCGCTTTGACAGTCGGGTGATGGAGATGGCACTCCGGAGAGCCCGTTGTGAATGATCTTCCACGACATCCGGAGCGGCTTCAGGAGGAAGAGTACTGTAATTGCCTAAGTGTTTCCCAGCGTCTATGAGCAGATTAGCCGGTGGACGCAAAGATGAACACAGGTTGCATACATGTTGTCCTTGCCTTAGTCTCTTCCCTGAGCGTCTTCCAACAGCTCGCTTCCGTCATTCCGCGCCATTGAGCTCTGTGGTCGTTCAAACGTTCAATCGCCATTCTCGTCGTACGGATGGACGTCACACCATGTGACGGAGGCACGGCGTTACCGGCGTCGAGGCTCTTGATTAAGTGCCAAGTTCGTTTTCTCATCCAATCTCGTCCTCATGAGAGTCGTCTACGTCACCGACCATCTGCATAACTCGGACCTTTCCAGAATGGGGCATCTGTCCAGCGCCGTTTGTCTTTCAAACCAAAAGCCAGAATACTCAGTCGAATTATAAGCTCTTTACCGTTACACGCGTCTCTATTCAAATGACATCGTTGGACAGAAATACGACTTCATTGCCATGCACCTGTAATTGCATCTGTGTCATTATCCTAATTTATTCGGCGCGCCCGTCGAGCCAAGAGTAACCACAGATAAGTGAGGCGAATCTGATGTCGAGATCAAGATTTAAAGACCCTGGTGACTTGAGCAGATTGTGCTCGAGAAGGAGAGCATGTTTGAATACCGTGGCCAAGTCAGTGGCGTGAGCTCAGATTTTCCCATCTACTATTGTGAGAGTGAACGTCTGTTGGACAGATCCATTGCGCAACTCAGCACCTCGTAAGTTGGACAGCCTCAAGCAGACCTAGTTGAAACGCAGAGGATTCTCAACCTCACAATGTCGCTTCAACAGGGGACCGGAGAATGGACAGGAGATAACCGTTCGATCAAAGTGTTGGGAATCCTTTCTCGCCGAGATCAGACTTTGCTAACTTCATTACCAAACTTCGGCGATGGCTTCTTCATGGCGTGCGACAACTTCTCCGATGATTCTTCACTCCCGATTACTCGCCTTTGTGCTCCTTCTTTGACTCAGTTGCTGGACGTCCTTTCAGTTTTCATGTTAGCTGATCCTCATTCCCACTTTGCTTATGAACTCGATTACGACCTTCAATGCATTCATGCTGTGCTTGGTTGATATTGCTCACGTTTGTATTATTGCGTCTGACCATCAATCAAGTTTAACGCTTCGAGTTGCAAATAAGGACAAGAGAATCAAAGAAGCTCTCAAACAGATTCAGTGCTCCGTTTCATTTGATCATTATTGGAATCGGACTTTAGTACAACCATCTACTTGACTGACGATCAAAGTATTAGATGGGTCTAAAAAAAAGCTCGCAACGTGCACGGCTATTCTTGTATTCATTGCCCACGATTCATATCTACCTCTGAGCTGTATCACAGCCAATCCGGTCCGAGAAGCTACGTCTTTCTTGGCTTGTCTAACCGGTTGCAACTCCAGGCATCTGGCTTTCCAGTGTAACACGTCCGGAGTCGCCCACTTAGACACCTGAGCTTCAATTTCAGCCCATGAGTGACTGAATATTGCCCATCGGAAGGGAACATGAGAACCTATAGTCCATCGGTCTTTTTGCCAGCATCAAGCGGATTCCAGAGCATGAATGTCTCGTAGCATCAAGAAACATGAGTGGCGTGAGGGATCAGACAGGCGCGTTGTCTTCGACAATGTCGCCGGGTGGTTAAGCACCGCTAATGAGTCCATTCGTCACCAGCCGGGTCACCTTCAGCTGGATGGCTAACGATTCAGTGGATTATAAACTTATCCAATGAATGTTATGAGGGGTACCCGTACTACAAGAACGTAGCTAGTATATCCCAACTATTGCCTCGGATGAAATAGTTCAATCATACTTAGGGCTGTTGGAGCATTCTACCGCGGATTGTCACCATGATCCTACAATAGCACATGACATCACACTGATGTACTCCTCTGTCTGGAGCTTGTTTATCTGCTTATGCATTGAGTATATCAATGACCTCATTCCCTTAAGCAGTGTATTGAATTTGGGAAGGTAATATGGAACATTATATTATAGTGGGTATGGGTATAAGCAGGTATCTAGAGGCTAGTCCTCGATTGCTCTTGAACGAGTTGTGATTCAAGTTCAAACAATGCAGGCATAGCTGATAATGAAAACTGGTCAGTGTCGTCTTGAGGAGTGACTTTGAGACTTCGAATGTTTAGAATGAGTCTGCATGACTGTTAAGATAGACCAGCGTTATTGATTCAGTAAAATTCAAAGCGGCGGATGAAAATATCGTACGAGGACGGACAGAGTGCAAATAAGCGAACTGAGCAAGTATGATTTCCGTGAATTATTGTCGCTCGTCATCGTTGTATTCTGTGGGGGACATACCAAGAGATGACTTGCCCCATCTGGGGAAGATAAAAAATATATGGCAGCATTGCAATGAAGAACCCTATAATCCCACAAGCGATAGCCTCAGGAACAAGTCAACAGATGACGATTAATTTAAGGGACCACGTACCTCCCAACACTAGTGATACCCAAAAATTATCCCTAATTACGACTTTCACAACTGGATGATTGCTCCACTCAGGCCTCGTATGCACGTTCCGTCGATATTTCCAATAGGTCAAAATCCAAAGCAGGGTTTGGTTGAAAACAAGAACCGCCCTACGAGTCATATAAGCATCACATAACAACCATTTTCGTGGGAGGCAAGAATACTTACCCGAATTGTTTTGACTCGGTCACTGCTTGTTGTGTGATACAGTACTTGTCGGATTGCATTTTCGGCGGGACAATGATGAAAATCCAGAGTCCGTGTGCACGACAGAGGATGAACCAGATGGTAAGAAAGGTCCCAATGAGAGTATTTTGGTTGTGTAGGGAGTATGCTAAGCAACAGTCAAACAAAATGTGATACTATGTTAACGAGAGATGGTGGAAGAGAGATGATGATGAGCGCACCTCTGACCATCATCACTAACTCCAAGTTTGGGAGCAGTAGCATGGCCGACCCTACTTGTACGCGAAACCACGTCAAGCAGCTCCCGTCTACTTGTTCCAGCACCGTTGGCAAGGAATGTACAATGTTGAAGCTGGGATATGTGAGGTTGGAATAAGTGACAGTTGATCATAATGATAGGTGACCCGTCGTGACACGTACATCTGCGTGGCAAGGCCGAGATACCGGCTTGTGAAGAACGAGGATTTGATCCACAGAGGTGAGTTTCTGCATATGACACATTGAAGACTTTCGACGAAAAACTTTATTGACACACTTACTTCCAGATATATTCCACCTCCTGATCCCATGTTAGAAAGTGATCGTAAATGAATAATGAGAGACTGGCAACTGTAAAGAACCGGATTCATGAGGCAATGAATGGTCGCTTGAGGACGGTATGTTGCCACCCACCGTTGGTGTATTGCCTAGCGAGCATCGCTCTCGAACTCGACTCCATCAAGTGTTGTGGGGTCCTCAAGCGTTGAGGAAGAAGATGGCTAGAAAGTGGAAAAAGAGAAACTCAAGGTGACGGCAGGACTTGCACCATTTCTTGGGCACAAAAACGAAGCCGTGCAGCTTACGAATCGCAAGTAGCTCAATCGCTTCTTCTATTTGAACGACCCTGTAACTATCGGGGCGCGATCAAAATATGGTAAAGTATAGAGTCTCTTTCGTTGGTGTGCAGGGTTTGACAACAATTCAGTTCGTAGTATGAGAAGTGACTAATTGCACAGGATGGGCGGTGATGATCGATCAGGAGCCGAAGGAGTGCTCTGCGCTCTGCGCTTAATGAGATTCCCACCCATAAGAGGAATTTGATTGGTCCGACCGGTTAAGATGTTGTCTATCTTCAAATCCACCAAAGACCTCCAGCCGCCATCGCCAGATCTCGTATTCACACAATCGATGGGAGGAAGGAGCTACCCTGTAGAACGGACGCCCCTTGACACTCTGTGGACAAGCTCTGATGATTGCTTGAAACCAATGAGAAAATTTGGTCGCAATACACAGTACAAGAAGCCAAGTCACTACAGTAGCTACATCCTCTCCAAACGCATCCGATATTCCAGCTCTAATTCTGAGATCATACCGAAGAACATGTTTCTTGAAGGACCGCTGTAAATCACGCATTCTTTCTACATAAAAGTACTCACTTTCAACAGCCTTGACGGCAGTCCTTGTCGTCCTATCTCCTCTGAAAGGACGTTGTGAAGTCTCGAAAGGCGTCAATAGATGTTTGGAGGTCTTGAAGTACAGCATCATTGCCGTGGGCCGCATTTATCATGTTTAAATGCGGAAACAATAGAAGAAGATTCCGGGCAACCCCAAGGATGCTGCAGATATCAGTCGGAAGGTCCATGGTCGAAATACCAGGACTACGCAAGGGACAAATGCTTTCATTGGGTGTAGTGTTGAACGGTTCCTTCAAAGACGAGAGCTGCAGCGGTAGAGTGGCATGAATGAGGGAATGAGCATGTCGAGAGCAACAAGGAAGGATGACCCTTGCATCGCCGAGCGGACCTTGATATGCAGTGATGCGCAAGTACTTGAGTGTTGGTATACACTGAATGATTTCAGTGAGGGTTTTGTCAATTGAATACTGACTGCAGCAGCGGTGCAGTATCACCGTTTGTATTCGCATCCCCTCAAACCTCTTCAGCTCTGCAAGATCCAGACCACTGTCCCCCACCTGGTGATCAGCTTCGAGACGCAAAGTGTGTAGGTGAGGAAAGAAATATGGTACTAAGCCGACCACTCGTGAATAGTTATTCTGTCTATTCTCCAGAGGGCCTTCAACGTATAACCCAAATGAGCGAACTGTGGAAATTCGGCGATATTCCAAGAGGAATTTGACAAGTTCAGTCCGGGATCCGCGAAGGGTTATGTCCGAGATCGATCTGAGACTCTTCGCCCAGTCTCTAGCATCCTCTGGTTTAATAAACAAGGCCAGATGAATATCGAGCCTCGTAAGCGCTAATCCATGGAAGGAGCTTATCTCGGCCTCCGTTATCGCATTGCCACTTAAACGAGAAGGTATAGCCACGGAACGATGGGAGTCTAAAAATACGGCAGGCTATTTTAGAGGACGTATATCCCTTACAGTTGATCTCTTCGATCTGGATATTGCGGTACCTCGGGATATCTAGGAGAATGGTCAACACGCTTTCACCCATAGATGCAAGATGCTGGTTGTGAAGGGTTAAGGTCTTCAGTGTCGGTGAAAGAAGAGGGATGATATGGTAAGCCATAGCAGGGTTTATGGCGCCATTGGTGCTCAGATAGAGTCCCTTCAGGTTGGGAAGCAAGGGATCAAACCCCTGACCGAGGAAGGAGAGCGTTTGCAATAGGGTATATTCTTGAAGCGAGGGGAAGGAAGAGTATTGGAGGTAGCGGACGCGCGATAAACACGTCGCAGCACAAGAAGCGAGACCTTCTGCAGTGCAAGTCGATGGAAACGCCATCTCCTACGAGAATAGTTCAATCGGGCGTATTAGTTAATGAACTTTTCTGCAAGATTCCGACGCCCTCTCACCCAGCAGTCGTTCGTAAATGTCAACAAAGCCCCTCGACCACTGGGCCCAGAAGATTCGGAAAAGTGATTGAGGACTTGGACAATGGGTGTAAATGTCGTCATGGAGTTCCATAGGTCATCTTGGGCGATATTGACAAGATCGCGCGCAGTCAAAGCAAGAGATAGTAGGACACGCTTCTTCGTTTTGATTTCTTCCGGATGATCGTCAGTGAGTGAGATTGTGAAATAACTCACGATTTCACGCCAAACATCTTCGTTGGAAGGAGTAGACATCGGCAGGGTGATACAGATTTCTGCTGATGTGGACCGCGATAGATGTCGACAACGAAGGACGACAGATTTCGGTCGCGTCACATCGATTTAGGCCAACGTCACGGTCTATTTTTACCGTAGGGAGGGTTCAAGCATCATTGCGGTATGTCTTGAGCTCAGATCTTGGAAGTCCGTCTATCGAGCGTGGTGCGTTCAATCATGGCCATGAGGAGCGGGCCGGGTGCTACTGTGGTTTGTCATTCATGGAAATAGTGGTCGATCACTGCTGCACGCTAGCAACACTGCATAGTTCAATAAGAATAGTTATTGATCACGCACAGGATTTTTGCTGCACTGTGTACTTAGAACGACAGTGAAATGTTGAGCCCCTGTCGAAGCTGAACTTTCACACCGAGCCCCACAAAATGCCGCACCCGCACCCGCACCCGCACCACAATTGCAGGTACCCGATCAGCCCCAAGTTAAGCAGAGGTCAATCAATAAAGATAAAAGTTGGACATACCATTGCTTCGAACCAAAGTTCCAGATTTCCGAAAGCGGTGTCTACACCGATCATCAAACCCAGCACATTGGGAAGGGCACTGTGGATCCTGGATGCGCTGAACTTGTCGATATCGTAGCTGAGGTAAAAGGGCGAATATCATGAGAATGTAATCCTTCTGCTCGGGAGTCAGCTATAGTGTGAGCAACGGTGAGGGTATCTGACCTCTTCGCGTATGCTACCCAATCTCGTGAAGACGGTGCAATCGGGTACGATGTGCATACATCAGGTGGCTGCACCAGGCGGTCTCCCCAAAATTGATGCATCACGATCTATAACACGGAATACTTCTGGTTCGAAAGCTTTGGTTACGACGTATTGATAGCCTTCACAAAGAAGCGCCTGGGCTTGTAAGTAAAAAGACGATTGGATTGAGAGAAAGAGAGACCGTACCTGTTCTTTCGCGATTTTAAGAGTTTTTGGAGTTTTGTGAAGTCGGGCTCTCTGTTTCGCTTTTGGTTCTTCAAAACAATCAGTGTCCCAGGTACGGGGTTGACTCACTAGCCAAACATCAGTTAGGGGTAAAGCAGGTGAAGCTTAAGACTTGGACAAATGAACCGAGTGATACAGGCGTCTCCAAGCTCCTAAAGTGTGTCATATTCACGGCCAGACAAGTTGATTTCATTGATGACTTCATGGGTTACATGAGGGGGTGCGTTAAGAAGGAAATAAGCCAAGACCCGAGCACGAATAAGGGCGTCCTCAGATGTATTTTCTGCGTGTTTCTCGAAGTCGAAACAAACTCGATACGCACCAAGGGCATAGGTGTTTGTTGGAGTGAAGATTTGACAGCTTCGATGGCAAGGAGGGGAACTGGATCTGGATACAGATGCCTCATAATCGTAGAGGAAAAACAGTGGTAAGCTACAGTCACATCAACTGGCGGCACCTCCTTGGGGTTCCATCCTCCAACGATCGGATCCTTTACACTTCGGTTCAAGTCGAAAGATGCATGGTAAAGTAAAATTTTCGAGCCTAGCATACTCCGCTATACGACGAACAAAATGACAGCCTCGACAACGCCTGCTTGCAATTGTGGCAGCCAAGGGCTTATAGAAATGTCATAAGTCTTTTAGGAGTTAAAACTTGAGGGAGAGGCGTACCGACTCCATGCACTCAAAAACAATACTTCCCGCATCTACCACAAACGTAGCATGATACCCCTGAGGCTAGTGTATCGACCGTAATGGAAATGGAATGGTCAAAGTCGGACGCGTTCTAAACTTGATGTCAACTATATGCTACCAGTTGAAAAGGGGCGACGTACAGATTATCACGACGTCATGATTGTGAGGGCTGTGCGAATCTGTGCGTACTACTTCATGTACAAGACTACAAACTTGACAGGTTGCTTGAGATTTCCAGCGGCCGTATCGACGGAGAGAGCGCTCCTTCTATAATCTCAATTTGATATCTTCATTGTGTCTGGTTACTCGACAGTGTTCTCAGCTGACAGGATGTTATCGGAATGTCTAAAACAACGGCTCATGAGATGCAAGCCTGGAAATGCTTAATTAACCCACCGCTTTTCCTCGACTGATTTACAAGGTAATACCGATTAACGGTGTGTGAGAGGTAGAACTTGGGAACTTGGAACAAATTCATAGGGAAAAGGAGGTTGAGTGAAGCTTTGATCTTCTGCATCTCGTGCGGGGTAGCCTTCATGATGAGCAAGACCACCAACGCGTCCTGGGAAGAGAGATGTCACTTTTATTCAGTAAAAAAGAGCGTTTGGACTAACGTCAGGTACAAGGACTCGAGATGCTCGCTTTAATGGTCGGGAGCCCGAGGCGGAAGTCTGGAAAACACGTTCCCAATGATCTTCCACGACGCCCAGAGCGACTTCAGGAGAAAGAAAGTCATTATTGCGCAGGTGTTTTCCTAGCGCTTGCGAAGTATATGAGCGGATCGGCTGGTAGACATAAGGATGAATCAAGATCACGTACATCGTTGTCCTCCGAGTCGCGGTTCTTTTCCCCTGTCTTTTCTAACAGCTTGCTTCCGTCAACTCGTACCATGGAATTCTGTAGTTTTCGATCGTCATTCTCGTCGGCTCGGATATGGGGGCAGACTTGAGCTGGTTGATATGATGCGCAAGTGGTGGTTCGTGCATCATGGATACTGATGATAGAAACGTTGAGGGAGGTAAGCGTTGCTATGGAGTTGCCGTTGTTTGAGGAGATCGTAGGGCGGGCTGGCCGTCCGCCGCTCAGGCTCATGCGCAGAAATGGCACGCCACGTGACTGAAACGCGCATTGAATGCCTCTCGCCTGAGTCGCGTCGAGCACTGCGACCGTCCATCGCCAAGTTAATGGCCCATATACTATCAGGAGAAAGATACACCATCGTACGTCTATCTGGCCTTTGTATATATGCCGAGCAACTGAATCGATTCAGAGATGCGAAATACCCTATTTGTGAAGAAGTGAAGAAATAGGAGATTATCCCCGGACGAGTTCGAGATTCACTATTACATGTGCTTCTGTTAATCTGACGGAAATACGACTTCGCTGGCGCACACAGAGGCCATCCAAGTATATCGAAGTGTCTACACAGCTATTAAACAACGCTCGGGACCTTGAGTAGCATTCGGATCCAGATCTCGCCGCTCGGAAGAACGACGGGTTGCAAATATATCTGCGGATTCGAACGTCTTATGCGATATAATTGATCGTCAAGGGTTAAAAAAAAAGGCACACAACGTGCACGGCTATTCTTGTATTCATTGCCCACGATTTATATCTACCTCCGAGCTCTATCACAGCCACTCTGGTCCGAGAAGCTACGTCTTTCTCGGCTTGTCTAACCCGTTGCAACTCCAGGCATCCGGCTTTCCAGCGTAACACGTCCGGAGTCGCCCACTTAGACACCTGAACTTTAATTTCAGCCCATGAGTGACTGAATGTCTCCCATCGGAAAGGAAGTGTTCCCATCGATGTAGTGAGGATGCGCAAAATCTCGCGACGTGCTAGGTCGATCTTGCACTCCTCCGGCCCTTCTAAGAGGATCACGTTTCGCGAGCCAAAAGTTTGACCTTGTGCTAGAAGGTCCTCTGATGGCCGAGCAATCAGCTCGCGGAATTGGACCTTGAGTGATTTGTGCAAAACACGTGGGTCGTGCCGAAGTATGGTTTCGACTGCAGTCTTGTATGCAGGAAACCTCTCCGCGAGCTGGTAGCAGATGGTGGGAAAGAATCGAGTTGGGTCGTTTATTGTCGAGTGTTCCCTTGAGAAGAAGAAGCCTGCAGCCAGTGAATCCTCTGAATCCAACCTCTCCGCACATCATTGCGCCAGGTCGGATTTTCTGCCGATAAAACACAGCGTAGAGAACAGAGGGTCAGGCTGATGACTCCAGGTCGACAAATCATCGATTAGCTGGTCGTACAGCCTGGGGCTTGGCGCTACCTCGTCGGCAAATTCTCGAGCTCCAGAGTCGTGTACAGCATCAAGGAGAGAGCCGTCACGTAGGATTTTCATCCCTTTGGTATTGATGAGCTGTGGTTCTTGGTATTGTGGAATAAGGGATCGAGCTCACCGTTCTCCTCAACAACTTGATTAATGAAAATAGAATTGTTGAAAACCACGTTTTCCGAATTCCTGAATGCCTCCATAATTGGAGAGAAGGTCTGGAGGTCAAAGACGTGACGGAAGTGCAGAACCTAGGGCAAGAGGAGAGAGAGGAAGGAAAGAAAGAAAGGAGGGTGAGAAGCAAAGCAGCAGCCTCGGCGCTGAAAGGAGGCTTGAACAGCATTTGAACAATAACAAGAGAAAAAAGAAAGCTGATCACGAAAGCCCATAAATCCTTCCCATCGACTTCAATTTTGGAGTTGCACCGTCGTAGCTCCATCAGAAACCCATTCCTCTCTTGTTCTACTTGGAAGCGAATTAGCAGGAATAAGGAAAGAAAGAGCGATCTCTCCAGTCCGACAGCTATATAGGCTTGCTAGCAAGACCCTGGAGAGAAAATAGCAGATAAGGGACAACCTCTCAGAGCAAATGCCGGAATATTCCTCAGAAAGTAAGAATGAGCTGGAGAGCGAACTGTTTTGTGTTGATCAAATCAAGGAGACCGAACGAGCGAGATTATCCTATCGATATTGATGATCATGTAAGATAATACAGCGTTGATCAAACAAGCCAAAGACGGTTCGAGAAAGGCTATCATACAGTTGAGCGTGCAAAAACGTATGGGGCTTGAAGATTTACCGAGGGCCATACCACAATACTTCTGAGAGAGGAGAGAACACTAGCATAACGGAAGAAAAGAACTCACAAGGGTGAAGCATTTGGCAGGAGGGTTCCTGGGCAAGGACTATATCCCGATGAAGTTCTCGTCTGAACATGTGCGATTTATCTGCCTAGGCTGTCTTGACAAGGGCCTCGCAAGTCGCCTCGTGCTGCAATCTTCTCCGGGCAATGGCAAGCGTTGTATGGCCACGTTCTAACGAGTGTTACAACACGTGAGGCACAACATTGAACACGTCTTGCATCTTCACTGAAACCGTCATCATGTTGTTGCCCTCCCCGTTGAATCTCGTTCAAACGATGGTTCTCTGCGTCGCCGTCACATAATGGCCATTTACCTCAACGTGCCATAGGCAGACTCCCCCAGAAGCAAGATACATTGTGCGCAGATTCGATATCCAACATCCAATAACGTCAGTATTTAGAGAATATTGTGTGAACCACAACCGTGTGTTGGTCAACAGCTATCTGCACGACATTCTTGGAATGCTAGAAATAATAATGATCACTCGGGCAACCGCTTCCCCCAACTTCGATCCATCTGCATCTGCTCCCGGGCGGCGAAAGATAAGCCAAGATCAACAACGGGATAGGTTTGAATGGTGTGTAATTACAGGGACTCACTTTGTCGGAGAGCCTCACTCCTCAGCCCATCTCGGACGCACACACCTGCTATTAAGGTAGAATCTGGATTTTGTCTGCCAACCCCTCTGCTTACGACATCCCTCTGCCCAAGCCGAGTAGATCCTACTATATCGACCTACTGTCTGTCCCTCAAATGTTCTCTATTCTCGCCGTTCCTTGTATCTTGCCCATCATTATTCCAGCGATTTTGCACTTTCCTTGTCTGAAAGAGATCTCTCGGTCGTACGTGGATTCACGGGTTCGTTTCCCTTTCTGTGTTGTGTTTATTGACTAATTGTTGCTTGATTTACTACTTCAGAAGAGGCTGTTTTGGCGGTGCTGCGGGTTTTCTGTTGGAAGAACAACTCGTTGATACGCGAGAGACAGCTATTGTTGTGGTTTTAATACCACTCAGGCATCTGCGGTTTCTTGAGCGGGCAGAAAGTATGCGAGGAGGCGTTCCATGTGCTTGTTTGCTTGAGTGTCAAGCAGTTCGAAGTAGAATGGAGTGACTGATATTTCATTGTTTCATCAACGATCATTTACCCTTTAATGGGTGAAAGGCCATGTATGGCTCCTGTTACCCTCACCACAACACGCACACTTAATCAACTTGTTATTGGATCAGCGGATTTGGAGGCGATCTTGCGAAAGTTACGTTTTGGCAGGTATGTTCATTCACGTTTCTACCCCTCCCTTTCTCTTGAATCAGACATTCGTTCTCTGCACACCCCGCACAGTCAACTAGGCACTAAGGTCTTCAACATCATGGGAAACAATGGATACGCACGGCCTCTACTTTTTTTTGCGCTGAGATCACAAGCCCGATGTATCTTCCTTCCCGGATACGTAGGATACTCGAAGTATATTCTTACCCTCCAGGCGACTGTCTTCCCTCGATCAGGATGTCCTATGTATAGAAAGGATTTACTGATGACGTTTCTCGATCTGCATCAGTCTTCAACATAAGTGAAATACCTTTTCATCTCAAACAGCTATTTTTCCGCATGCGATACTGTCTATGCCAACGAGATTGATGACGTTCACCGAAATTGACCTCGCTAACACACAACACGTGTTCCTTGGGACGCACACTACGTCCATCATGAAGCGCCCAACGGTGTTATTGAAAGACGGGAAGATTGTTGGAGTGTGTGTACTTTTCCTCGGCGCCGTAAATGAGATCTAATGAGACACGAGACGGAAGGAAATAGAAGAATGATACGAATCGGTTTGAAGGGGATGCTACGACTCCACTAGTCAGTTGCTCGGCCTATATACATCCCTGTCAGGCATCTTACATAAAATCAGATAGAGGGAGCAACACATTATAAGAAAATAAAAAGTGCACTGATTTGCCGCCTCTACCGCAATAGTCTACGCGGAGTGCTAAAAAGACTACAGAGACACATGGTAGTGAGAGTGACATGTCCAACGGGATCCATTTAACCTCTTCCACTCTCCTGCGGCTTCCTTCTATTAACAGCAATCTTTTCCTCAAATACAGAACACTCACATTGGAATTGTCGTAGGGCTTCATCAATATCTCCTAACGGACCATCAAGTCCCCCTTTCTCTATGTCTGCCACCCCATAGATCTGGCTGGAAGGATCCATGCAAAATTTGGCATTGATGAGAATCGGCATCCTTGTTCTTCTCCCAGTAACCCAGCTGACGATACCCCTATAACTGTTTTCTTGGCACTCGTAAAGACTCGCACCCGTGTGTAGACTGATTACTAGTATCATTGTTTCAGCAAACCTTTGCGAACTTTCAGTTGTCAACTCGAATGTCCAATTGCTGGAATAAGTACAGCGGATTATCTTGGCTAGAGTCTCAGCCAAGAGTCATAAACTCCCAAAATTTCACCTTTGTGGGTCCGAATTTGTAAGTAGGACTGGTGCTGCGGTACGACTCCACTCGGAGATTGCTGGATTTGGACCTTGTTTGATGATCCCTATGGACTCTATAAGTGTGGGCGGTCCGTAGAGTGCCATAGTGCTTTAATGCAGTGAAATTTGTAGTAAAGGTGATGAAGGTCCCAGAGAACTCGCCGAGACTTGACTAACGATGTATCCGTTACCCCTTTGTAACATATAATCCCTTGTCGCAGGTTTTGGAGCCATGTGGAGTTGTAGCTTGACCAGCATGTCACGCAATGATCTCCTAAGTCCCGCAATAGGTCCCTCGTCGACCAACCGAAGCACGACACACCTTCCCTTCTCCAACAATCATGGCATTGTATCGTCCCCCGGCCCTCACCGGCTTCCTCGAACACACAGGCATCATCGAACGAGGCCCTAACCCCGCCATAGGAGTTTATCCATTCCGCATATTGACTCTTCGATATGGTCCAGGAAAATTCAGGAGTCTATCTATCCATGCATTTCACCTTGTCTTCAGAGATAATATGAATGGTCCATATCTGTACAATCGATATGTAGTAGAGAAGCTGATGAGGAAGAGAGTAAGAAGGAGAGACAGTTTGTTTACAGGAGAGATGGAATTTATTGAGGCTGTTGTTCATTGGGACGCCTATGATTCGGACAACAGCGAGACAGAAGATTCGACAGTGGGGAGAGAGAGAAGGAGAAATTTCAGGGTCGTTATCGAAGTTGGAGATGATTATGGTGTGTTTTTTTCTATATCACAACCATGGTGGTTTGTTATAATTAAGCAAATGCTTGAATCATAGGATACCTCTCCTTGAGATGGGACGAAGAGCCATCCCTTCCATCTGGCCACCTTATCAGGTATAATACAATTCGAATGTTCAACCCGTCACACGATGGATCGGCTCAAACTATCGCATCTATAAATTTCTATTCTCACCATCGCTACATGCCCACCTCGTCTTCTGACATTCCGGACACGTCCGCCACTCAAACCAGTTCTGGTACGACTTTTTGTCCTATAAGGCTCAGATTCTGGGAATTGGTGGTACTGGCCAAAACTCTGGTCGAGTACCGCTGTCAAGACCCTGATCACCAGAAATTGACAACCGAGAACACGGTCAAATTTGCGGATATGATCATGCAGGCTACGGGTCTCCACATGGGTGCAGAAGTTCACGAACATCAAGAGAACAATCAAACTTTTGGGAAAAGGAAGAAAGCGGCGATTGGGGTCAAGGAAAGTCGTGGCAATGGTGAGGCTGGACAGTTGAGGTGTAGTGGACCAAATGACGCGGACTCGAGTCGGAAGCGTTTGGAGTCAGATGATCGCAATCTCCTTGCACAGTTTCGCAGGAATTGCGTGGAATTTAAAGAAAAGGTTGCGGATAACAAGAAAACGATTGAAGGGAACAGAACCAGAGCATCCGATAACTAGATCATCCTTTAATTGCAGCGGGGGCCTTGAGGACCGGAAAATCAGGAAAATTGCCATCACAAAGGGAATGGAGGACCCTTGCAGGCGTGAATTGACAGGAAATCAGTAAATAGTTCTCGTATTTTTTTGGTCAAAAGTAGCTGGAGTGCCTGATCAAAGAAGTGATCCAATAAGAGAGAAGTAAATGAGCTCAGTTCACGAAACTCGAATTTCCGATAGGAGTCGGCCTGAACATGGCTGCTGACAACGGCGACCAACCTCAGTCTTTTTCTAAACCGCCTTAAAAATCCAGCGGCGAGCCAGTCAGCCGCCTCGAAGCACCATTTCTCTTCTCTGCTTGACGTCCTGAGTTACTCGGCAATGGACGACGATTCAAGGTCTAGTTATCCATTCGGACATTTGCAAAGGAGCCTTGGCACTGGAAAAGACCACGATCAAACTCCCGTCGAGGGATACATCGAGTATTACACCCTACACCCCAGCATCAAATCAACATATGGTTCTCATTTCGTCGGTCGTCTCGAGCACAAAAAGATGCCTCTTGGCCCCAGCAGCCCATTTGAACATGAGTTCTTATTAGCTACCATCTACACAGAACACGACAACCTACGAGGAGAACAACACGGCGTCGAGGTCGTTCTCGAGCGTTGACCTCAGAGCGGTTTGTTTATCATACCAAATCCTTTGCAAGAATGCTTATTCGTCCTTTCATATTTCAGCCAACGACGACGATAGCAGCAAGCTACAGAAAGGAGATGAATTAGTCGACATTATTCGCTTTCCAATGACATCCTACGATATGGCGCATCCCTTACACTTCATTGATCTCCATGAGTGCGATACTCCGCTACTCCTCCTCGAATTCCTACTGCTCGTTGCAAGAGCCTCCAAACATCTCGGCCAGTATACGCTGTGGAAGGAGAGCTGTTATAGGTTCTCCCGCGAGGTTTTCCTATCGGTTGCCCTCTATCACCCTGGACATGTCCAGGAGCCTAAACAAGAGCCAGAATCCGGATCCACTCGGATCCACTGGAAGCCGAGCTGGAACCTTCCTACACATTCCAGTTTCTAAGCCTGACAAGTTGGAAGAGCTCGAGAAGGCCGTGGTCGCCCCGTTCAAGAAAGACCTCGAGGAGATCAAGGGTCGGTTTATTGAATGAACGGGGAGAGACTTCAGCATTTTGTATCCTTTCGAATATATCGAAGTTTGATGGTTATCAACAGCGGCTCTCAGCTTACAGTCTGAAGACTCTGAGCATTGCTTGGGCAGGAAAACGTGAGTGGACTCACCTTAGGCGCGGAGAGTGAAGTTCCATTGCTGGGAGACCAAGACGACAATTTGGAAAGCCATTGGGTTATGAGCTTCCACTGCCAACGGTTCCGGGAGAAAGAGAAAGACTACCCTATGCATTGGATATCTTCTTCGTAAACGCTTCGTGGGACAGTACTGAAACGCAGGATGAGCGTGTGATGTTGTTGGGTCGCTCAGGAGGTAATGGGCTAACACGGCAATGGCCATGCAAGTTAGCGGAAAGGGACGGGCTACAGTGACAGACGGACATCCCGGGCATGGAGGGTGCAAAGATCATGATATGTGCAGGGGAAAAGTTTTCTCTCATGGGGTAATCGACGAGGTCCAGACTCCAGAACTCGAAGTGAACGAAAAGAGCCTGTTGGGTCACGTTGAGATCATGTCACATCACATGATTCCGGAGCGCGGCGTTTCGCGTCTTAATTGGAACTTTCATGTTGTCGCTCTCCCATCTGAGGGTCCTCTGCGTCGCCGAAAAGCCGTCCATTTCCAAGTCCATAACTCAAATACTCTCAGGAGGAAGACACGCCACCGTATGCCCATCCATGCTCTTGTCATCTACCGACATATCCTGATTTGGTTTACCGGAAAAGCATAATATGCAGTCCATTCGTGTAATCTTGCGGACCTGCTTGACGCGCTCCTGGAATCGAGAGTAGCCAAAGACAAGAAGGCATTAGGGACAAATATGAAGAGCTTGGCTCGACGAGTGGAAACCTTGATGATTGGGACGGATTGTGATCGAGAAGGGGAACATTGGGATGGAAGTTGCGACAGTGTGCAGGAACGCGAATCGGAATATTGTGGTCAAGCGAACTAGGTTCAGTGCCATCATCGTGCAGTCAGTTCAACATTTCATCAACTACCGGCATGTGAGCTAACGTCTCTCAGGCAGATCCATCGTACGGCCCAGCATCCGGTGGGGTTGGATCAAGTGCGGGCAGACGCTGTCGAAGCACGGATTCTACTCGACCTCAAGATTGGAGCGGCTTTCACCTGAATGCAGACACTGTCGCTTCAGAATCGATTCCAAGTATTCTCAGGAAGACTTGTCTCCTATGGTACGTAACAGAATACTTCTCCGACGTTTTGGACTAATCATCGGTGCCTTAGGCCCATGTCAATTTTCGACACTCGGCTTCATGGTACAGCGGTACAATCAAGTCAAGAACTTCGTTCCAGAGTCGTTCTGGTACAGTCTGCACGAAAGGAGTGCCAGAAGCCCTGTTCTTAGCTGCGTAGTTTAAAACCCGAGAGTTCTTCATATTCCAACAAGGAGCTATGCAAACACATTGAGATGATCGTAAACCCAAGATGATTTGAGAGCTTGTCAACCTAAGCCATCCAGCGCGATTCGGACGGTGGCAATGCCACGGCAAAAACAATACAATAAACCCGACGAATTGATATTGGTGCGTATAAGTAGGAACAGAAGCCTGAAAGCCGCATCAATCAGACAATTAACCAAGGAAATAAGTTTGCACCACTACCAAATCATACACACCTATTCCCATATAATCATCAAAATCGTCGCAATTCACACTCCAACTTGCGCTTAATCCAATTTGCCTGGAGATGATGAGAGCTTGGACGGATGTGACTACTGTATGCCTGAGCCAACCGCGACATTTCTAAAGTGACACACTCTAGACAGAAAACGTGAGGTACCGATGATGGAAGTGCTTGGGTTCACCTTATGACGGTATAGCGATAATATCCACCGGTTGAGTTCACGGTGGATAAAACGGCTTGCCGAAAGTATGGATCTACTGGTGTGTTCCTGTGTCTGTATTTACAGCGTAATAGAGTAGCGGTAAGGAAGGACGTACATACAACATGATATCCAGCCGCATCACACTTAGCACATGCGAAGGCAGCGAATGGAAACATTTCACGCAAAATAATCCTGAAACTAACTTCTGCTTCTGCTTCTGACAGTATGAGAATCACGACTTCAATCGGCAGTCAACCACGATGGGAAATGAACATCAACAACCCGCCTTGAACCGACATGTGCCTTGACACACTTCAGCAAAACCATGCGAATCAGCCATGTACGAACAAGACGACAGATACTGCTCACAATGAAACGATGAAACACGAGGACGAGAATTCATGAATGTGGACGCGGATAAGGAGGGGGAAGCGGAAGTCGATTCTGATGCTTCGATAGATGATATGAGTGTCATGACGATATCGAGTTCAGGTACCCGAGGCACTACTAGTTTCACTCATCCGACTTGCATGTCTTTCATACCTCTCCTCAACAGCGCCACTCACACACCATCTCCTACGTCTCCTTCCTCCCTTTCTCTGCACCTGTCATGTCTCCCATGCCCATCTCTAACCGAAGAAGATATGATGTAACTGTTATACTAACGTTGCACCTGTGCCTGTGTGTAACATAGTAATCAGCATACGAGTTTAATGTGGCGGAAGGCAGAGAAAGAGAGGATTATCATCGTACGAAAAGGACAACTCACCAATCCCATGCTGGCCCGTAAGCCTTATCGAATTTGCTTCATCATGTCTCTTTCGACCTTGTCACCTTCCTTCAACTCAGGTGGAGGGCGATTGTTCTATTTATCGGATAGGCGACTCCGCTCCAGAACAAATTAACCTACACAAAAACCAAACTCCAGTATCAGCAAGGTTAATCGGTAGCGAAGAAAAGACGCACTACTGGAACTGAGATGCGCTAGCTTCAACAGCCCATTCAGCCGTCCGCGCCGTTCGAACAATAGGCAAAAAGCCTCATGCCATCCTTAAACGCTTTTTTATTCCCCTCGCGATCCTCCCACGTGAGCCATGGCAGACATAAGTGGATGTGCTTTATTGACATGTTCCCCTCCACATGGAGGGGGAACGCCACCATGTCTGAAAAATGGAGATTTCGCCGTGCTGGGTAGATGGGTTGTTTGTGCATGGGTGATAGGAAATTAACTTGGCCCTCAAGCTGATCAGTATTAACACGTGGATTTGATAGATTGGCATGCTGGTATAGCCTTCTTACCATCTAGTAAGCGAAGATTTTGAGTTGAGACAACAAAAGAACAACAAGTAACAAACTCACGTCCGGCGTAATCCACGGTGCACTCTTGTGTGACTCTTCCGACTGTTGATAGAGAAATGTCTAGATAACCAAGGATGAGCCTCAATGAAGTGACCTACATGGGTTCCACAATGCGTTTGGTCGTACTCGTATCCGCGGTGGTTGTCCTAAGGCGATCAACCCATAAAACACATGTCAACTTTAGTAAATTCTCATCTTCACTAATTGAATGTCGTGTCTAGGAGACCTCTCGAGATGATTGTTGCTGTCTGTAGCGTTGCAGGTGAGTTTCAATGTTAAGACCCAGTGAAAACTAAATAGACCGAATTAGGGTATCAACGATTTCCACTGAGTCCTATCGGTGACACCCGAAACCAGTGATCAAAATAGATCGACATGGATTCTCACCCAGCCACCCGATGTTTTGTCAGCCAAAGCTGTGCATTCCAGCCATGTTGTCGTGGACTGCTCATACTCACACATTCTCCCTCCTTTCTCCTTCATTTATTTCCT
>KQ962135.1:20352-33013 GCA_001563735.1 Leucoagaricus sp. SymC.cos | reverse complement strand
GAGTCTCCTGGAGAAGCTACATCCTTCCCCATCGCATTGCACGAGAGCATCATCCCTTCCGTTCCCATTATGCTCCGGAGAAGAGCTTGAAGCCTCTCCAATGGGATATTGTATGATGTTTTCCGGCTTGCATGATCATTCACTGAAACCCACTCCACAGATCAAAAACTTTTCAAAGGAAACACTCTCAATAGATTTCAGAACCCTCTTCTGCTCACGGTCAACCTCTTGGACTCGCTTTCCTGGACTCTCGTTTTGTCGCTCACTGGACTTATTCGATACTCCGCTCGCTCGGTTGCTGGACTTATGCTTATCTCGTTCACACTCGCATTTATTTTGGACTTTGGCCTCGCACTCCTGCTCAATCGAACTGGATCTCGACTCGAACGCTACCTAGAACTCTGGAACTCTCTCGTACACGTCGGCTTGCCTTGTTATGCTGCTCAGTGTGCTTTTATGACAGTCTTTCTGACAAGTAACTGACTTCATTATGGCCAGAGTCAACTTAGAACATCATAGTATTTGGTGAGTGACGTCCTCGCTAGGCATTAGACCTGTATTGATGTGTATTGATTAGTATTGACGAGAATTGGACGTCTAGGAATGTCATAGATAGACTAGATTCAGATGGAAAACCATAGATTGTATCGGACTACCTCAATGAGACTCAATTGTAATCAATAATAATCAATGATCAATAGATCGGATGAATTCAATGTTCATTGAGTGCAATAGATTTGGATGGATTGAAATCGAAAGTAATCAATGAGGGTCACTTGGAATCACCCGAAAACGGGTCACGAACAGGCCTGAACCGATTCTCACTAGATTTCTATTTCACTCTATTTGGGCCTATTTAGTTTTGACTGGGGTTAAGACCTGGTGTAGGATTTCGTACACACGTGACTATCCCCTTTACCCATCTCTTTATCTCTCTTTATCTCTATTTGTTGAAACAAACATATCTCTCGTATATAAACAGACCTCTCATGTATGTTTAGCTTGGGACTCTTTCGAATATGATACCAGTGAACGGTCACCTCGTTTCGACTTGAGTTTCTTGTGCCTCGACAGTGACCACCATCACTCTCGCGTCACATATTTTGACCTTAACGGTTATCGTACTCGCTTCTCTCTCTCGCGCTTAACTCTCGCTTCTCGCTTCGACGTCTCGACACCTGGAACACCTTCGGCCTGATCATCCGAACTCTCCATCGTGCTCATCGGCGTCACTCTGACTCAAAACCAAAACTCAAAAGAACTTTTCATCGCGACTATGTCTTATCAACTTCGCAAAAACGGTCCACCTACCAACCTTGGCGGCCTCAAGCTCGTTCCAAAAGCCAAGGGGACTAGTAAGTCGGCCCCCCCTTCGATCCCAAAGGCTGCGCCGAATTCTTAGAGCCCAGTCAAATCCCCGATAACCGATTTAGTTTTGGGCTCCAGCTATTGGTTACGACAGTGTATTGGATTTGACAGGTATCAGTTAAGAGCTTGTTTATCTGCTTATGCATTGAGCATATCAATGACCTCATTCCCTTAAGCAGTGTATTGAATTTGGGAAGGTAATATGGAACATTATGTTATAGTGGGTATAGGTACAAACGATTATCTAGAGGCTAGTCCTCGACTGCTCTTGAACTGGTTGTGATTCAAGTTCAAACAATGCAGGCGTAGCTGATAATGAAAACTGGTCAGTGTCATCTTGAGGAGTGACTTTGAGACTTCGAATGTTTAGAATGAGTCTGCATGACTGTTAAGATGGACCAGCGTTATTGATTCAGTAAAATTCAAAGCAGTGGATGAGGGTATCGTACGAGGACGGACAGAGTGCAAGTAAGCGAACTGAGCAAGTATGATTTCCGTGAATTATTGTTGCTCGTCATGGTTGTGTTCTATGGGGGACATACCAGAAGATGACTTGTCCCATCTGGGGAAGATAGAAAATATATGCCAACAGTGCGATGAAGAACCCTATAATCCCACAAGTGATAGCCTCAGGAAAAGTTAACAGATGACGATTAGTTTAAGGGACCACGTACCTCCTAACACTAGTGATACCCAAGAGTTATCACTAATTACGACTTTCACAATTGGGTGATTGCTCAACTTGGGCCTCGTATGCATGTTCCGCCGATATTTCCAATAGGTCAAAATCCAAAGCAGGGTTTGGTTGAAAACAAGAACTGCCCTACGAGTCGTATAAGCATCACATAACAGCCATTTTATTGAGAGGCAAGAATACTTACCTGAATTGTTTTGACTCACTCACTGCCTGTTGTATGATACAGTACTTGTCGGATTGCATTTTCGGCAGGGCAAGGATGGAAATCCAGAGTCCGTTTGTGCAACAGAGGATAAACCAGATGGTAAGAAAGGTCCCAATGAGAGTATTGTGGTTGTGTAGGGCATATGCTAAGTAACAGTCAAAGAAAATGTTAACAAGAGATGGTGAAAGAGATATGATGATGAGCACACCTCTGACCATCATCACTAACTCCAAGTTTGTGAGCGATAGCATGAGCGACCCTGTTTGTACGCGAAACCACATCAAACAGCTCCTGTCTACTTGTTCTAGCACCGTTGGCAGGGAATGTACGATGTTGAAACTGGGATATGTGAGGTTGGAATAAGTGACAGTTGATCATAATGGTAGGTGACCCATTGTGACCCATACATCTGCACAGCAAGGCCGAGATATCAGCTTGTGAAGAATGAGCATTTGATCCACGGAGGTGAGTTTCTGCATATGACACATTGAAGACTTGAGATGAGAAACTTTATTGACACACTTACTTCCAGACATATTCCACCTTCTGATCCCATGTTATAAAGTGATTGTAAATGAATAATGAGAGACTGGTGACTGTAAAGAGCTGGATTCGTGAGGCAAATGAATGGTTGCTTGAGGATGGTATGTTGCCACCCACCATTGGTGTATTGCCTAGCAAACATTGCTCTCGAACTCAACTCCATCAAGCCCAGTAGCAGCTTGGCCTGTGGCTGGTATTGTAAGGTCCTCAAGCATTGAAGAAGATATTTAGAAAGTGGAAAAAGAGAAACTCAAGGTGACAGCAGGACTTGCATCATTTCTTGGGCACAGAAAATGAAGCCGTGTAGCTTACAATTTGCAAGTAGCCCAGTTGCTTCTTCTATTTGAACAACCCTGTAACTATTGGGGCATGATCAAAACATGGTCAACCCTTCTTTCCCACAAACCACCATCATCAATATTTCTCTAGTGGTTTTACTACAAACACAGCAATAAGTAGCAGAGAGTTGAATAAGAAAGGCAGTGGAAGATTTAGTGGTGTGTCAGCTAAGCTCAAGGCTATCACTACATGTGCTGGGCACATGACATCCATTGTTGACGTCCAAGCCACTGAACAGGCCATGTCTGAAGCTGTATCTGAGGCTATAGCCAACAATTCTGGTTCTAAATATGAGTCCTCTTCTGATGAAGAGGCTCCTCCTAACATCAGAGGTCATTCTGAGTCTTGGTCCCGATGTTACATCTCTAGGGCAACATCTATTGCCTCTCACAAACAATGGTCCAGGTTGGCCTCACCCCGTCTCTGCTCCAAAACATCAATGCTAGTGCTGTGTACACAGACACCTCCTCCTAATCAACAAGTCCTTTGACAAGGATGTACCACACCTACCAACACACAATCTTCTGTCATTGAAGGCACACTTACTCCTTGACCTATGAGAATCATGGGAACACATTCAGCAGTGAATATGAGCATCAATTCTCCTGCTTCCATCCCCTCTGAACATCAACAGCATTCAGTTGACTATGGAGTTCAACCTGAGCTATCTCAGATGTGGAATCAATTCGATAAGGTTATTGACGACAACAAACCACTTCCCAGCATTGTAAATTTAATCAACAAAGCTGCCAACAATGACACTGAAGGCCCTTCTACCTTTGGCATTGACACACTCTCTATGTATTTAGGACCACATGTTTCTGGACCTAACCCATATGCTAATCCCAGTGATTGGGTTGACACCAATCTACCCCCTTTTTTTGATCCTGCTGGAAACACTCCAGAACCTCCTATGCCCAAACTGAATCCAGTCATTGCCAAGCTTGCTGGCACCGTTGCCTTGCAAGCTGTCATGCATACAGCATCTGTTCAAGAACAGGCACTGCCACAAAACGATGAAGTTGATATGTCAGACATTGCTGGAAATATGGATTCGACTAATGCTGCTCAAGGCAGTAATGTCAATCCTAATCTTGTACATAGTCCTCCAGTCGAGGAATACAAGGAGACTATTGGCAAAGCAGCTTTGACCCTTCAAGAATGTGCAGACTGGATTCACCTTTTTCCGGTCAATAAGGGTAAATATACCCCTAGCAGAGCGATAGCTGATGAAATTGCCCATTTGCTTACAGCCATATATGATGGTGGATGGGAACACACTGTCATCAAAGATCTTAGTGTCATTGAAGGCTATGTTCCAAAAGACATAACTAACTTTACTGTCAAACAGCTTATTGACAGACTATTCTTCCCTATGAGGCCACCATTCATCGAGAAAAACAAAAAGAATAAAGGCAAAGGAAAAGAAGTTGTACCTTCTTCTCAGCCTTTTGAAAATCAAGACATTGAAATGATATTGACTGAAGGTGTCATAAACACTCAACCTCAATATAAGCCTACACCTAAACATATCCCTCCCAAGCTCCCTATCAAAGCAGCTTTCCCTCCTCCTCTGCCAGCACCCAGCACCCAAAAAGTGAGTAATCCTCCTAAGCACCCTAGTGCTACATCTTCTCCTCCTATACAACCTGGCAAATCATATGCTGCTGCTTCTCAATCTAATCCTCCTACTCCTTCCACCAATGCTACCAAACAGGTTGTTGATTTGGTGGAACTTGTCAAGCTATATGGTTTCTGCTGAACAGATTGCTGCTATGCACCAGGCTGCTGTTAGAAATGCCAACAGTGGAAATGCTAATAATACTTCTATACCACAGAAAAAAAAGTTTATCGTCAAATCAACCACATGGGGACCCACCAGAAAACAAGTCCTCATTCCATATTCTGAAACGGTGACTGTCCAATGTCTTCAATGTCACCAACACATTCTTGAGACCATCAATTGTGGTCTCATTAATCAACATTCTTTTTTTTTTTTAATTCAACAATTTATTACATGGTGCTCGAGCACAGTCTGTGCCTAACTAAGTACAAACAAAGCTAGGAATAAACTAACTAAACTAGAGACAAAACAGAATGATGTAACAAAAGTGAGAAATGAATGTACAAAGGACTGAATACACTAGGTTAGGCCTACTTATGTACAAAGTCTTAAAAAGAAACTGACACCGATTGGGATGAAATGTGAAATTGAAGAGGTGGGGGAATAAGGGTATGTCCATTCAAGAGGGGGACTTACCAGTAAACCAACTTCTGAAGATAAGATGCAGGTATAAAGGTGGAATTGTCAGTGCAGAGACATAAGAATGCAACCCAGCGCACTGGGGGTGTAACATGGAGATGTGAATATGCAGCCCAGCATGTTATAGTGTGAGATGTTGGAGTATGAGGTAAAGGTGCTTGTTTTAGCGGATTGACTTTGCTAAAAGCAAATGTGGATGGGTTATCGTTGAGGAAGTCGATGAGGTGTTGGAGCGTCTCAATAGGATATGGAGGACATTTGTATAATGGACAGGAGAGTATAATGTGTTCATATGTTTCGAATCTGTAACTACAATTGCAGCCTACAGATTCATGAGGGAAGAAGCAAGCTCGATATGAGCTGATAGGGGCATGATTGAGGATAGCTCGAATAGCGCATATGGTGACATTGAAATTTGTGACAAATGTGTGACTATTGGGATTATTAGAGCCTCGAAGTTCATGAAGCCAGGAGCCTCCATTGTGGTATTGTGGCCATAGCCAAGAGTCTTTAAATTGTTTACTCTTGAGCAGTAAGAATTCATGACCTCTATATGATAGGTCATTTTCGAATAGTGTGCACCATATATTTTTGGCTTTATCAGTGGCATGTTTTTGTAGAAAGCCATATGAAATGGTTTGTAATGGCTGAGAGATGTGCGGCACTTCATGAGCATTACGATGAACTTTTTGGAATAGACAGCAGTGTTGTCCAGGATTTTTGGGTGCAGTGTTGCAGTCACATTTGGTGCTGGAGGTAGGAGTGTACCAGAAATCAATTTTTCGGGTTCTGGAACATTCTAGCCAAGGACAAATGACGTTGGCAGTAAAAATAGAATAGGTCTGGCCTTTGTGGATGGAAGGGTCTAGAATGCAATGGGCTGATGACATACTGTCAGTAAGGACTGTGATGTGATCGACATCAGGAATAGTGACAGCTTTATTGAAAGTGAAGCGAAGGGCTGCAAGTTTGGCTTCAGAAAGGGTAATGGTTCCTGAAGGAATGGTGGTGGAGTGTAGAAGAGATCAGCTATGCCATATTTGATATGATGCTGTAGCTGAATGATATGTAGAGTTGGGGATAAAGCCATCAGCAACAACGATGACTTGATTGGGATGAGAATGGATGGATTGGATAGTAGCATCTAATCTTTGAAAGTGGATACTGAGTTCCTCAAGATTGGACCTATTATAGTCAAAAAAGGAGAAATGATCAGAGAACTTGTCAAGAATACGAAAACCAGGACAATTCGACTCATGGAAAGGAAAGAATTTTTCATTCAATTTGAGAAGTGACCGGTCTGCTTTGACGACTGGGCTGCTTGTGACTTTGATTTGTTTGTCTGACAAATTGTCAATAGAGCATGGATGAGGTAGAGCGCCTTTGGAGTTTGGGGCACTTAGAATTGAGAAGATGGGATAAGATTTATCGAGGGTAGCATAGCGATAAGCCAAACATTTGGTGAGTTTAGAAAGATGTAGAGGTAGTGGTATGAGGCCTGCTAGAGATTCAGTGCCACCAGTAGGAGAGGTATGAAAAGTGCCTGTGATCCATAAAGACACCATTCGTTGAAGCTTTTGTAGCATTTTGATGTTCTTGGAACATTTAGCATTGGCAAAATACCACAGATGAAAACCGTAAGTGGCAAGGGGGATAATACACATTTGGTAGAGGGTGCGTTTGTGATGAGGGGGTAGACCACAAACAGAATTTCCTAGAAGTCTCATCGCATGAGTCGCCGATAAAGCTTTTGTGGACCAGTATTGGACGTGTTCATGAAATTTGAGTTGTCGGTCAAAATAGAAACCTAGATATTGCCAGTATTGTTTAGGGCATAGAGGTGATGATGAGGTGTAAGGCGCAAAGCCTAAGTTGATGGGAGGGTTTGCATCCTTGGGGTTTTTTGAAAACTTGAAGACTTCAGATTTCTCGTGTTCAAGAATGAGTCCAAAGTCGCTAAAAAGGGAAGAGAGAATTTGGTAAGTAGCCACAAGCTGATTATGACAACTAGTCCAAGAATCCCCTTGAGCTATGATAAGGCCATCGTCAATGAAAGAAAGAAGAGTGGAAAGTCCTGCCAACTATTGTCAAGCAAGGAAGAGGAGAGGGGCTAGATAAAGTCCAGACAATATAGGGGATAATGCAGAGCCTTGTCCTATTCCTACATTAGCGTCAAAAGAGGGAGAAGAATGAGAATTGTATGAATATGTTGTTCTATGATTCTTTAAGTAATTCGTGAAAAATTTTGTAATACAAGGCGCAAATCCTTGTTTGTTAAGGATATCAATCAGGAGAGAATGATTAAGGGAAGGGAAAAATTGGGTGATATCAAAAGCAAGAATGCTAGTACGTAACTTTTTAGACCGTCCAGCACAAATAAGATGCATCAAATAGATGCTAGCATCTTCAGCGCTCTTTTGAATGATTCCACCAAATTGAAAGGGAAAGATTGTGGTGTATTTGGATGCTTCAAATTGTAATCAGTTAGTGAGCATTTTTTCGATGAGTTTGCCAAATGTATTGAGCAGTACAATTGGTCAAAACATTTTCAGGGTGTCATAAGATGGTTTGTTGGGCTTAGGAATGATGACTGAGACCAAAGCTTTGAAGTGTTTAGGGGAATATCCTGTGTTGAGACAAGTGTTAGCTAATCTCAATATTGTAATAGGAACTCGGTCATTTATTTGAAAAATCATTTTGATGTGTTGCCAGGTTATATGATCGATGCCAGGCATGGATGTGTTGGAACATGTCTTCAAACATTCTTGTAATTCGGCTAGGGTGAATGGTATCCATTGTCGAGTAGGGATGTCAGTAAGATGATTAAGGATATTGGCACAAACAGGCCTATTATGGGCAGCGTTATATGTGTTGTTAAGAGCATTCCATAGGTCGTCCAATGAATTGCAAGGTTTTCCATTATAATTGATGGCTTTGACAGGAGGTAATTTGTGATCACAGGTCCAAGACATTAAGTCCCATGGTCGATTGTTGAAAGTCACAATTTCATTGATCTTTTCATCAAAAAATCTTTGTTTTGCGATATGAGTCACCTTCCTAAAAAGCTTCCACTTCGCTTTGCTCTTCACAGCTCTGTATTCTTCCAAAGCAGCTTTACACTCCTCATTCCACCATGACTTGGAATGCAAGGTAATAGTAGATGTCGAAGTGTTATTGTTCCATGCTTTTTTGAACATAGCAGCCATCTGCACTGAAAACATTTCAATATCATTTTTGGTCGAAAGATTAGCATGCTGAAGTGATCCAAGTCCTCCAGCCAACTCTAGAATAAAATCTTTCTCTTCATTGGAACCAGATTTAATAGCATGTTTGGTGATAGGAACCAATAATATAGTGATAGGGATGTTGACGGCAACAGGAGTATGATCCAATTGGTCACAGATGTCGTCATGTATATGACAATGATCTACTTCGGCTGAATTTGAGACGAAAATAAGATCAATGATGGATGGTTTCTTGGTGACATCAGAAGGATAGTGAGTGGGCATAGGGTTATCAGGTGATATACAATCTAGGCCCAAGTCGATCATTAGACCACAAAGTTGATCAGTGTATTTGGAATGAAATGGGTAATTTGGATCCCAAGTTTTGGATCAAACATTGAAATCACCTCCAACATATAGGAAATGAGGTAGGAGATGTGCATTATGAAGAAGGTGTTTGATAGCACGATGTTTGGAGTCAGAATAGACAGACATGAGATAGTGAATGGTCTGTCCATGTGTAAGGGTAAGGATAATGATGTCGTTGTCCATTTGGGTAATGTTGGAACAAAGAGAGGGTCGAAGGAAAGAGAGGCATTGATGAACATATGCCATGACACGAGGAGAATTGTGGGTCCCAGGCATGTAGATCCAGTCTGGGTGGAGCAGAGCTCCAATGATGTCTTTACCTAGCAGATTGTCAGTAGATACAGTCTTTCTAATAATACGCCAAGCAGGTTCTTGAAAAAAGATAATATCAAAATTTTTGATGGAATCTGTAAGAATGGTTTCCATAGTGGAATAAGAATGTCGAACATTGAAAGAAAGAACCCTCAAATTGCTAATGGGTTTACAAATCATGAAGAAATGTTGGACCCTCATCAGTCCCATGGTGTAGAAGTAGCCTGTTTATGCTGAATAGTGATTTCAATACATTGAGCCCTTTGGGCTTTGGCTTCTTGGACTTTATTATCATGCCAAGTACAGTTAAAACAGTTGTGCCAATAAGGACACTGCCTGTTATTAGCCAAATGGTCACCTTTGCAGTTTATGCATTTAAAGTCGTGAGGGCAGGGCATTCCTTCCTCAGTGGCCTCTCGAGGAGGTTTCGCTTTAGGATTCACTTGGCAATACCAGGCTGCGTTGCGATGATTTTTGGTCTTGTGAGGACCACTGCACTTAGCGCACTTCCATCCTTGAGATTGGCACTTGGTGGTGATATGACCCCATTTCCAGCAATTCTGGCATTGGGAGACTCCAGGGTGTATGTTGCATGCCTGGATAACAGCAACATCTTTATTGAAATTAAAGGAGCAATTAGTGAGGAGTTTGGCATTGGTCCCATTTTGTGAGTCCCAAATGTCAAACCAGATGATGGCCATGTCAGAGTGTGGGGTTGCTCTCATGACATGGGGTGGGGAAGCAAGTGTAATGCATTCAAAGAGCAGATTGTGGTTCATGATGTATAAAACATCATCAGGTGTAAGCTGATTAGAACCGTCCTCATGCCATTTGGTGGGCATGTAGAAGTTGACCCCAATAATCTTGAGGTATGATTTGGACATAGGAGTCCTAGGAATAGGGACTTTGTCCTTATCGCATTGAATGGCTTTTGACAGCCACTCATGAATGATATCACATTCGCCAAGAGTGGGAACAAGATTAGTAGAAAAAGCGAGGCCAAACACAGCACCAGAATATCCTTCAGACATGGCAAGAACGCGAAGTTTTGAATGTTGGTCAATAAGACTGCAATTAACAGTTTCAAGAATATGATGATGATGATGTAAACAGTTAACGGTCACCGTTTTGGAGTAAGGCACAAGGACTTGTTTATGAGTAGGTCCTCATGTGGTGGATTTGACGACAAATTTTTTCTTTTGAGGAATAGAAGAGTCATTAGTATTTCCACCATTGGCATTTCCAACGGCAGCTTGATGCATAGCAGCAATATGGTCAGCAGGTAATTTGTCACTGTATAGCTTAACAAGTTCTACCAAGTTGACCACCTGTTTGGTAGCATTGGTAGAGGGAGTTGGAGCATTAGACTGGGAAGCTGCAGTGTATGACTTGGCCAGTTGTGAAGAGGGGAGAGAGGAGGAGGAAGGTTTTGTGTTAGGGCATGGAGGTGGATTACTCACCTTAGGTGTAGGTGGTATGGGTGGTGGAGGGAAAGCCACTTTGATGGGCAGCTTTGGAGGGGTGCATTTGGGTGTAGGCTTTGGATTAATGCATTGAGTCGATTTGATGCCTTTGGTTGTTATCATCTTGACATCTTGATTTTCCAAGGGTTGTGAGGAAGGAACAACCTCCTTTGCCTTGCCTTTGTTTTTCTTCTCAATGTAAGGCAGTCTGAACAGGAAGAAAAGCCTATCCATGAGTTGCTTGATAGTAAAGTTAGTCACATTTTTGGGGACATAGCCTTCAATAATGCTCGAATCCTTGATGATAGTGTGTTCCCATCTACCATCATATATAGCAGTAAGCAGATAAGTGAGCTCATCCGCTATCGCCCTGCTGGGGGTAAATTTACCTTTGTTGACTGGAAAAAGATGAATCCAGTCAGTGCATTCTTGAAGGGTCATAGCTGCTTCACCAATGGTTTCTTTGTATTCCTCAACTGGAGGACTATTTGGCCTTAAAGGGTTGACAACATTACTGCCTTGAGCAGCATCAATTGTACCCATGGTTCCAACATCTTACATGTCAGCGTCGTCAATTCGCGGCTGTGGCTGTTTTGGAACAGCTTCAGTGTTCGATACAGCTCCAGTTTCTTTAGTCTGCTCAGAAGATCCAGTCGCAAGTTTATCAGAAACTGGAGGAAGATGAACTTGTTCAGATACAAGCTCAGGAGTGTTGTTATGTGAAGTGCCAGTGTCAGTGCTAGCAATCTTGAGGATAACCAGATTTAGCTTAGGAACATGAGGTTCTGGAGTGATCCCAGCTGGGTCAAGGGCAGGGAATGGATCGGTGTCATTGGCCCAGTCACTGGGTCAGGCATGAAGGTTAGGCCCAGAAACATGTGGTCCAAGACACATAGAAGGGGTGTTGAGATTTAAGAAAGCATTTTTGTCAATAATGCTTTGAAGGGTAGGAAGCGGCTTATTTCTGCTATCGGTGACGTTCTCAAAATGTTTCCACATTTGAGTTGGGTTAGGTTGAACTTCAAAGTCAACAGAGTGTTGTCAATGTTCACTGGGAATTGAAGCAGGAGAATGAATCTCTATGCTTGTCACAGGATAGGTGCCCATTATTTTCATAGGCCTAGGAGTAAGGGTACCTTCCATAATGGAAGGTTGAGCATTGGGGGGAGTGGAACGTCCTCAATGAAGAGCTTGTTGATTGGGGAGAGGTGACTTGGTGTGAGGCACTAACCCCGAATTTAAGAGGGATTTGTGGACAGGTGCCCATCTAGGGGGCCCTTTGTGGGAAACCCTTACACTCTTGTGTGACGTGGAATCAACTTAAGCCAGAACCTGATTATTTTAACTGTACCAGGCTGACCAGCATAGGATTTAGTCCTCTCGAGCCTGTGTGGTGTTCTCCAGTCACACAGCTATGGTCCAGGTGCTACCCCTTCCCGTTACCCAGCAGCCAGTTCATTATGCCCATACAGGCCTGATTACCATGGTTATAACTGTCTGAGCTCTATGCCTTGCAGGCACCACTACCAGATTGATCCCAAGGTATTACCAGAGGCATGATGGCATGGTACATTGACTGGAGCTTAGGCTGGTTTCCTTGATCCAGAGATTGGGTTATGCCTACTAACAACCTGAACTATGGAGTTCAACCAGACATACTGGATCTGAATGGGTGGAGGGTGTCCTGTCCCAAAGCATGCAGTCTTACATGGGTTGGATTGTTTTTACCCCAATTCCCTCACTTATCATGTCCTATTTCAGGTAAGGCCAGCGATATATCTCTGATTAAGCCCCTTCACCAAGGGGGCACCCAACTGTCAGCTGGTATATTGGACTTGGATGGAGTGCACACATGTACCACACTGTTACAGTGTGACT
>KQ962135.1:7376-17841 GCA_001563735.1 Leucoagaricus sp. SymC.cos | reverse complement strand
TATTCTACTATGGAAACTGTTCTTATCGATTCTGTTGAAAACTTTGACATTATCTTTTTTCAAGAACCTGCTTGGTGTATTATTAGAAAGACTGTGTCTACTGATGATCTGCTAGGTAAAGACGTTGTTGGAGCTCCACTCCACCCAGACTGGATATACATGCCTGGGACCCACAATACTCCTCACATTATGGCATATGTCCATCGATGCCTTTCATTTCTTTGACCCTCTCTTCATTCCAACATTACCCAAATGGACAAAGACATCATCATCCTTACCCTCACACTTTGACAGACCATTCATTATCTCATGTCTGTCTATTCTGATTCTAAACACCATGCTATTGAACACCTTCTTCATTGTGCACATCTCTTGCCCCATTTCCTTTATGTTGGGGACGACTTCAACATATGATCTAAAGTCTGGGATCCAAACTACCCATTCCATTCCAAATATGCAGATCAACTTTGTGGACTGATGGTTGACTTGGGCCTAGACCGTATATCACCTGATAACCCTATGCCCACTCATTATCCCTCTGACATCACCAAGAAACCTTCCATCATTGATCTTATATTCATCTCAAACTTAGCCGAAATCAATCACTGTCACATTTGCAATGACATATGTGACCAATCAGATCACACCCCTGTCACCGTCACTATTCCTTTTTTTTTTTTTTTTTTTTTTTTTTTTCAACAATTTATTACACAGTGCTCGAGCGCAGTCCGTGCCTAACTATGTACGAACAAAGCTAGGAATAAACTAATCAAACTAACTACAGACACAACAAAACAGAAAATTTCTGAATGGGAAATATACAATTGAGACAAACACGTGGCTAGCCTATCTTATGTATACAAGTCCAAAAAAGAAAACTAACACTGAATGGGATAAAATGTGAAATTGAAGAGGTGGGGGAATAGGGGTACGTCCGTTCAAGAGGGGGACTTACCAGTAAGCCAACTCATGAGGATAAGATGCAGGTGTAAAGGTGGAATTGTCAGTACAGAGACATAAAAACGCAACCCAGCGTACTGGGGGAGTGACATGGAGATGAGATATTGGGGTTTGGGGTAAAGGCGCTTGCATTAGCGGATTGACTTTGCTAAAGGCAAACGCAGATGGATTATCGCTAAGGAAGTCGATGAAGTGTTGGAGTGTCTCGATAGGATATGGAGGATGTTTGTATAATGGGCAAGAAAGGACGATATGTTCACGTGTTTCAAACCTATAGCCACAATTGCAGCCTACAGATTCACGAGGGAAGAATCGAGCTTGGTATGAGCCAATAGGGGCATGATTGAGAATGGCTCTAATCGCGTGTATGGTGATGTTGAAATTTGTGATGAAAGTGTGACTGTTGGGGTTATTAGAACCCTGAAGCTCATGAAGCCAGGATCCACCATTGTGGTATTGTGGCCATAACCAAGAGTCTTTGAAACGTTTACTCTTGAGCAATAAGAAACTGTGACCTCGGTATGTTGGGTCGTTTTCGAATAATGTGCGCCAAAGATTTTTGGCTTTATCAGTGGCACATTTTTGTAGGAAGCCATATGAAACAGTTTGTAATGGCTGGGAAGTGTGTAATGTTTCGTGAGTGTTGCGATAGACTTTATGAAATAGACAGCAATGTTGTCCAGGATTGGTAGGCGTGGCATTGCAATTGCATTTGGCGCTGGAGGTAGGAATGTACCAGAAGTCGATTTTTCGATCAATGGATTGTTCTAGCCAAGGGCGAATGACATTGGTGGTAAAAATAGAATGGGCCTGGCCTTCATGTATGGAAGGGTCTAGAATGTGTCAGGCTGATGACATACTGTCAGTGATGATGGTGATGTGATTGACATCAGGAATGGTGACGACTTTGTTAAAGGCGAAGCGAAATGCTGTGAGTTTGGCTTCAGGAAGAGTGATAGTTCCTGATGGAATGGTGACTGAGTGAACGAGGGATCGACTGCACCATATTTGATAGGATGCTATAGCTGAATGAGAAGTAGAGTTGGGAATGAAGCCATCTACAATGACGATGACTTGATTGGGATGAGAATGGATGGAATGTATGGTTGCATCTAATCTTCGAGAGTGGATACCAAGTTCCTCAGGATTGGACCTATTATAGTCAAAAAAGGAAAAGCGGTCAGAGAAATTATCAAGAATACGAGAACCAGGATAATTGGACTCATGAAAGGGAAAGAATTTTTCGTTCAATTTGAGTAATGATTGATCTGCCTCAATGACAGGACCATTTGTAATTTTGATCTCTTTATCTGACAAATTGTCAATAGAACAAGGATGAGGTAAGGCGCCTTTGGAGTTCGGGGCACTTAGTAGAGTGAAAATTGGGTGAGACTTATCGAGGGTAGCGTATCGATAAGCCGAACGTTTGGCAAGTTTAGAGAGGTGAAGTGGAAGTGGTATGAGTCCTGCAAGAGATTCAGTACCACCAGTAGGAGAGGTACGAAAGGCGCCTGTAATCCATAAAGATGCCAATCGTTGAAGTTTTTGTAAAATTTTGAGATTCTTCGAGCATTTGGCATTGGCAAAATACCATAAACGATAGCCGTAAGTGGCAAGGGGAATGATATATGTTCGATAGAGCATGCGTTTATGATGAGGGGGTAAACTGCAAACTGAATTTCCCAGTAACCTCATGGCATGGGTGGCCGATAAAGCTTTAGTGGACCAGTATCGAACATGTTCTTGGAAGTTAAGTTGGTGATCAAAGTAAAAGCCGAGATATCACCAATACTGTTTGGGACGTAGGGGGGAGGAAGAAGTGTAAGGCACAAATCCTAGATCGATGGAGGGATTCGTATCCTTGGGGTTTTTTGAAAAATTGAATACTTCGGATTTCTCATGTTCGAGAATAAGACCGAAGTCGCTAAAGAGGGAAGAGAGGATTCGGTAAGTAGCCATAAGTTGATTATGACAACTAGTCCATGATTCTCCTTGAGCAATAATAAGACCATCATCAACAAAAGAAAGAAGGGTAGAAAGCCCTGCCGACCATTGTCGGGCAAGGAAAAGAAGTGGGGCTAGGTAAAGACCAGAGAGGATAGGGGATAATGCAGAGCCTTGTCCTACTCCTACATTAGCGTCAAAAGAGGGAGAAGTATGAGAATTGTATGAATATGTTGTACAACAATTCTTCAAATAATTCGCAAAAAATTTAACAACACAAGGTGCAAAACCTTGTTTGTCAAGAATGTCAATCAAGAGAGAATGATTAAGGGAGGGGAAAAATTGGGTGATATCAAAAGCGACAATGCTAGTACGTAGCTTTTTGGACCACCCGGCACATATAAGATGCGTAAGATAGATGCCAGCATCCTCGGCGCTTTTTTGAATGATTCCCCCAAATTGAAAAGGGAAAATCGCAGAATATTTAGATGCTTCAAATTGTAGTTGATTGGCGAGCATTTTTTCAATAAGTTTTCCAAATGTATTGAGGAGGACGATAGGTCGGAACATCTTCAGGGTGTCGTATGATGGTTTGTTAGGTTTCGGGATAATGACAGAGACAGAGGCTTTAAAATGCCCAGGAAAATATCCTATGTCAAGACAGGCATTAGCAAGCCTCAAAATAGAAATGGAAGCGTGATCGTTCAGTTGAAAGATCATTTTGATGTGTCGCCAGATGATATGATCAAGACCAGGCGTGGATGTGTTGGAACAGTTTTTAAGGGAGTCGTGTAGTTCAGCTAAGGTGAACAGTATCCATTGTTGAGTAGGGATGTTGGTGAGTTGGTTCAAGATGTCTTTATGAATGGGACAATCTTGAGCAGAGTTGTATGTGTTGTTGAGGGCATTCCATAGACTATCTAGTGAATCGCAAGGTTTGTTGTTGTAGTTGATAGCCTTGATGGGCGGTAGTTTATGATCACAGGTCCATGACATTAGATCCCATGGGCGATTATTGAATGTTGCGATTTCGTCAATTTTCTCATCGAAAAATTTCCGTTTTGCGATGTGTGTTGTCCTCCTAAAAGTCTTCCACTTCTCTTTACTCTTCATAGCTCGATATTCTTCTAAAGCAGTTTTACACTCCTCATTCCACCATGACTTGGAGCACAAAGTGATAGTAGATGTCGAAGCATTGCGATTCCATGCTTTTTCAAATATAGCAGCCATCTGCACCAAGAACATTTCAATATCATTCTCAGTCGAAAGATTAGCATGCTGAAGCAATCCAAGTCCTCCAGCCAACTCTAAAACAAATTCTTTTTCTTCGTCAGAACCAGGTTTAATGACTCGTTTGGTGATAGGAACCATTAACGTGTTGATAGGAATGTCAACAGCAACTGGGGCATGATCCGATTGGTCGCGAATGTCGTTGTGTATGTGACAGTGATCTACTTCAGCAGAGTTTGAAACGAAAATAAGATCGATGACGGAAGGTTTCTTCGTGATGTCAGAAGGGTAATGAGTGGACATAGGGTTGTTGGGTAAAATACGGTCTAGGCCCAGATCAGTCATCAATTCACAGAGTTGATCCACGTATTTGGAATGAAAAGGGAAGTTCGGATCCCAGATTTTGGATCGAACATTGAAATCACCGCCAACGTAAAGGAAGTGAGGCAGGATGTGTGCGTTATGAAGCAAATGTTGAAGAGCACGATGTTTGGAGTCAGAATAGACAGACATGAGATAGTGGATTGTCTGTCCATGCATGAGTGTGAGGATGATAATATCATCGTCCATTTGAGTAATGTTGGAACGAAGAGAGGGTCGAAGGAAAGAGAGGTGTCGATGGACATAGGCCATGACACATGGAGAGTGGTGAGTTCCGGGCATATAAATCCAATCAGGATGGATTGGCACCCCAATAACATTTTTACCTAATGGATTGTCAGTAGACACAGTTTTCCTAATAATATGCCAAGCAGGTTCTTGAAAAAAGATAATGTCAAAATTTTCAACAGAATTGACAAGAATAGTTTCCATAGTCGAATAAGAATGTCGAACATTAAAAGAAAGAACCCTCAAATTATCAATGGGTTTACAATTCATGAAGGAACGTTAGACCCTCGTCGGTCTCGTGGAGAAGAAGTAGCTGACTTTTGCTGGATAGCAATTTCAATACGTTGAGCTCGTTGAGCTCTCGCTTCTTGGGCTTTATTATCATGCCAAGTGCGATTGAAGCAGTTTCGCCAATATGGACATTGCCTATCATTAGCTAAATGATCTCCTTTACAATTGATACACTTGAATTGGTGGGGACAGGACATCCCTTCTTCAGTAGCCTTGTGAGGAGGATTGGCTTTGGGGTTCGCTTGGCAGCACCAGGCTGAATAGCAATGATTTTCGGTCTTGTGAGGACTGCCACATTTAGCACATTTCCATCCTTGAGATCTGCACTTAGCAGTGATGTGGCCCCATTTCCAGCAGTTCTGGCATTGGGAAATTCCAGGGTGCATATTGCATGCTCGGATAACAGCAATATCTTGTTCAAAATTGAAAGAGCAGTTAGTGAGCATCTTGGCGTTAGTGCCATTTTGCAAGTCCCAAATATCGAACCAAATGATAGCCATGTCAGAGTGTGGAGTAGCCCTCATGACATGGGGAGGAGAAGCGAGGGTGATTCTCTCAAAGAGAGGGTTACGATTCATGATATACAAGACATTGTCGGGCGTTAGCTGGTTAGAGCCATCCTCGTGCCAGTCAGTTGGCATGTAAAAGTTAACCCCAACAATCTTGAGGTAAGACTTAGACATAGGAGCCCAAGGAATGGGAACCTTGTCCTTGTCGCAACTAATAGCTTTGGATATCCACTCGTGAATAATTTCATGCTCAGCTGGAGTGGGCACGAGATTGGTGGAGAAAGAGAGACCAAATGCATCGCCGGAACGTCCTTCAGACATAGCGAGTACACGAAGCTTTGAATGTTGATTAATGAGACCATTGTTGATGGTCTGGAGAATGTGTTGATGATGCTGTAAACAGTGAACGGTTACTGTTTCAGAGTAGGGGATGAGGACTTGTTTCCGAGTAGGTCCTCACGTAGTGGATTTAACCACAAACTTTTTCCTTTGAGGGACAGATGTATTGTTAGTAGCTCCGCCATTGTTTCCAACAGCAGCTTGATGTATAGCCATGATTTTGTCAGTTTTTTTTCCATATAGTTTGACGAGTTCAACCAAATCAACCACCTGTTTGGTGGCTGTGGTAGATGGGGTGGGCGCATTAGATCGAGAAGCTGCAGCATATGACTTGTTTGTTGATTGTGCAGCGCGAAGGGGGGGGTTGGAACTTTTAGGAGGTTCACTCACCTTGGGAATAGAAGGAGGGGGAAAAGCCACTTTGATAGGAGGCTTGGGTGGGGTGCGTTTGGGTGTAGGAATATGTTTAGGTGCAGAGGTGGTCTGTTTGACGCCTTTGGTAGAAATCATTTTGATATCTTGGTTCTCAAGAGGTTGAGAGGAGGGTACGACTTCTTTAGCTTTGCCCTTGTCCTTGGTTTTCTTTTCAACAAACAGCGGCCTGGAAGGGAAAAATAACCTGTCCATGAGCTGTTTGAGAGTAAAATTAGTAACATTCTTGGGGACATATCCCTCGATAATGCTAGAATCCTCGATGATGGTATGCTCTCATCCACCATCATATAAAGCTGTGAGTAGGTATGCAATTTCATCAGCAATCACACCACTAGGGGTATACTTTCCTTTGTTAACCAGAAATAGATGAATCCAATCAGCACATTCTTGAAGTGTCAAAGACACTTCACTAATAGTTTGTTGATATTCCTCAACAGGAGGACTATGAGGTCGTAAAGGATTAGCGTCACCACCTTGAGTGGCATTGGCTGTCTCCTTGTCTCCAACATCATTCATTACAGCATCATCATTTCATGGCAGTGCCTGTTGTTCAACAGGTGCTGTTTGTGAGATAGCTTGCAAGGCGCCAGCGCCAGCAAGCTCGGAAATAGCTGGGTTCAATTTTGGAACTTGAGGTTCCGGAGTGACACCAGCTGGGTCAAGGGCAGGGAAGGGATTGGTGTCGGCAGACCAATCGCTAATGATAGCATGGGGGTTGGGGCCAGACACATGAGGCCCAAGATGCATAGAGGGAGTATTGGTGTTAAAGTCAGTGTTGACTTTGTTTTTGATGATGTTTTCAAGACTGGGAAGCAGCTTGTTGTCATCAATTGTGTGTTCAAAATGACTCCACATTTGAGTAGGCTTGGGTTGAACTTCAAAATCGACTGAATGTTGTCGATGTTGTGAAGGAATAGAGGCAGGAGAATGAAGTTCTATGTTTACTGCTGGTTGTGTGCCCATGATTCTCATAGGTCAAGGGGTAAGAGTGCCTTTCATAATGGAAGGTGGAATGTTGGGTGGCATGGAGCAGCCTTGTTGTAGAGCCCATTGGTTAAGTGGCAGCGTTCGAGTATGTGGTACCAATGAAGTGGTAGAGTTTGTCTTGTGGATAGGTGAAGCGGATCTCTGGTGGGAGGTGATAGAAGACGCCCTAGAAGCGCCAGTATGTCGGGCCTTAGAACGGCCTCGAATATTGGGGGGAGGTTCATCAGAAGAAGATGATTCATATTCAGAGCTGTTGTCATCAGCTTCAGCCTTAGCTAAAACTTCAGACAAAGCCTGTTCGGTGGCTCGGACGTTGACAGCAGATGCCGTGCGTCCAGCACGTGTAGAGACGGCCTTGAGCTTAGCTCCAACACTGCTAAACAACCCACTACCTTTCTTATACAACTCTCTGCTACTATCACCCATAAATTCGTATTCATAGATGCTTGTGTTCGTAGAAAAACCACTAGAGAGATTTTGATGATGGTGGTTCGTGAGAAAGAAGGATGTTGACTGTCACTATTCCAATAATGCCATTGATATACTGATTGTGTTTATGAACTGTTCGGAAGACCCAGGGACCAAGGAGTCAGCCATCAAGAAGTACCATTACTCTCCCCTGTTTGATGCCCCAGCTGCGTTTCAGTTTACACAGTAGTGGACGATGTGATCAGGTCCAATTATCCATTCGAAATATTGCCAATTAATTGGTGAGAAAGACCATCATAAAGATCATGTCAAGCAGTTCAAAAACTCCTTCTTTCCCATGAACCACCATCATTGACATTTCTCTAGTGGTTTTACTATGAACACAACAACCTACGAATATACGAATCTATGGGTGATAGTAGCAGAGAGCTGAACAAGAAAGGCAGTGGATTTTTCAGCGGTTTGAGAGCTGTGCTCAAGAACATTACAACATGTGCTGGACATAAGGCATCTGCCATTGACGTCCAAGCCACCAAAGAAACTATGGATAAGGCTACAGCTGATGAGTCTTCTTCTGAATATGAGTCGTCTTCTGACAATGAACCCCCTCCTAACATCAGAGGTCACTCTGATTCTCACCATCTTTCCAAGGCGTCATCTATCGCCTCACATCGGTCCATTTCTAGGGCCTCCAATAGGTCTGCCTCACCAGTCCTCCACCAAACCAAAGAGCTTGCACCTCATACAAAGTCACCTCCTCCCAATCAATGTGCCCTTCAACAAGGACGTTCTATGCCAACCAACTCCCAACCTTCTATTATCGAAGGGACACTTACTCCCAGACCCATTAAGACTATGGGTACACATTCTGCATCCTCTCCTGCGTCAATTCCTACCAAACATCGACAACATTCTACCGACTTCGAAGTTCAACCTGTACCAACTCAAATGTGGTCACATTTTGAAAAAACTGTCGACAACAAACCCCTCCCTAGTGTCCAAAGTCTCATTGACAAGGCCGCTTTCCTTAATCCCATTGAGTCCAATACACCCTCTATGATTCTGGGACCCCACGTCTCTGGGCCCAACCCTTGCGCTGCCCTCAGCAGTTGGGCTGACGACATTGATCCTTTCCCTGCCCTTGACCCAGCTGGCATCACACTGGAACCTCATGTTCCTAAACTCAATCCGGCTATTATTAGCCAACTTAACCCTGATGCTAGCACTAGCATTTCAGCTGCTACTGCTAATGTTACCACCATTATCTCAGATAAATCAGGAATTCCTGATTTACCTTCCCCTCTTCCCACTGGTTTACCGGAAACTTCTGGTATACCTAATAATGACATTCCTATGTGTAATGTTGACGTTGGAAATATGGGTTCGACCAATGCTGCTGAAGGCAGTAACATTGATCCTTTATGCCCTAGAAGTCCTCCAGTCAAGGAATATAATGAAACTATTGGAGAAGCATCTATAACCCTCCAAGAATGTGGTGACTGGATTCGTCTTTTTCCAGTCAACAAAGGTAAATTCACTCCCAGTGGCACAATAGCAGATGAGCTCACCTATTTGCTCACTGCCATATATGACAGAGGATGGGAACATACCGTCATTGAAGATTCCAGTATTATTGAGGGTTACGTTCCAAAAGGCGTGACTGACTTTACTCTCAAACACCTTATGGATAGGCTTTTCTTTCCTTCTAGGCCTCCATATGTCGAAAAGAAGAACAAGGGCAAAGCTAAGGAAGTTGTTCCTTCTTCACAGCCTCTTGAAAATCAAGATGTCGAGATGATATCAACTGAAGGCATCAAGTCTACTAAACTGACTCAGGCCAAATCAACGCCTAAGTGCACCCCTCCAAAACCTCCCATCAAAGCAGCCTTTCCTCCACTGCCTATGCCACCTACATCCAAGGTGAGTACCTCACCTCCTAAACCACAACCTTCTCCCTCTGGTCCTCCTTCTCAACCAGCCAAGTCATATGCTGTGGCTTCCTGGTCTAACGCCCCTACCCCTTCTACCATTGCTACTAAACAAGTAGTCAATTTAGTAGAACTCATTAAGCTGTACAGTGACAAACTACCTGCCAACTGTATTGCTGCTATGCATCAAGCCGCTGTTGGAAACACCAACAGTGGTAATACTAACAATACTTCTGTCCCCCAGAAAAAGAAATTTGTCATTAAATCAACTACGTGGGGACCTACCCGTAAACAAGTCCTTGTGTCCTATTCCGAAATGGTGACTGTTAACTGCTTACAACATCACCACCACATTCTTGAAACTGTCAATCGTGGCCTTATTGACCAACATTCGAAGCTTTGCATTCTCACCATGTCTGAAGGACGCTCTGGCACTGCGTTCAGCCTCGCTTTCTCTACCAATCTCATTCCCACCCCTGGTGAATGTGACATCATTCATGAATGGTTGTCAAAGGCCATTCAATGTGACAAAGATAAAGTCCCCATTCCTAGGGCTCCTATGTCTAAATCATACCTCAAAATCATTGGGGTCAATTTCTATATGCCAACCAACTGGCACAATGATGGTTCTAATCAGCTTACACCTGATGATGTCTTATATGTCATGAACCGCAACCCACTCTTCGAGCACATTACGCTTGCCTCTCCGCCCCATGTCATGAGGGCTACTCCGCATTCTGATATGGCCATTATTTGGTTTGACATTTGGAACTCACAAAACGGGACCAATGCTAAACTTCTTAC
>KQ962134.1:316516-328898 GCA_001563735.1 Leucoagaricus sp. SymC.cos | reverse complement strand
AACATTGCACGAGTGCATTTTCAATATGCTCGCAAAGATGGTCCTTGCCGAAGAGAAGCGCTGCAATAGCTTTTCTGGTTTCGGAATATTTGCAGGTTTCATGTGTTCGTGTATTGTCACACCGCCAGTGGTGCCTGTACATTGTGAACAAAGTACTCGGGGTCACGACTCCCAACTGTTCTACTGACATGATTTTGATTGTGGGGCTTTTGAACACTTCACTACCGTCCTCACTAACTTCCTTCACTACACCACCTCAAGGTGTCGCGAAATCGGCGGCAAGGTAATGTCTTCGCCGACGATGACGCGGCCTACGTCGAAAACAACCAGTGCAGGAGTTATACTTCCTACAAAAGCCGGTCGCGGTGAGCAGAGGATGTAGTGGGTGTTTGAGGATTAGAGAAATAAGGTTTGTCCTTTTCATTGTTCCTGTCTCTTCGTTGTTGTGGTCGTTTCCTCTTCATCGCCCTGGTATATTCGTGATCGCACTGGTGCCGTCGTGCTGTTGCCCCCGTTATTGCCTGGTACCCTCATCGTTGCGCCGGTGCCTTCGTTATCACACTTGAGCCTTCGTTACCACGCTGAGGGTCTTCATTATGACACTGTTGTGTTTGTCATTTCCCTCGCTCGTTCATAGGTCCTGTTTGTACCATCTACTTCCTTGCAGCTTTCTCCTCGAACTAACGAAATATTTATACCTTTTTTGACGCCTTCCTTTCACTATGCTCACTGGTTCCTCCCAAGGCCGATCTTATCCTTTGTTTATCCTATAGCGAGTTACTCCCATTGTACCTCAAAGTTTAAACGAAAAACATCAGGTAGCTTGTGTAGAGCCACAGGGAGCCACCTGTGGTAAAAGTTGATATGTGAGTCAGCCCGGTGGCTTGCTCATGGCTCAGCCCGTGGCTCAAGCCACTGCAATTAGAATGAATTCTATGTGGCGTACCCAGTGCATATGAAGCACGGCAAGTTATAATAACTGCGACGTACTTTACAACCTGTAATAAGTATTTGTATTCTCCATATTTGTGTATTTCCAGCAAATGACGGCAACAAAGGTCAAATTTCTACAGTGTCTTGCCATTGACTTGCCTTTCTCCAATATCTTCATGAAAACAGGATCAATTTTTTTCAGGAGTTCACCAGAGCCACACTACCAGCCCGAAGAAGCCTCTATCACATTTTGGTGCATCTCATTGTGAGTAGTGGGTGTTGGTAAAGAAAATAGTTAACCACAGACTAAGCTGAACATACATCGGGTATTGAATCACGCGGTTCCTCTCTGCTTGGAAATCTGATCAACCCGGACAATATTCGAAGCCAGGAGAATGAAGAAATATTGTACAATTTTTCGTGTATGGGATAAGAATATTTACTTATCCTGGCCTAACCCTTTGGGAAATCAACGGTTGGGACTCTTCATTAGATTAATAAGACAGTGTGATCAAGATTAATGAATGTCGAGTTCCTGAGCAATTAGAAGAGCAGCCTTCTCCCCGATCGCAATCGCTGTTGAATATGTATTCTGTTTGGCACCAATAAGTTCACCAAACCCGACGGTCAATACGAGGGTCGGCTTACCGCATTCACATTTGAAGGTGGAATTGAGACATCTATGTCATCCGAAGGTTTGTAATTGGGCTACCAAAACCGAAATGAATTTTAACTGACCTGCAACTTTGAGACCTTCAACTCCATAAACGCTCAGGGTAGGATCGACCACTCCGCCACGTTCCCTCGGTTTCATGGCGCAAGTCCCAAGCTTTGATGTGTAATTGTCTTTAATTGGGGTACACGTACGAGGAAGCAAACTTACCGAGTGCCAGGTAGTGGACACTGGTAATTTATCAATAAATCACTCGTTAAGGCATAAGAATGAGACGCGCACCAGTACGTCGATGATAATCGTCAATCGCTGAATCATCTTCCGCGGTGTAGGCGATCTTGGGAGCGGAAATAGGGACTGGGTTGGTTTCCGTTGTTGTTACTGCACCGCTTCCATCTGGGAATTGGGGGTGAGATTGTGGGACGGCGCCACGGTATATGGGCAGCCGGCGCATGATTTCGCGACTATGCTTGTATGCCCATCGTAAAATTGCGATGTCAGACATCCTGCAACCCGATTTCCAGTCGGCTGAGGACATTGACACAAAATGAAACGTACTTGGTCATAAAACCGGTTTCAAAATCGAGAGGTGCATACACATCGTCAGAATCGATATGGACCTTGCCACGGCACTCTGGGTATCCCTAATTGATGACTCGGAAATGCGAAGGAATTACGAGAAAATGATTTTCTACCCACGGCAAAATAACCTCCCGTTACAAATTTAGTGGGAGGCAACTCAAGTTGCTTTGACAAGTCGGTGACTGGAAGCCTAGGGCGTATCGTTCTTCCTTCTACAGTCTGATGTCATCAAATGCTTACCGTGGGGATCCCTTCATCCATACGATAGGTTTGTCAGGCTTGTTGGCAAAGAACTCTTTCCAGCGCAATTGGAATTCCGGGCCCAGTTCATGCAACTCATCCTCGCGAGGACGAAGTTTAATTGCGGCATCAACACCACTGGAGTAACAAGTAAATATTGCGTCATAAAACCAACTATACAATCACATACTTGCTTCCCAATAGTCCGGTTCCGTCTTTGGTCCACATATCAAGGTACTCTTGAGCAATATTTCAATCATATAGGAAACATTTTACAAAAGAGAAAAATTACTTGCTTTTCATATCGTTAGGATCGTCTTTCACCAGGGAATCGTACGTTTTAATGATAGGGTCAGCGAAATAGGCAGGCCCAGCAAGGAGATGGTCTAAGATAATCCCGATCAATTACAAGTAGGTACGAGATAACAACGCAAAAACCTTGGTAGCTCTCTCCTACTCCTGGAAGGTCTACGATCTGAGGAATTCCTAACTTCTTCAAATGGTCTGTAGCACCGATCCCCGAGCGTTCCAGAATGGCCGGTGACCCCAGCGTACCTGCGGATACCACTGTTAGCCGGGATGCGCGCACTGTTCGAAATGCCGAATCTGCATCTGGTCGTATGAATTTATCGTTACAGAACTCGACGCCAACGGCACGTTTATTACTAAGAAAAAAATATCAATTTTGTGAAAGGGGGCGTAGAGGTATAGGGGGCTCACTCAAATATTACGCGCTTCACTCGGCAGCCATCGACGACCTCAAGATTCTTGTTTTCTTGTTGGTTATAAATGAAGTTGTGCTGATGACGATCTAAATCGAAGTTCGGATGGAAGGCTACTTGAAGCTTACAGCCACATCCTGCCGTTTTCCTGTCTTCTCATCAATCCATCTAATACACTGCGTTAATTTTCACCCAGAACGATGTTAGGAAGGAATCCTACTTGGGGACCCTCTATGAAATGTGCATGACAGTCAGTCTAATTAAGCTGAAGGAGAACTCACAGAAAAAACGTTCAGAGAATCAGCATGCATGCTATTGTATTCTTTGCTATATGGCCGATCCTTCTCTATCTTGGGACCAAACTCGAGAAATTGCTGAGCAGAAATGTCATAGTGACCTCCGAGGGACACTTTAAGAGGGCCGGAATATCCATGAGTGGGAAGATTAGGGTTGACTTGATAGGTTTCCGCCTGGTAAATTACATAAATATTTATCACGGTCCAACTAAGAATGAGGAGCTACCTTGCACAAAAGGGGAATAATATCCTTAGACCCCCATCCTGGATTGTCGTGCTCGATCTCCCAATCGTCGTAGTCTGATGCTGAGGCACGATTATACATCAACCAGTTCACGGCTGATCCCCCTCCCACACAACGAGCAGTGTGGACAAAAATATTGCGTCCGTCAACTGAAGCACTAGGTCTGCTGACATGTAGAGTGGTTGTGTTGCTCCCTGGTGCGATATGCCTAATATATCGTCCCGGTTGGACGTGATCTATCATGTCCTTTGTGTGGGGCCCGGCTTCGAGGACTAGAATCTTCAGTGACGGGCATGTCTGAGCTAGACGTCCTGCAGCCACACATGCAGTAGTACCACCTTGCATATTTGAGTGAGCTATCGTTCAACATCAAACAGGTTCGGATACATACCTCCAGCGAAGATGATATCATATTCATTCCGCAAAAGCTGAGCGTTCGACATCGCTGGCAGAGAGAAGTACTCTTTAGCGAATCCTTGTAGCGATGATCTGAAGTATGCGTAATATAAGACAATAACGAGTTGGAAGAAAGAATCTGCTGTGATTGGATGACTCCTCTCAGGATTCAAAAGTCAGCATTTTTGCAAACTCCCCTGAACCTGTGCCAGTATGGAAGGCTGAAATTTGAGATTCATGTGGCCGGAGAGTCCTTCCTGTCCTTTTTGGAAGTGTTTGGATATCGGCAGGCAACCGGCGTTGGCTAAGGGCCTGTTTTTTGAAACTGTTGTCGGCCAAATTTTGCTCCCACGGCCTCAGTACCTGACAGTTTTAATTGCAAATTGGTGAGGAATTGGAAAAAAGGGGCTTGAAATTGTTGTTGCCGAGCAGGCCCTTAAACTCTCACTTAATTCTGAGGTGGGCGAGCCCTGCTACCCAAATTTTGCAGATCGACCACTCCTACAGTATACCACGGTCACTTGGCACACCACTTTTTAAAACCAATTTTTGACTGCATTGACAGATATCTACTGCTTGACACTCAAGTTTATACTGACTGGGGTATTACTGGAGCTACTATTGAAGCTACTATCGTAATTGAAAATGTACTAAACGAGAGACCCTGAGAGAAATGAGCGAATAATTGAAAACGCGGACTTCGTCACGGTTGGGGTACTTGACACATCTGTGATTACCCCGCTATATCTCTCCTTCCTTTCGCACCTCGCTGAACTCATCGTCGTTTATCTCGACTCTCTACTCTATCAGCCTCTTCTGGCAACTCTACACAACTATCTTCTGCAATTTTTGAGTCGCTTGACACCAAATTCCACACTTGATTGGCCTGAGTGACTTCTTCGGTAAGTCCTTTTTGAGCTGCCTCATACAGCCTCTCGTAAAGGTGTTGCTGATCTTGACGAGACCTGAGGATGCATGGAGCACCATAGAGATATTTTTACACTAATGGATGGGTCTGAGTGGCAGTAAAATGCCGAAAAGAAACAGGAGTAACAGTGAGGAAGGCTATCACAGGGGCTGGTTTGTCACACTGAAAAGATTCGTTTATCCCGCTTCAACAACTGTGTTTCGTGTCACGTTGTTTCTCCTAGTGGATAGCTGGAGTCCTAACCTTTCTGTCCATATGTATTTCATACGAAAAAAAAGAGATCTGAAGAAAAGCAAGTAGATATTTTTGGAGTAACATCTTGATCATCCCGTTTTGGGACGAGTTTTTGTCAAATTTTGGAAGTTTCTTGCAAATATCTTGGACATTTTCACTCACAATTTTGCACATAGGGAAAACACATGCGAGCAGATTTTTAATGATTTTCTCCAAGTTTTCTACTCAAAATTGAGTGTGTTATGGTCAACTGTGTCAAGTGACCATAGTGTGTCAAGTGACTGTAGCGTGTCAAGTGACCGTAGTACACTATGTAAATGTGTTGATAAAAGAGCTGACTTGGTTGAAGATAGTTTTACCATTAGGTATTTCACATTGTCATATGATAAATGGATCAACCCACATCTCAACCTCTAGGAGTACCTCATGTATGTCACGAAGCCATCCAGCATGAAGGTAATTATAGGGAAAAGGGCTTTCATGCATCCCCTGTTTCTCTTGCGGACTAAAGGGAGGATGGAAAATCTCATGGCAGTGCTGGGGCTTGTGGAAAGAGATGGAGGGCAGAGGAGTTCCTGATTCAATCCCATACAGATTTTGACACTTGTTATACAGCCTCCGAAGGAGAGAGGATGGCAACTCTTCTTTCCCACATACCACCATCATTGTTTTCTCTCAAGTGGTATTTTGCATACTCAACAATCTATGAATTTTGAAGTTATGGATGATAGTAGACAAGACATTACAGATAAAGGTGGAGGAATTGGTGCCAGATTTCTTGAGCATGTTACACATGGTGGTCGTAAGGCCACATGTATTGATGTAAAGGCTACTCAGGCCTCTTTGTCGCAAATCAATGCTGTTGTCAGTGATGCTTCCTCCTCTGATGAGTTTTCTAATGATAAAGACAATAATGACAACAATGCTCATGGTTGATTACCAAGCAACTCTCAATGCCAATCTCGCACTCCTTCTCAGAGTCGTTCTCATGCTCCCACTAGAGAAGATAGCATTTCTCAATATCATACCAGCAACAGGCATTCTAGGTCACCTTGCCTTCAACCCTCTACATCTGCACCTCCTGCCAATAGGATCTGCACCCTGTCACCTCCTGCCAATAGGATCTGCACCCTGTCACCTCCTGCCAATCAGCTAGCCTTGTTAGCTGATGTTGGTTCTATCACTCTCCAGCCTCATAAAGGCTTCAATACTCATGTGATGCTGCAATCTCCTGCATCTATTCCTTTCACTCACAGAGAGCACACTATGGACTATGAGACACAACCCAATGTCCTAGCTCAATTTGAACACTTTAATAAAGTGGTTCAACAACCCTTGCAAGAATCAGTTGCCACTATCATAGCTCAACAGCCTGTTCCTTTTGATCTGAGTAAGAGTGCTGATATGCCCTTGCTCATTATTGGGCCTATAGTTTCTGGCCCTAATTGCCCTCCTGAACTTGGCATTTGGCCTGAGCACACCACTCTCTTTCCCCTTGACCCTGTCAGTATTATACCAGAACTACCTGTTCCTAAACTTGATCCTAAAGTTCTTGAGCTTGCTGGCAATCACACCTCGCAAGCTGAAATGCATACAGTGCCTATTTTGCAACAGGCACTGCCATGATCCAAATCTTCAATGGAAGTTAACGAAACCCCTCAGACTGCTAACACTGCTCAAGGCAGTATTGCAAGTTCTGGCCTAAAGATTTTTGGTAGTTTGGATTACCATCTATCATCTGAAGATGTCATGGTCACAATTCAACAAGTCACTTCTTGGTTTGATGCATTCCCAATTAATACTGGTACTTTTACTCCAAAACCTATTGTAGCTGATGAACTAGCTTACCTGTTTCTTGCTTTACATGATGGTGGATGGTGCCATACTGTCATTGAAGATGAAGAAGTTCTTGAAAAATATGCCTCTAAAGGGGGCCAAATTATAATTTTACAATTGTTAGAAAAACTCTTCTTTGCTAATCATCCACAGACAAAAAAAGTGAAGAAAGACATCAAAGGCAAGGGACCTGAAACAATTCCTTCCTCCATACCTGGTGAAAACATAGATGTTGATAAACCCTCTGTTGACATCTCTAAACCTCAATCTTATAAGATTCCTCAGACTTTGCCAAAGCAGCCAGCTATCAAATCTGCTTTTTCACCTATTCTGGCCCCCCTCCCTACCAGTAAGCCATCTCCTCCTCCCAAATCATTTACAGATGCTGCACATTCCAAAGCCCCCTCTCCTTCTATCCAAGGAGTTAAAGATGCTATTAGTCTTGTTGAGCTGACAAAGGTCTTTGGTGATAAGTTATCTGCTGAAAAAATTCTTGCTATGCATAACGCTGCTACTGGAAATTCTCCTAGCAGTGTTAATACTAACAACTAACAGAAAAGAAAGAAGTTTGTTATCAAAACTACCACCAGAGAACCTACTCGAAAACAGATCCTCATTCCATTTTCTGAGACACTCTCAAAAGAAAACGTCAAGAATCACAATGCCATCCTCAAAGCAGTCAATCGAGGTCTTATCCAAGAGTGATCAAAACTCTGTGTCTCCTCCATTGTGATTGGGCAATCTAACAGTTCATCTGGTCTCTCCTTCAGCACCAATCTCATTCCTACATGAGCCGAAATGGATATCATGAAAGAATAGGTCAAAAAAACTGTCAAGGTTGTAGTTTCTAAGGCTAGGGCTCCTATGTCCAAGTCTTATCTTAAAATTGTCAGGGTAAATTTCTATACTCCTACTTCTTGGCATGAAAATGAATTGAATCAGCTTGTCACTGATAACATCCTATACATTATGTATCACAATAACTTATTTGATGACATATGTCTTGCTTCTTCACTCTGTATCATGAAAGCCTCTGCACATTCTGATATGACAGTTATTTGGTTCAATATTTGGGATTCACAAAAGGGTACTAATGCTAAAGCCCTTATCAACAAGTCATTCAACTTTGGGAATGACATAGCTATGATTATTGCATGCAATATGCATCCTGGTGTCCCTCAGTGCCAAAATTGTTAGTGATGGAGACACATTACTGCTAAATGCCAATCTCAAGGATGGTGATGTGCAAGGTGTAATGGGCCTCATAAAACTGAAAACCACCATATTTCTTCTAGATGCTGCTGAGCTAATGAAAAGGCTAAGCCACTATGTCTTGCTACACCTGAGGGTGAACCTTGCCCTTATGATTACAAATGCTTGAATTGCAAAGGTGACCACTTTGCTAACAATAAAAAATGCCTATACTGGTGTAACAGGTTTAATAAAACCTGGCACACTAACAAGGCTGAAGAAGCCTGGGCCCAAAGGGTTGAACATATTAGCATCACTATTAAGTGATGTAACAATAACAACTCCTCTTCTACACCAGGGGGCTGACAAGGGCCCAATTCTTCTTCATGAAGAGTCTGACTCTTAATTCTTTATGCATTTTCTCTTTTAATATTAATCATAGTTACTTGGTTATGGAAATGTCTTTGGTTTCTCTTGTTGAAAACTTTGACATTATTTTCTTTCAAGAACCTGCTTGGAATGTAATTAGGAAGACTGTGTCTACTAATTCCCTTCTAGGTAACAATGTTGTTGGAGCTCCTATTCATCTGGACTAGTTATATCTTGCTCCCTCTCTCCTCCCACCCACTAAACCTCATGTCATAGCATACATTCACAAATATTTGTCATACCTTCAACCATCCATCGTCAATAAATACACCAACCTCGATCAAGACATTCTTGTCCTATCGCTATCCTACAAACATAACATTCATTATCTCATGAATGTTTACTCTGACAACTAATGCACCACTCTTCAACATCTACAATAATGCATTAACATCCTTCTGCAGTTCTTATACATCAGTGGAGACTTTAATATTCACTCCAAAGAATAGGATGTCAACTGCCAATTTTATTCCAAATTTGCTGATCAGCTCATAGATCTCATGACTGATCTAGGTCTTGATTGATCTATTCCTATAGTCAATATCCCCACTCAATACTCCATTGATCCTTCCAAGAATAACACCTCAATTGATCTCATATTCATATCCAACAATGTTGATGTTGATAGACACTATATTCTCCCTGATCTCTGGTTGCAATCCAATCATACGCCATTGGCAATCACTATACCTATCTCCCCCGAATTCATTCCCATCCAAAAAAAGAGTGTTAAATAAAACTCTGATGAAGAGAAGAAGTTTATTGACAAGTTGGCAGTTGGGCTTTTAGCACTCCTGTCAGCTGATCTTTTGACTGAGACAGATATTCAACATGTCTCAGTGCAGATAGCTGACCTCATCAGTTAGTTGTGGGATAAACCTGCTACTGTGAGTTTTATATCTATGTGCTCCAAGCCATGATAGAATGAGGAGTGTGGAGAAGCATTATGATATTATTGAGAAGAACATTCAAAACAAAATTGGGCAGCTTTTAGGAGTAAAGTGTGTGCTATGAAAAGAAAACTTTTTAATGTTAAGATTGAAGAAATTGCTGAAAACAACAAACAACCTTGGGACCTCATATCTTGGACTAAGGAACACAAACTTCTGCCATCATGGGCCATTCTTCATAATGACAAACCCTGCCACTCTCTTGAATCACTATGGCAGGCTTTTAATCAAACTTATAATTTGGCATCTAACAGAACTGTCAATACTGAAATATTGGACAACCTTTCTGACATTCCCAAATGATAATAGATTCCTTTTTCTGTCACTGAACTCACTGAGGCTTTACTTAGTTGCTCTAATACTTCAGTTCCAGGTCTCAATCATGTTTCCTGGGCTCATCTGAAAATGCTGGTGTTGGTTGATAACTGCATACCTGTCTTTCTCACTAGACTAGCTAACTTGTGTCTATACATCAGTTACTGGCCCACTCACTTCAAGGAGTCTGTTTTGGTCATTATTCCTAAACCAAACAAACCATCCTACAATATCACTAAAGTGTTCTGACCTATCATGCTTCTCAACATGTTGGATAAACTGTTAGGGGTGCTTATTGCCAGTGGCCCGTTTGAATAGTCATCTTTCAGACCTAGGGTTGGCTATTCTCCAGACTTTAACTCTCTCCTAGAAGTTGACTGGTATCTAGGTGGGAGGTACTCCTCTCGAGGAAGCAGTCCACAATACAATGGTGATTTGGAAGGCAGCTCTTGGAAGAGACGACGTTGTATGGACATCGTGAGCTCCGTTGTATGGAAACCCTTGCCAACAGAGGTTCCCCATTGGGAATGTCTGCCATGCACTGACCAAGGTCAAAGTGGTTAGCTAGACTCACCGTCCCTTAGTACTGATGATGTTCCAAGTCCACTGAAGTTACGAACTTCCTTTATGTATCCAGCTAAAGTGATAATAGGCTTTCTGATCACCGATGACTTTGATCAGAGAAGCAGATCACTGATCAGGGACTCTACTATTGAGTGTGATAGCATATTATGGATGATAACTGAAAAGAGTAGAAGCTACCGAGCTTCTTCCTTTTCTCATGTATTTATATACTACTCAATAGCACTACAGGCATATTGGGTAGTCTATGAAGATCTACGTCTACATGTAAATCCTTGGTTACTCGGAAGATCATATCTACAAATCTCCTTGGTCACAGTGAACTGAGCCGAGTATTTTTATCTTTTCTAATAATAATCTAACTACCAAGTCAAACTAGTTTGGTTTAGCAGTGTTAGATCTAAATCATAATTCTGAGATGAAGTCTGAATATAGAAGACAAATATTTCTTTGATTGCTGATCAAAGAAGTAGTTCTTCAACATTTCTCCATATGATCGACAGGGCTGTCGTTCTTACCCTGATCGTCGTTCTTCTCTCCTTTAGTCTTCTTCTTCTGTCATCTCACTATCTTCATCGTCGGTATAGTTAGTTGTGGTGGATGTGGTAGTATGTCATGACTGTGAGGATGAAGATGATGATGAATAGACTAAGGGGATTGTCTCCCTTTCTGCAGCGATCATAAGTTGTCACTGTTGTTCTTCTAATGCATTCCTTATCAGCTCATCTTGCTGATACATCTGATTCAAGATTCCATCGACGATGTGTTGTAACAGCATCGCTCCTTCCATGGTAAGGTAAGGATGAGTCCATTCCACTTTGGGATGAGTAGGATGTATAGGCTTCCAGCCATTGCTGAGAGCCGTCAGAGGTGCCATTGGCAATGTGCACACATACAGTCCATTGAGCTCATAGTGCTCGTATGGCAGGTTGTGGTAAGCATCTAATAGGATGTTGTTATAGGTTTGGTCTGCCTCAGTCTCTACTGTGATGAGTGTCGGGATGGGTAGAGGTGGGACAAAGTATGGCATAGCGCTTCCATGTATAATCCAGTGGTACCAGTCTGGGTATTGCATCAATTGTTCAATAACCGCTTTGACCGTAACATTACTCCCTTTGTTTATCACGTTTTCTATAATGCGTTTCAATCCAATTGTTCTTCCTTCTCCTTCCAGGTTTCATTCTAAGATGGCGGGGGACAGGTATTGTTCCCTGGTGATGATGAGGGGGTGATTTGGTTGAGGGGGTCATACTGGAGGTAGGATGACATATTTGTCGCTCCCTGTGTCAATCTCTCCAGTGGGGATGGGTCCAACTATTATGGAGTTGTGACAGTATTGAAGCATGGTCTTGATGTGGAAGCATTCGATAGGATCACCAGCTTCCCAAGTTAGAGTAGGCTGGATCGTCGTAGTATTCTCTGTTGTCGAGTGAATAATCGGATACTCCATCATCTCAAGGTATCTTGTGAAGAGCCTCTCTCTCTGAATCATATTGAGACGAAGGTGTAGTCACTCTCCCATTGAGGCTGGAGCTTGGCCTAATAATGCCAAGGTAGCAGGGGTAGCTCCCTCATTGACCTCTTCCTCTCATATTCTGACCTCTTCCTCTCGGGTTCTGTCCTCTTCCTCTCGTACTCTGCCCCCTCATTGGAGGTTGTCCTCTCCCTCTCCCTCTTCCTCTTCCTCTTCCTCATTCGTTTCCTCTGGGTATCCCAGAAGCTCTTCCTGAGGGTGCACCTCTTCCTGAACGCATGTAGGGTGGGGGAGGGATGTGTCTCTCATTTGATATGGCAGTTCAAGCTGGCTGAGTTTGTGAGGGGTTTTGAAATC
>KQ962134.1:247684-302188 GCA_001563735.1 Leucoagaricus sp. SymC.cos | reverse complement strand
GAGACTGATCCCTTCTTGGTCGAGTATATGATGATGCCATTCTTCATCTTTGTCTTTGTCTTCGTCAGCTATTAAGTTCCATCTGTTGGTGATAGAAGTGCCAATGTTTCCATGTATGGTACACACATATGTTCCATTGAGGTAGCATCGCTTGAATGGTGGGTTCTTGAATGCTGTTGTTATGATCTTGTTAAGGGCTGCAGTGAGTGGGACACTTTGAGGAGACAGGAGGGTGACTGGAGGGAGTGGTGCTCTGTCTGATCAATAAGCTCCTACAAAATCCCAGTGATAATATTCAGGCCATTCAAGGGAACGCTCAACTATGTCTTCAATGTTAACATTAGCCTTTCCCTTCAATGTATTTTCTATAATGCATCTTAAATATATTTCATGCAAACCGGTGTCGATTCCTTGGGCGATAAGTTGTTCGGTTTTGGCTGGGTGTTCAACTCTGTCATTTCGATAGGGATGGTTATTGGTGCAGGGCTCGAGTGGTATGGTGAAAATGTATTTGTTGGCCTTTTGTCCATTTCCAGTGGGAATAGGACCGATGAGGGTGGCGTGGGCATCGTATCATAGGAACGTGGTTATGGGGATGGGTTCTTGCTCGTCAGTCACTTTCCAGGTTTTCGTACAGGTAGTCGTTGTAGTGCCCATTGTAGAAGGAGTCGGATGAAGGAAACTCTTCAGGCATTCTGACTCTTCTCTGTCGGACTTGACAGTTACGACCCTGAATATTTTCTTGTTGGTTGGAGGCATTTTGGCCTTGAATCCTTCGATTCCTTCTGCATGTTGCATCCAATTCTCGTCCTCATTGGTTGGCAGTGGTATTGGCGCAGGGATGTTGTTGTCTGAACTCATTTGGGAGTGGGGGTCAAGAGGATGTAGGAGGTCCATTAGCTTCTTCAGGTCATACATAGCATCAACCTCATCATACAGGATTCTGTGTGCTGTTTTGTTGATGTGGTCTGTTGTTTCGGGGAGGACCATTTGGCAGTGGCTCAGGGGTTGTCTCTCTGTGTACCATGCAGTTTCTAGCAGAATCATATTGGGGTCATGTGTGACTACACACTGTGCAATCGTGAGTGTGATGCTCTGCACAATAGTGTCAGGGAGGGATAGTCCTTCTATGGAAAGTGGAATATGGCGGGGGTCTGGTGTCATCATGGTGAGGTTCAGGAGATCGGCTGCTTCCTCTCTGGTTAGAGTGGTGATCCATCCTGGGAAGTTCTCTTGTTCAATCATCTCGTTCTCGTCCTGGAAGTATTGGTTCAAGGACTGGTGGAGGAGTTTGCGGTGCCTCAGATAGGTTCCAAGGTCGGGGAACTGCAAAAGTTGCTTCAAAATGGAGTCCGCCTTCATTGCTAAGATGTGAACTATTGGCGATTTCTGCCACAGAGATTCCTGTAGTAGTTTCCCATATCATTGTTTGTAAGCGAGGGGAGAGCTGAAGGGAATCAAGAGCTTTTTGAGCCAAGTCAGTCTGCTGCGAGTAACCGAGTAACATTCATGTAAGATGTATGCTTGTAACAGCAAGCATCCGGTAGTAGTTGATGAGGGCAAAAGCTGCCTGATTGCTTCATAGATCGGCGTCCTCAAAGGAAATGTTTGGCCACTTAAGTCATTGTAGGGAATAGTGGAGGGATTGATCCAAAATGATGGTCCTTCCGGTAAGAGGGGGGACTGAGATCGTGGCATTGTTTCGAGTGAAGACAGTGTACTGGCCATTGTTGTCGATGAAGAGATTGGGTAGGGGCCTGAGCGGTGACTGATATGTCAGACGAGTTTGGGCATCGATGGGTGGTACTATGGGTGGTCGAGCAGTGGGCAGTAGAGCTGGTGCGTTTGGAATTGGTGAAGTAGGAATGGAGTGTGAATGTGAATCTGCAGACATCCTGGTCTGTCAGGTCAAATCCCTGCTTCTTTTATATCGTGTGAGGAGTCGTTTTGACTTCATGAGGTTTTCCTCTGGTTCCCAAGTATTTTCAGATTGTGGGTATCCTTTCCACTTGATAAGGTAGTGGGTCTTCCATCAGTATTCCTTGTGATTCAGGATGGCCTCGACTTTGTATGTATCTTTGTTTTGGTCTAGCTCGGGTGGAGGTCTTGCAAACTGTGGACTGTAGAGTGGCATTTCTTTGTGGGGTATCAGGAGGGAGGAATGGAATACGTCATGTATCTTCCATTGCGGTGGCAGTTTGAGTCTATAATTGACTGGGGAGATTTTCTGAGTAATCTCGAAAGGGCCATCTCATTTCTGATACAACTTTCTGTTGGGCACATTTAATTTTAGATGTTTGTTGTTAAGCCATACAGTGTCTCCAATTTGATAGGTGGGGAGTCATAGGCATTTTGTTCACTTCATCATGGCATCTCTGGCAGATTGATGAGCATGTAGTGCCTTTTTCCTGATTTGGGTTAAGTAGGTTATGCGGTCGTTCATGTGTGGGGAAGTGGTAGAGGCGAGGGTAGAAGGAAACGATTTCGGTGCTTCTCCCTGTAGTAGCTGGAATGGCATTTCAGTTCTTCTGGCATGTGGTCTATTGTTATGGGTGTATTCATAGAGGGGAAGATGTTTGCTCCACATGTGTGGGTCATTCGCCATGGCTATGGCTAGATAGGTTTCGATTTCCTGGTGGAATTGTTTGGTAGTTCTGTCTGTTTGAGGATGGTAGGCGCTAGAATAGGCAGTTTCTATATTTAGCACTTGATATAGGGCTTTCATTGATTTCGAAGCAAATCTGGGATCTCGATCAGATATGACTTTATCAGGGAGTCTGTGCTTCCTAAATAGATTGTTGATGAGAAGTTGGGCTATAGTGTCGGAAGTGGCAGTTTTGGTAGTAGGGGTTAAAATTACTCCCTTTGTTAAACCATGGTCCACTATGGTTAATATAGAATCATATCTGTTTGAGATCGGGAGATCTGTGATTAGATCCATCAATATTTGTGCATAAGGCCATGTCGTTTTTGGGCCTTCAATAGGTATCATTGGCGGTTTGTTGGGTCTTCGGATGATCTTTGAGCTTTGGCAAGCTGTGCATCCGGTGATGTATTCTTTCACATAATCGCACATTGCTAGCCAGTAGACATATTCTTGTAATTTCTGAAGGGTTTCGTTTTGTCCTGGGTATCCTGCAGTCAGGTGGTCATGTACTAAGCGTAATAGCTTTTTTCGGAGAGGGGTGTTGTTGGGTATGACCAGTCAATTTTTGTGGTAAGTACATTTTTGATCATCGTTAGGTGGTATTTCTAGTAGTTCTCGCTTTTCTTCGACTTCGCGTAATAATTCTTCGTCTAGGAAGTTCAAGAAGTCGGGAGTTATCATAGTGATAGATCAATTGTCTTTCTTGTTTGATGCCAGGTCAGGTCATCTGGAGAGGGCATCTGCAGCGCTGTTCTTTCATCCAGGTATATGTTTGAGTTTCAGCTGTGGCTTGTATTCTTCAAGTGTAGTTCGCCATCGTCTTTGATGTGGGTTTAGATCTTCTGGCTTGGTCCATCTTGTAAGATTTTCATGGTCCGTCCAAACAGTGAATTCATGTTTTGCTCCTAGGAGATGGTGTCTCCATGCCTTCAAGGTGTGCATAATCACTAGTAGTTCTTGTTTGGAGCAGTGGTAGTTTCTTTCCGCAGTGTTAAAGCTTTGTGAGTGGAAGGTGACAGGTTGACGTTTTCCTGCATTGTTTTTCTGGTAGAGCACAGCTCCAGATGCATAAGCGGAGGCGTCAGTTTCTATTTCGAAAGGGCAAGTGGGGTCGGCTTTTCGAAGGATGGGTTTGTTTCTAAAAGCTTTCTTCATGTCTTGGAACGCATTTTCATGGATGGGTTCCCATTTGAAGAGCTGTTTCATTGACATAAGTTGGTTCAGGGGCACAGCTATCATGGAATAATTCTTCACGAAGCGGCAATAAAAATTGCAAAATCCCACGAATTTCCTGATGTCTTGGGTCTTGGTAGGCATCGGCCAATCTTCGATGCCTTTTAATTTGGCAAAATCCATTTCGATGGAGTTGCCAGTAATCATTGCTCCTAGATATTCGACTTTCGTCTTCTCAAATTCACATTTCGTGGCTTTGAGGAAGAGGTCGTGTTTTTCGAGCACTTTGAGGACTTCATGTGTTAGTTCTCGTAATTTTTCATATGTAGTGGCATGGATGAGGATGTCATCCATATAAATCAAGACTCCTCCTTTTCGTACAAGGGGTTCGAATATTTCATCCATCATGGTTTGAAAGGTGGCAGGAGAGTTACACATTCCGAAGAACATGACGGTTGGTTCAAATAGTCCTCTCGGGGTGCGAAAAGTAGCTTTCCACTGGTCTTCTTTGATTATTCAAATGTTGTTATATCTGGATCGTATGTCGAATTTGGTAAAGTATTTCGATCCTTCGAGTTTGTCAAATAGGGTGGAAATGAAGGGGAGCGGATAGGCATTCTTTTTTGTGTGTTTGTTAAGATATCGATAGTCCTGACATGGTCAGAGTTTTCTGTCTTTCTTTCCTACAAAGAAGAAAGGGGAGGCCATTGGTGACTTTGATGGTTGAATGTACTTCTTCTCGAGATTTTTGTCGAGGAATTTGTTGAGTTCTTCCATTTCTTTGGGGGCTAGTTTATAGTTAGGAAATGCCTTCGGTTCAAAGGAAGGAAGTAGTTCGATTTGGTGATCCCATTTTCGTGATGGGGGAAATTGCTTTGCTTCTTTATCGGAGAAGATATTCATATAGTGATGGTATTCCTTTGGCATGATGTCTAAGGGGTTGTCCGACTGTTGTTTGGTATACTTCTGCACAAGTTCCATCGCAGTATTGATTTTCACATTTAATTCTTCCTGTTCTTTGTCATCTTTGTCAAGGTAAAGGATTTCATCACTGATCGAATTAAGCAGTTGTTGGTATTTTTCCTCAGATGGGACGAGAGATAGGGTTTGATTTTTCCAGTCAATGATAGGGTTGTTGGCGATTAGCCATGGTATTCCCAAGATGGCACGTTGGTTTCCTAATTTGGTAACCTTGAAAGTAACATGGCTCGTGATATCGTTGATGGTAAGATTGATGGTGGCTATGTGAGTGGAAATTTCGGTGTTTCCGTTTGTGTTTCATACTTGTGTGGGGCTTTCAGCCTTTTTCTGAGGTATTTGCCATTGTTCGAGTGCCGTTGGGTCGATAAAATTGTTAGAGGCTCCAGAGTTGAGGATAAAGGTGCAGTGTCAGTCGGGATCTGAGGGTAAGTGGATTATTGCAGGAACTTGTAATATTTTTCGATTTTCTTGTAGTTGAATTTGATTGACTTCCGCGTTTTCTTTTGGCTGAGGCATGCTACTCAGCTGACTTGAAAATTTTCGGTGTCCGATGCTGACAATTCTTTGATGTTGTGAATAGTGTGTTTTCCAAGCTTCTGTGGCTTTCCTTGTTTCGAGCTGGGCTTCTCTTTTCAGGTTCTAGTGGTAGACTTCTTCTTCAGTGACTTATTTGGCTTTCGATGTTGATATTTTGGGTCGTCTTTGAAGGGGCATTCTCAAGCGAAGTGTTGTCCTTCTTTGCAAAGGAAGCAAAGTCCTTTCTTTTTGAGGTGAAGAAGTTCCGGGGTGAGAATGTTGTAGAGTTCTTCTTTGAGTCAGATTGCAACGAGGTTGTGGATTCTTTCTTCATTGTATCGGTCTTCATCCATCGTAACCTCCTCAGATTCATCATCTGCGTCTTCGTCAGTGGCTGAGGTATTGTCATCAATTCGATAGAGTTCTTCAAGGTTATCGACATCCATTGGACCGTATCCAGTAGGGTGAGTTTGTCGTGGAGGTGGTCGATATAGTCGATAGTCTTTTCGACTAGTTTTCTTCGAAGATTTAGGAGTCTTCCTTGCACGGGGTTGTCATTCTCGAGTATCTCTCATTGAGCGAGCAAACAATTGTAGTTGGTCCAGTCCTCCAACTGTTCGAGCTGCTGTATAGAAATTTGTGATGTTGGTCCTGGCAGGCTGGAGGAGGACAACGTGCTTGTGATAATATGAGTCCAGTCCTTGGAGGAAGTAGAAAATCTGGACATTAACATCCGCGAGGGTGGACATGGAGAGGAGAGATTTGAATTCAGCGATGTAGTCCTCAATAGATCGTCCTCTTTGTTTAAGCACTGCAAGCTTGCTAAGGGACTTGAGATTGTCGCTAACATGTTGGAATGAGGCATCAAGGGACGTGTAGAAGTTGGCCAGTGTTCCAAGGGTGAATACTCCAGCTGTGTTGGTATGGTCAAGGATATAGGCTTCTTTCCATTGCGTGGCTCCTCCTCGCATAGAGGATAAGGCATAGTAGATTTTCTTATCATCTGTGTTGTAGGTGTTGGGTTGAGCAGCATAAAAGACAATGAGGGCTCTTCTCCATCGATTGTAGTCTTCTGAGTCGCCATAGAAGTGCTCAGGTTTCTCCACCTTTGGGTCCTTAACAGTTAGTGTTGCCATTCTGGGGTGAGAGGTCTGAGAAGTTCCAGATCAATAGTGGTGGGAGAGGTTGGTGGCGTGTGGAGAGGTGTTTTCTCGTTTGTTGTCTGAAGTGTCGATGGGGTCTCATATATCACAGTGTTCAGTGAAAGAGAGAGTTGTTCTCGGAGTTTGTGGCGAGTTGTGTCTGGTTTGAGAGTCGACAGTTTGTTGGACATTGCTGAGGATTCGCTCTGGGTGGGTGAGGGTGGAATGATCTGAAGATACTCTGGTGGAATCAGGTCCTCAGGGTTGTGCTGTTTGAGCTGAGTGATCAGTTGCTGGAGTATTTGGGGGTCTAGTTTCGGAAGAGGCTTCGTTAAAGAGATTTTCAAGTGCATTGAGAACTCCTCAGTGAGTTCTTCTTCTTCTGGTTTGTTCAGAAATAATGATGGGTTAGTGTCTTCCAGTTTGAATTAGGGGAAATCGGGAGTAGAAAAGCAATCAGACAAATGTTCCAAGGGCAATTAGAAATAGCAGGTAGTCATATAGGCAAGTGGTTTCTATAGTTTATTAGTTCAATTTCTTTTAATTCGTTTTGTAGAGAAGTTTTTTTTTTGAAAAAGAGAAAGAAAATAAAAAAAGAATGCATAATTCGAGGGCATACTGCATAATGTTTGGGGTTGAAGTTCATTTGTTCCAGGTTCAGTGTGACTTCGGCTTGAATTCTGTCAGGTTTCTCGTAATACTCGACTGTATGGAGTGCTTGTGGTGTTCTCGAGACTTCTTTCGATAAAGATTTACCATTCTTCAGGACGTCTTCCAATTTCTGTTTTATGCTGTCTTGCCTCGGCTTTTGTTTTTGAAAGGGATGTGTTTAGGGAGTTTCCTCTTGCCATTTTCCAAGGATTTCCAATCCTCTTCTCGTACTGCAGCTGACTTCCAAGAAGTGTGTTACCTTTTAAGGGGTAATGACTACAACTGATCTGCTGGGGTCCAGAGGAAAGTTTCTATCCTAATGTTAGGGGTGCTTATCAGCAGGACCTTGCTCTCAGGGATGAGAGGGAGCACCTATCTTCAGCCACTCATCTTAACTTCGAATAGTATGGATCTCCATTAAGACGATGGAGAAGAAGCAGACTACGTCAAGCGTATAATCCGGAGGTCAGTAGATCAGTTGAACCACTGAGGGCTATCCTCTATAGTCGACATAGAGAGCGACTCTAGTCGATGTGCCAAGCCTAAGTTGAATTTGCCTCTCTACTGACAAAGTCGAACTTAGTCGAGTCAAATTACAATACTCACTTGTTACGGTATCTTCTGTTCCTGAAGGAACACCTAGATCTTCCAGGACATCGTTGTACAAGCGAGTTCTTGAAGAGTTCCCTAATGCAGGGGATATCGAACACAATCATCTCGAAGTTTAGAGGACTTCGAGAGATAGAGTTACAAGATGCGCAAAGAGCATAGACAATAACCAAAAAGGATAGAAACTTGCATTTCTCCATTTTCAGCAGATCTTATATAGTCCTAGATCTACCTATTCATAGAATACAAAAACTTTTCTGTCTACAAGGAAGATCAGAACTAATTACTTGTTCAGTCCAGGAACGTTCTTCAAGACTATGGCTAGGGGAACACAAAAATGTAGCTAAGGTCAGAAGGCTGGCTGGGGAATGAGTAATATAACTAAAAGGAACTAAAATCATTCTAATCACTTTAACAGGGGTCTGTGTGAGAAGGCGATTGTAAATGAGAGATCAGTGATAGGCTTTTGCTAATTTTACTAAGATGAAAGGTGGACTTTAAACAGGGGTCCATAGTCCAGGAGACTGGTGTCGTAAGATGTCATAATATCAGATTTCTGATCTGATGTTGTTAGAAGGGTCATGATATAAATAGAGTGATCGATCAATCAGAAGCATACATGTCTTCTAATGAGTCATCGGGACTCTCGATCTTGATCGATGTACTGGAGGAAGATGCGTCATCACTTCTTTGGGATTGGTTGTGTGATGACGTAGTGTCGCTACTGGAAGAGGAAGATTCAATGATGGTGGGGGCAGAGGTAGACTCGAGGAGTGCAGATACGTTGAGTGTTGTCTGGGAGTTGTGGGCAATTGCTGAACCAGAGGGTTCTTGAGACGTCGTGTATAGGTGTCGTTAAAGACAGCATGGATGATGTGGGATGTGAGACTGATCCCTTCTTGGTCGAGTATATGATGATGCCATTCTTCATCTTTGTCTTTGTCTTCGTCAGCTATTAAGTTCCATCTGTTGGTGATAGAAGTGCCAATGTTTCCATGTATGGTACATGCGTATGTTCCGTTGAGGTAGCATCGCTTGAATGGTGGGTTCTTGAATGCTGTTGTTATGATCTTGTTAAGGGCTGCAGTGAGTGGGACACTTTGAGGAGACAGGAGGGTGACTGGAGGGAGTGGTGCTCCGTCTGATCGATAAGCTCCTACAAAATCCCAGTGATAATATTCGGGCCATTCAAGGGAACGCTCAACTATGTCTTCGATGTTAACATAATATGTGGCCCTCAATAATGCTTTCTGTTCTTCTACTAATATCACCATCAGCAAGGCTGAGTAGCTAGAAATGCCATAGGTTCAATCTTTCCCCCCTCCACTGTGCCTATGACATCCAGAAACAAATCATCTTTCTGACCAGCCAGTGCAGATTGTTCAGTGCTTTAAGGCCTTTGGATAAGTAATTTATCTACCTGTTTTAACTGCACATCTGCTTTAACTAATCTGTTTCTTTTTTCCACACACCTCACTAATCTGAACACAATCAGTTGGCTTTACATTGAGTGTTCAGACAGGAATGACCCTACTGGCTTTGTGGATGAAATATTGTATGAGTGCATTCTCAATATGCTCACAAAGATGATCTTTGCCCAAGAGAGATGCTATAATAGCTTTTCTGATTTCAGGATATTTGCAGGTTTCATTTGTTTGTGTATTGTGACACTGTCAGTGATACCTACCAGTACATTGTGAACAAAGTACTTGGAGTCATGACTCCCAACTGTTCTACTGACATGATTTTGATTGTGGGGCTTTTGAACACTTCACTAGTGTCCTCACTAACTTCCTTCACTACACTACCTCAAGGTGTCACAAAGTCAGTGGCATGTGAGATGCAGTTATATAGAAGAGTAGACCTTAGTTGAGTATTTCTCTTCCAAAATTGTTTAGTTTATTGTGGGCTAACTATTTGTTAGATTTCTACACCATTTCATATTTGTCACCTCGTATCTTTCTTGGACTTTGGGGTGCAGGCCAGCTCAGGCAGGTCACACCTGTCCCATCCACACCTTTCAGTCACAAGCTCACAAGCTTTTTTTGTTTATCACTCAAGTCACATGCATATATCTAGTTCAACAAATTAAATAAATGCCCACTGGTATATTTATTTACATAATAAGTACAAAAAGCATTGAGAGCAGTATCACTACTGCTGATTCTTGGAGTTGACTCTTCACCATAATAGTCCATCAAATGCACACCAGAAAAAATCATGTCAATGTGTATCACTCTACAGACATATTTATTGAGGTTGTTTATTTGCAGCTCAATAATTGGTAGACTTGTCAAGGGGCAGAGGAGTCCATTGTTAGCCATGTTGAACCAGTGGACAAAGGCACATTCATAAATGGTATCTTGTCAGTCAAAAGAAAAGAAGAACTGCACTTGTCTGACATTGAATTCTGTAATACCTTCCAAAGTGTCACCACTATCAACAAGAACACAGCCATGTCATGAACCCAAGCTTAGCCAGCTTCCAGTTGCATGAATGAATTCACATTGTATGCCACCAGGTCCAGAGAGATTGTTCAGTGAGTAAAGGAGACAGATAGTGGAATTATAGATCTTGACTCTAATTTGATAGAGATCTATATTTAGGCAATTATCAATATTTGCCTCTATTCCAGAAATCACAGCATTGGGATCAAGGTAGTCATGGAGATAACAGCATACAGCATCAGTGAGTGACTCTTCAAGCTTGAACATATTAGCTAATTAGGCAAGTGAGCAAGGATAATTTGAAACTAAATATTGTTAAAGAAATAAGCATGTAATCTATAGAAATAAATATATACCATGATGGAGCAGGAAGCATACATTAGCATCACTCAGAACAAGACCTATAACAACTTCAGCATCATCTCCATTCTTCAAATCTACCTGTAACTCAGGTTGCTCTTTAACAGGATATACAGTGCTTCTGTAGATATGTCTAAGACTCTGTAAGTGAGTTTGTAGTGTATTGAGCTTGTCCAGACATTGGTTTGTGAGCAGCATCTCCCCCAATAGATGGTTTCTGCTTGATTGGCACTATAGTTCTTTGACTGTCTTAATGTATTTTGATTTAGTGATGGATGAACAGAGGCTGAGAGGAGCACTAGATGCTATTATAAGATCAACATAATGCTTGATAACAGCATACTGACAAGGAAGGGAAAAACTCTAGCAGACATTTGTCTCAACAAATATCTCTTGTTTTGTCTGGAAACAAGATATAATAGTTTTTAATGTTGCAAGGTTGTCTTCTATGATATGAGCCTGACATACAATGTAACAGAAGTTGAGGAATGAGATGACTGAATGGACTATTTCAGATGGGACAAGACTCACCACAGCAAGAAGGTATATCTATATAGATAATTAGTACTTAAAATATTCATAATAAAGATCACTCACTTTCATGAGGCTCTTTAAATTGTCACCTGTCTATTGCCTAAATTTCTGGCCTTTTTTAAATTGTTGCAAGCCTGAAAACAGTAGAGCAACTGCAATCTTGTAATAAATTTAGCTGCTTACAGTATTTAGTTAGAGGACTTTTTTTTTTTAAAAAGAAAAATCAAAAATTTATAATACAGTGCTCAATTGCAGTCCATGGCCTAGTCTACATACACCTGGATTTCAGAAAAGTCTCATCCCATTCTCTGGATATATTAAATATGCTAACTAAGCTAAACATCAACTAAACAATGTCCACTGTAAAAGAAAACAGGAGGTACCAAAGTGCTGAGAGTTTGTAGGAAACAACTGGAATCACTGGGAGATAGTAGTACTATTCATGGAGAGAACAGGGATGGGAGAACCTCAGATGTGACAGAGCACTTGTTAAGACACAGAGTCAGAGGGGAGTATTATACTTCATATCTTTATAAACAAGATTTCAGTAAATAAGCTGACCAGCATGCCAAGCCCTTTTCCAAGGAGCTGGCAGTGCTAGCCAGTAAGAAATTAAAGAGTGCAAAAGCCCAAGTATAAGAGTCCAAGGTAAAAAGTCTAGAAAATATCCAAGATTCAGAATATGATCCAGAATGGGGAGGAGGCCAAAAGACAAGCCCAAAGGGGCAAATATGCTACCTCAACAGCAGTGCTGAAGAAGCAGGAAGTGGTATGGGGAGAGGCCAAAGAGCATGCCCAAAGAAGTAAATATGCTACCTCACCAGCAGTTAATGCTGAAGAAGAAGGGGGGCCTATATTGGACCCAGATTGTGGCCAGACTATGTGGCCAGCTGATTGAGCACTGTGGATGACATCACAGCATGGTATGAAATAGGAGGAGCCACAGCTGATGATGTGGCTGGGTAGAGGGTTGAATACATAGTAAATGTATGTCAAAAATGAGGCCCATGTGTGTAACAATGATATACAGGCAGGGGAGAAAAGGAATGTGAACTATCAGTGAGCAATGCTAGTGGTAGTGGAGGTTGTCAGTATTCCAGGGAGCTTTAGAATCCTTAAATCAGATAGTAGGAGCTGTATATTGAGGGAGTGGCAGGCATCAAAATGGGTGCTGAGGGTTTTGAGGATCTATGGACCAGCTCAAGAAGTGGAAATGTTGCTGAAGCAATGGTATCAACAAGAGAGAACATTGCCAGAATCTATAGACCTGCCAGCAAACATATAGGGAAACTCCAGGGAGATTATGACAATATGGATGAATCTATACTGCTATGGGGACCAGCCAGCCTAAAGCAGGGTAAAAAAGAAAGACAATGACTTAAAAGTTACTGCAAAGTGTGCTAGCCAGTCAAGGCCAGCAAAGAGTGCCTGAAGGCAGATGAGCATCACTTGAGATGACCTCTCTCAGCATATTCCCAAAAGTGAAGGTAGTAGTAAGAGGTCAAGGAGAGATTGTAATTCAGTTAGAGGACTACTCACTGACAGTCTAGCTCAGCTAGTTTCTATTTTCTCTCTACTTCTAGATACTTCTTTGTAATATACTTTATAATCTAATTGACCAGATAATTCTTGAATGTCTCCTTGATTATTTGATACAGGAGATCAGGCACCAAAAGCTCATAGATGTCAGTATGTGGAAACTCAGACATAAAGAGCTAAATGTTATCATCAGAACAATAGAACAAAAAGACAATTATTAGAAACTATACAAGAATATTACTAATGATTCCATATCTATTCCACATCTCCTTAATATTTGAGTGTTCAAGAATGGTGCCCATAATATAGTATGAGTATGGCATTATATCAGAGTCATCAGTGTCAAGTATATCTGAACAAGTAGTACACCTAACAGCCCATAAGCAATTGTTAAATTGAGTCTAAGATGACATACTTTGAGCACTAGCTATTTACAATACAAGCAAGCAGACACTGCTCTGAGTAATCAGTGATGTAAGGCCCAATGCTATATATGACCCATTAAAAGTGTTTATCAGCACAGTGAGTGATGATTGGTATTATCATGTGAGGATATAAGGATAAAAGAATGGTCTTCAATGAGTCATACATCAGCTAGCACTTAAACTAACAGAATTCATCTGAGTTCTCATGTTCTCTGTCTGTTAAAAAATTACTTAAGGTCAGATATTTAAAAAGTATGATATCTGATATCTATACTCACTTTTTAGAACAGCAAAGAATCCAACAATGGCAACAGAAGGTCTATGAGCTTGTCACATATGGCTTTAGATATTCTCTAGCAATATATACAAAGAGTAATACTCATTTTGCCTAGTAGCAATTGAGACTGTTGTTTTGTCACTACCTAATACAATGAGTGTAAATATAATACTCTGATTATTAGAGTTGTCTGAGAGAAGATCCTTTAACAGATGTTGAGAAAAAGTCCCAGAAAGGAGCAATAGAACTCACTGCTTGCTCTTATGCCCAATTTCCTGATATTAAACCACTATATACATATTCACCATCCTTGTTGCAAATAAATTTTGGAGCATAGTCAATATGGCCATTGAAGTTGGAACTGGCAAGTTGATTTTCAAGTACAGAGTGAACATCATGAAACCAGACTTCATATTTCTGAAATATCCAAGGTAGTATATTTCTAGGATATTCTCCAGAGTAGGAAACCACAAAAGACTCTTAGGAGATATCACTATGAGAAATCATGTCAATTTTCTCCAAAAGATTGTGATTATTTCAAAATAATAGATGATTCAAGTAGGCTATAAGCTCATTGATGTGAGATGCTGATGCCTGCATTTTCTGAAACAGAAGATTCCCTATATTGAACTGCTTGATATTTTTGAAAGAATACTATGGCTCATGGTTCTTGTTGGCAACTCAAGTTTCCAGAGAAGCACTATTAGGTATATTATACCCATTCTCATTGCATAGAGCTTCTGAATGCAAAAATTCAGATTATTCTTATAAAAAGATGGGAGTAAGCTTACTGTCAATGAAAAAGTGAATGTGCTTGTAGTTTGTCCCATCAGCTGTCCAGGGCTCCCTATTATTCTTGGCTATTTTAATCTATTTAGAAGCTGACAAGAGTTGACAACAATTTTCAGAGTTGAATTTGCATATGTGCTTGTAAACTTCAAGCCCTTGGCCTGAATAGCATAATTTTATGTACTGCTTGAAAGTGCAAAGGTATTTCATTGAGGAAAATAGTGACAAAGTTAGATAGGAACAGCAGTAAGATACAAAGATAAGAGTAAGGGATGGAAAAGCAGTCAACAAACTCAGATCTGATCAATGATTATAGATCAACTATTCAGTTATTTATTCAGTTAAGCAGATTGTTTATTAAGTCTATTGAACACAGTATATATACTTTATAATATCAATTCCAGGATTCTAGAAGTATATAATGTTTACAGGTATTAGAAAGACTTAGTGTTAGCATGCTCAAAGCTGACAGAGATTTGCACTTGCAAGATAGTGCCAGATATTTGACTTCTTGTTTAATGATTTGAGTTATTTTGTTTGAGGACATTGGAAGATATCTGTATTTGTGGGAGGCTCAACATTGGGCCCTTGTTTGAAGACAGAGAGAGAAATGGGGCCAGCATCCTTCACAGTAGAGGGTGTAATGATGAGGCTCATGTTGTTGAATTTTGCACCAATAATGTCAAGGAGGCTGTTGTAGGCATGCATATAATTACATAAATAAGCTAATATATAATACCAAGTTAACAAGAATGCCTATTACATGGCCATAGCCTGAGATTCAGTGTCTTATGCATGAGTAAGAGTATTACAATAAGAGATGTTTTCTGATGTGATGAGATCATGATCCCTTCTTTCCCATGTACCACCATCACCTCGGTTTTGGTTGTGCTTTTGTATTTGCTATGTCGGATGATAAGTCTTTGTATATATGCAGTCTGAAGAGTCATCCTTGGGATGAGGACATTGAAGTTGAGTCAGAGGCTGAGATGTCAAGTCCCACTCCATTGCAGAAGAGTGATGCCAAGATGGCGGGCCCCTCTACTCCTCATACATTAGTCCTCCCTGCTGGGCTACCCAATTCCACTACACCTGTCCCTCGTAAGGGTAAAGGCAAGAAGAAGCATAGCTCAGTTGTTGCTGAGCTCACACCTTCTCCTGCTTGCCTGGTGCCCTCTGCATCACGCCTGACCACTCTTGCTCCCCTAGTCTCTCCTTCCCCAGTTACTGGCAGTCTCTCTCCAGGGGCAAGTGCTTTTTCCCCTTGTCTCTGCTTGTTGTCTGCTGTCTTGTGGATCTCTGCTGCCCCTTTTGCCACTTTGGTAGATAGGGTCACCTCTCTCAATAACTCGCTTGCAGCCTTGGTCCAATCTGCAGGATCTTATGCACTTTGCATATGCTCTGTCTGTTACAGCAGGGCATATATTTGCTGCTCAAGAGCACATCTTGCCCTTTGATGACTCTCCTAGCATGCCTATCTTGGCTTTTGCCTTGTGTGACATACTTCCCCATGACCCCCTGCAGCGTCCTCCTCCAATCTATGGAACAGCTGACTCAGCTGCTCCTTCTTCCTCTGTCCCAGTGTGTGGTCCTCCTTCTGAGGCCACTGCCCATTCTCTCCCAGCTGCCAAGCTGGCTCCCCCTTCCTGGCCCACTCAGTCCACCAAGCATTCCCCTCTCCCCTCCAGTGTTAAGCATAGTTATGCTGATACTGTCTGCGATGTGACATCTTTGGTCAATTTGGCCAAGATGGTCCCTGACCTCCCCTCTGACCACATCATTGCAATGCATCAGGCTTCTGTCCTGCCTGCTGCTCCTAAGCGGAAGATCAAGTCGACTGTCCCTGGTCCCTCCCAGTGGCAGGTCCTCATCAAGATTGACCCTCTCCCCTCCTCTTCACAGTTCCCAGCCTTGGTGGGCGCTGCCAACTGTTTTCTTGGTAAGAGCAACCTTTGGGTTGACTTGTGCCATTTTGCATATGGGGGGATTTCCCTCCTTACATCTCATATTGCTTCCCAGGATGAAATAGACCTGATGAAGGCTGGTGTCTCTTGCCTTCTCTCCCTCGCTGAGGGTAGGGTTGAGGCAGCTCTTCCATGTTTGTGGTCCTATCTTAAGGTCATGGATGTCCCTTTTTTCAAAGCAGATAGCCAACAGATCACTACAGATGACATTCAGGCAGTCATGGGGAAGTCCCACATGGCTAGCCTCTTTACTCTTGCAAATAGCCCTCAGGTTATGTGCAACTCCTGATGCGCTGATACTGCCACTGTGTAGTTTGACGTGTTTGACTCCCAGTCAGGCACTACTGCTAAGCACTTGATTAGTTCCTCCTTCCAGTTTGGCCTGGCCTCATGCTTTGTGCATGCAGTCCGCTCTCACTCTGGCATCCCTCTGTGCCAGCATTGCTAGCACTGGGGACATTCAACTTATGCCTGTCATTCTCAGGCCCCCCGATGCCCCTGGTGTGCTGGTCCTCATACTGAGGCTGGCCATCATGACTATGCTTCCTGCTGCAGGGGTAGCCCCTCTGCAAAGTCACCCCAGGAACCGACCCCCACAGGAGCCCCATGCCTGCATGCCATGCATTGTGTGAACTGTAAAGGGGAGCACAGCACCTCCAACTGACAGTGCCCATTCTGGCACCACTGCTTTGACCGAGCATGGTTGGCTGAAAAGTCGGCCCCCTTAGACTTGCAGGAGGTGATCCAGGAAATCTCTCAGAAGACAGTGGAGGCTGAGCACAAGGGTAGGCGCATGCTTGGTCATCACCACTGAAACCAAAATATTGACTAGGCTCTTGTGCGAAGGGGGGTGTCTGATCTGGTTGACTGCGATGGACATATAGACTCACTAGCTATTTTGTTCTTATGTAGTCATTTTTGGCCTCTAGTTTAGCTTGTTACAGTACCCTAGCCTACTAAGCTGGGACTGGACTGCTATCATGCACCAGTATATAAAATTTTGAATTAAAAAAAAAAAAAAAAAAAAAGATGTGATGAGATCATCATCATAAGTCACATCCTTGATAGCCTTTGCCTCAGCCAGTATTAGCTCAGAGTGTATATATGTACCAGAGGACTGTTTAAATCAATTTTGAATATCAATTCAGCAATTCTCTAATACTGAGTAAAGATCAACTCACTTATCTTTGGCTTTGAAAGTAGAGTTTTATGAACAATGGGAGATGGAAAATAGAAAATACCAGGATTGATAAAGATCAAAGTAGTTGATATGCTAGTCCTAGAAAAAAACAGGAAATATAACAGAGCAGATGGGTTATGAGTGAGAAAGTCACATGACAATTAACAATGCAATGTACTATTGAACTCTTCATTCTTTCTCTTTTTTCAAGACCACTACCATAATTTATACTTATTCTGCTGCTACTATAGATAATTTCTCCCAAAATCCTACTACAACTCCAGTTTCTAGGCCAACAGGCCAATCTCTTAAGGAGGCTATAGTTCAGAAAATCACCACTACAAGAATGAAGACTATACAAATAGAGGTTGACACTTATGCAAAACTTGCTGCTGTAAGGCAAAACCTCTCAGCACCTTCTTCAAAAAAGCAATACCCAGTATGCAAGAAGAAGTACACTCCAGATGAGTGTGTATAATAAAAATATGCATACATATTACTCATATTCTCCTGAAAAGCTGATCTCAATGTGATGGATATTGATAAAGATGAAGCTAGTGAGGAAGATGCCAAGTCCAGCAAAGAAGTCAATAAAGAGAGCAATGACAACAGTGGCAATGACAGTGACAACAATGATAGAGGGGAGGAATTGTCTAATGAAAAGGATGAGGATGAGGATGAGCTAGTATCTGTAAAGAAGAAAGTCAAGCCCAGCATTGCCATCAGAGAACAGATCAGTAGCATAGCTACTGCTATAGAAGCCAAGCAGGGCATAGAATACAAAAGGGCCATTAATAATATAGCCTCCCCAGTCTGATAAGTTGTTCCTTCAGTTTCTCATTTATCTGCTTACTCTAATTCTCTACAGCAAACTTGGGAAAAAAAGGCAAGCAGAAGAGGATTGCCTTTGACATTATATCAAGATGGAAAGACACAGCTATATACTATCTCAAACTAACCTTTAGATATGCTTGGCTACAGAGATCTCTCCCACCCTCTCATTTGGGCTTGATAGTGTCCAATAACCTAGTAAATGAGACCAAAACTCACTACTAGGATGGGGGATTCTGCTCTGATCAAGAGGAGAAGACTCTTGTACCTTTTCCAAACTAGTTGGTAAATAAAATAGTGTATTTTTGTCATCTTTTTTTTATATGATTGCAATCCTTACCTCTTATTTTAGAAAAGTGTTATCAAGATGACAATGTGAAAGAAAGCTATTCAAGAGACAAACAGGGAGAAGAAGAATGATAAGGCAAAGAAGAAGAAAGAGGTGTCAAAGAAGGAAGAAAAGCTAGCAGGTAAGGACAGGAGTAGGAAAGAAGAAAAACTGACTTGTGAATACTTTCATCCCACTTACCAGAACCTCAATATCTTGCTCTGCTCTATATACTTCAATGAGATCATGCCAAGAATCTATGATATCCTGGGTCAGCTGAATCTCTAGGACTATATGTTAGATAAAGCAATTGTAGAGGTATGGAATGACTGGTTCAAGTCAGACTTGTCTCTCCAGCTTGTTCCAAATGCTGAAAACAAGATTAATCATGAATTCTTCAACTTAATTCTCTTCCTTATATATACCTATATTAATCATTCTATCTAATTACAACTAATTGAAGCTCTATTCTAGGTTTGCCATGATATTATAAACAATTGGACCTTGAAATTCCTCTTGCACACTCAGCAAGTAGTCAAAGACACACTCCAGAAATCTGCCAAAAGTGACATGGAATATATAGTGCTCATGTGCAAATAGTTGGATAAGATAACTGAGAAGGAGTGGAAAGATCAGAAAAAGAATGATTATTCTTTCCTATGGAGAAATACATTCAAGGAAGGTTAGAATGGAATGAAACTTGGAATATGTTCATCTTTGGGCTGCCTATTATCTTAACTACTAATATCCTCTATATAGTGCCTTTTTATGGGTTCTCTGATTATTGAAGTTCTTGCTGTTCACTTTGAAATGGTGTGAGATGCAATAAACTATAAGTTTCACAAGTATCCTGCTTCAGCTCTTGTAATGGCAATTTTAGCAGTAGATATACCCTTGTATTGAGCTTGATAGCCTGACTTGCTTATTATCTTGATCAGATTCATCACATACTTTATTTCACTGTTGACATAAAATACTATTTGGCACTTTCTGGTGTCCACAGTTACTTCTCATCCCAGAACTAGGGCAATAATACCAAGAAGAAGCTTCAGGCTGGTGGACCAATACACAATGCATATAGTATTCATCATATAGCTAGTATATCAAAAATGATCTCTTTTCACTAGAGCATTGTTATTGTCACTGCAGAACAGGCCACCATCAAAAATCTCTGAGGTGCCAAGCACAAGATGAAAGAATCATTGCCATCCAATGAAGAACTGATTTATGACCTTGATAACAATGTCAAATCTCTTTACAATACAGAATAGAAAACAGTTGGTATGGTCCAAGTAGCATAGACTTATTTTGCTATCATGTTTTGCTTTTTTAATTGCTCTGCATACTTTAGAAGGACTATATGCATGTTTTGGAAGGACTATATGCATATTTTGGAAGGACTTTATGTACTTGTGATGGATTATATATATGCTCTAGCTGGACTGTATATGCTTTTCTTAGTTGATTCCTACTTTTTAATAAACTGTTTTTATATATTATATACATCTTAATTCAGTTTTCTCATTTCTCTTGCAATCTCACTGTAGATAGACATTGCCTTCAGTTGTTGTAGTAAATAAATATAGTAATATGAATAAAATGGGTTTAATTATTATATATTATCTTTGGAGTACTAATAAAGAAGGTGTGATATAGAGAACAAATACCTGCAAGTCTCAATGACCATAACCTAAAAGGCTTCTTTTTAATGCATCTTTGAAGTAGTCTTTGAGCTATCTTAAATACATCAAGTTGGCCTTTTGACCTATTTTCAGACATTAGCAACATCATAGACATTTGGTTCTTTCAAAGTCAGACAAAGACATTTTTATCTTTGAAAGTCATGAAAGGACATCATAAAGACTCTGTGTTATTACTGATGTAATTTTAAGGGAAATAAATGTCCTTGAGTTTATTGGTTGACTTTACATGTCTTCAACTGTATATATTCCTTACTATAACCAATTTATTATTAATTTTAAATCACTAATATTTTATTGCCCTAGTTACAAGACAATAAACAGATTTAATCTCTAAAATAAACCATGATTTTAATTCAGTTCCACTGCTCAGTATCTTTCATTGATTTTATTGTCAATTTTGAATTGACAATCATTTCATGTGTATATTATTGATTTAATTAACAAATCAGAATTGTTTATAAAATCATAACTACTCTTGTTGACAGAAATTGAGCCTGAATTATCTCTAGTGAATGTTTCACACATGCTGAACCCAAGCATTGTCCTATGACCAACCACAATCTACATCCTTGATTCTACAAAAATTAATAAGTTACAATATATTTACTTTATTAGAAATAGAGCTCTACTTATATGAATATGTCACCTGCTTTTAGGGAGATCTTGAAATAGCTTGGTCTATTTGTGCACAAGGGCTTTCCATCATAATCATAGAACTACAAATAATCTCCTGAGTATTTTCTGCAAATCATCCAACCTTTGGTCTCTTCCTTGAAAATCTACTAATCTTAATAGTAAGAGAAAACCAAGTAAATGACATGACTGCAAGTGTACCATGTTCAAAAGGAAGTACAGGGTAACCCCTTTAAGCAATACTGTCAGCAGGCATCTCATCAAATATAATAGCATACTTACCTTCAGATTTATACTTGTCTAAGTATCTGTTATTCATATGAATGGTATAGCCCTCTCTGGACATGATCAACTGCATCTGTTTCTCATCCAATGCATTCTGCATTGCATTGGCCATAAGTTGTTGCACATATAAAGTTGGAAAAGTGTTGATCAAAGTCATAATCAAGAAAATCTCTATAAGAAAGAATTGACTTACATGTCAAACTACTATTCAGCAGTCATGATACAAGCTCTTGGAAACTTGAGGTTGGCTTTCTGGACATTTCTTTCATTGAACACAAATAATCAGCAAGATATAGATTTAATATTTGAAAGAAGAAACTCACCAGCTGTAGATGTGTTTGTTTCAATCAAGTGTGTCATTGTACTGAGAACTATGATATTATAGACATGGGAGGTGTTGAAAGCAGATCAAAGCATAGTGCAGTGCTAGGAGAAAGACAAACTAGTTACTCATGTAGTTGACAGTAAAGAGACAAGAGATATAAGCAGAGGTTGGTTAGAGCTGCTAGAGAACAACAATAGAATGCAGAGAGGATATAATTTACTAAAAAATGACAGGATATTGTAACTACTTATATACTGAAAGGAAAGTATATGCATAAGTGATAACAATCTACCCACAATAAAATGCATGTACTGCTACAGCAAATAGCACAATAAGCAGTTGCTATGAAGTTCTAGAGTACAATAATGCATGGTATAATGCAGGAGTCCATGAGCTATTATTTGTCATAATAATATGGGATACCCTAATGGTATATGCTATTAATAGAATAGGTGTGTAGAGCATTTACTTAATTCAACATTCCCCCTTGCTCAAGCATTGATGTGACAATTAAGTCAAGCAGATCTAGACTTGGCATCTTTTTATGCAATTTTTATATCCCATTTCTCAATGGCATATTTTCCTCTGATGATCTCAAGGTTGTAGACATCCCTAAATTTTTTGAATTTTTCATAGCTGAGATTTTTAGTAAGAAGATCAGCAGGATTATTTTTCTCTTCAATGTACAAGGGTGCAATCTTTTTCTTATCGACTAGATCTTGAATGTAGTGGTAATGGACATTGATATGCTTCGAGCATTTTTCTTGTGCAGGGTTGGAGCTCAAGAAGATAGATCCTATGTTGTCACCACAGAGAAAAAGAGCAGAAAGCTCATAACCAAGTTCTCTGAAGAGATTTTTAATCTACATCAACTGACATGAGGCTTCAGAGAGCGCTACATACTCAGCTTTAGTAGAAGAGAGGGCTATAACTGACTGATAGTGTGAAGTCCACGTCAAATCACAGAAGCCAATATTGAGAAAGTAACCAGAGGTGCTCTTATGAGTACTAGGATCACTGGTGAAATCAGAATCTGAATAGCATATTATACCTTCCATTTTAGCACCATCAATAGTCAAGCAATAGTCTCTTGTTGCCAAGAGATAGCAACAAATATAATAGGCTTTTTGGAGATGATTCTTTGAAAGATTTGCAGTGTGTTGGGACAACTTAATAACTATGAATGTGGCATAATCCAATCATCAGGTATAGAAGGGACCTGATCACCTGCTGGAATGTAGAATGCAATTGGGGATCAATTTGGCCATCATTAGGAAGTGGCTGATAGCCAGCTGGGAGAGGAGTTCAAGCTAGAGCAGTTTTGATGCTAAAATGCTTAAGAACTTTGTTTAGATAGCTGACTTGATCAATGAAGATCTGTCTATTTTTAGGATTGTGTGTAATGTGCATGCCAAGGAATTCCTTTATTTCTCCTTAATCTTGGCATTTCCAATGCTTCATGAATTGAAGCTTCTTTTCCCAAAGGAGGGTGGTATTTTTACCCATAAAAAGCATATCATTGACATAGATGATCACATAAACATGCTCTCTAGTCTTTTCATCAAGATAGACATAGACACCAGCATTGGATTTGCATCGCTTAAAGCCAAATTTGAGCATACTCTTAGTAACTTCTCTCCACCAGGCTAAGCCAGCTTGCTTAAGGCCATACAATGCTCGGTCAAGTTTTCACACAAGATGTTCTTTTCCAGGAATATGGAATCCTTTAGGTTGTTCCATGTAGATCTCCTTATCCAGTTTGCCATATAAATAAGCAGTATGCACATCTACAGACTCAATGTTCATGTCTTCAAGTACAGCAAGCATGAGCATGACATAAGTGGTTTTATAATACACAACTGGAGAAAATAATTCATCATAGTTGATACCTTCAACTTGAGAGAAGCCATGCACAATAAGTCGAGAATGAAGACATCTATCAGACTTTTTGAGGAAGACCCATCTATTTTTAATTGCTTTGCAGTTTACAGAGAGTGGGACTAAGTGATATACCTGATGCTTCTTCAGGACATCAAGCTCTTCCTTGCATGCATTTAGCCATCAAGTTTGTTCTTCAAGCAGCAACTTTTTAAGGTCAGCAAAGACTTCTCATCCAGATATTTCACCAAATTCTGGCATATATGCAGCATTTAACAGCATTTTCATACATTCTACTCTCCTCTCTTTCACAATTTTAGCTTTGTCACACTTAGGAGGTGACCAGTCACATTGAGATCTCCTGGGAGGCAAATAAGGATTATCAGAATCCTGTTGATATTCATGAGATAATCCAGATCTCGGGCTGGTAGGTGCATGTGAAGTCTATGGAAGTGGAACATCAGTCTCTGGAGCAGGATGAGGTGTATGAAACATGAATCTGGGATTTCCTTCTGGATCTATCACTGGGTGAGTTTGTCTCTGCAACTGACAAGATTCTTCAGGATCTGGAGACAATCTTGGAGCCTGAGTCTGTGAATGTGAAGACATGTGACCACCAGGTATTCTAATTGTGAAGGGCTTAATTGGACTACTATACTGATCAAAGACATGTGAGGGTTCATGATCCATATTGGGTTCAGAACTTTGTATAGGCAGAGTATGGTCTGGTGACATATACATAGGAGAGCTATGTGGCAGAGAGAGAGATCTTGATCTGTGCAGAATACCATAACTTAAAGGAGTGGTCTTGTAAGAGGATTGTGAAGGAGGACTTGGTTGACGAGGTAGTGAAGCACTCAGACCAGGTGCTGTAGAAGGTGCTGGAGACAGAGGCAGTCTAGGCATGGGATATAAGGGACTAGCAGGAGCAGGAGCAGAAGTCGGAGAATATCTTGACTGACTCAAATGACTCAGCCTCTGTGGAAGGTCTATAGAGTCTTCTGGAACAACGTCTGTCCCTGAAGGTGTACTAGGAATGGGTGGAAGAGAGACAGGCTCTTTTAGATCTCAATGAGATTTTCCAGCACAATAAGGAAACCACTCTTTATTGAATAATGCTGTGGGACTCACAAAAATAGAATTATTGTGGGTATGTCTTATAAAGTGATACACCTTAGAGCCTTGCTCATATCCAAGGAAGATTATTGGTTCTGATCTAGTGCTTAGTTTATTTTTGCACATTTTCTCAGGGATAAAAACATATGTGCTGCAGCCAAATACCTTAAAATAACTTACATTGGGTTTTTATCCTGAAGCCATTTTAATAGGAGTTTTCCATTCAAGATATCGAACCAGAGTTCTATTGTAAACATGAACAGCATATGCTACTGCAAATTCTCAAAGGTTTTCAGTAAGGCAGGCATAGAGTCTCATAGACTCAGCTTTCACAACCAATGTTTTGTTCAAGCACTCAGCATGTCTGTTTTGTTGATGCACAAAAGGTGCAGACATCTCGTAAATAATTCCATTTATTTTCAACAACATAATAAATTCCATAGATAAAAATTCTCCTTCCAATCCGTGCAGAGTCATTTAATCAGAAGACTGCTCTGCTTTTCAATAAGTACTTTAAACTCCTTGAAAGCAGCTACTGTCTCTGACTTATGCCATAGGAAGAAAACCCAGGCATGAGAAGAATAATTATCAAGAAGAGTAAGATACCACTTCTTCCAATAATAAGATTCAGTTAGAAACTTAAGAAGATCAGCATGGATCAATCTGAGATATGTTGGATCACGCTTCTCAGATAAAGAGAAGTTCTGCTGGTGTATTTTGCCAAGAGCATAACCAGGACAGATCAGATCTTTGTTCAGAATCTCAACTTTAGAGAAGCTAGAAGTATTTTCAGAACAGTACCTGAGAATATTTCTCAAAGAATGTCCAAATTGATGGTGCCAGATATCATAATTGGTGTCATGCAGGGTCATCATGACATTGATCCAAGACCTAATGACATTGCAGTGAACCCAATGCAGACTTTCCCCTTTTTGAGTGAGGTTTTGCAATCAAGTGGGTACTACCCAATTTGTCAAAGATATGAGTCTTATTTTTACTTGCTTTGACTCTGAATGTTATCCATGCTAGGGATCGTTCCTTAAAGATCCCTTTCAGGGAGGCTGTCTATACAGACTTGGGCCTATACAAGGGAAGCAATGAGGAAATGCTCAAGGGCTAAGCCTCGCCCTGATGTAGAGTCAAGTAAAGTGAGGTGTATAGCCGAACAAGACTAAACTACTAAGTGTGATAGTCAATTGGCCTTATATATATGTAAACAACGGCAGAATCAGAAAGGAGTAAGGGTCCACAGGAGTCGACAGAATGGTAAAAATAAAGTACAAACAGGAGAGAGTGTAACATTAGCCTGTCCATAGATTTGAAGTGTCTGAGAAATATCATCATATGACAATGAGAATAAAAAGGAAACACAATCCAGCTGTGCACAAGATAATGACAAAGATTAAGAAGTAAGTGGAAAAGATAGGAGAGGGTCCATTGAAGGATTGATGTAGGTTGATATGACCATTAGCGAGGGCTTCCCGTGATATTGCTGAAGGTGACATCATCGATGTCATCATAGCATGGATTGAGGGAGTATATACTGGAAGAGGGAGAGACTGGGCAAGCACAGTGAGTCATTGGGCATTTATTTTGTCCATGTCCTGGTCCTTGGTGGTGGCAGTGGGGGCAGATATATCAGATGCAATCGATGGTTCGGTGTCCCAGTGCCTCATTTTGACAGGCACTGCAAGTAAGGAAAGGGCAATCAAGGGGGTGATGTCCCCTGTGGCTGCAGTGAGATCGAATATTTGGTTGGGATGGATCTCTCAGTCTGGATGGACTTGGCCGAGTAGGGCATGGGCAAGATGTCGGGGGCAGAATTGGGTTCAGGGATGGACTAACTCCCATGCTACCATTCTGGAAGTCCATTCATAAAATGGGGGAGCCTCATCTTGAGTCACGGCTAGGTAGTCTCTGACTACTCTCCATTGATGATGCACTAAGTACATAGCAAGTGCAGTTAATACAGCCATTAAGGCTGTCAATTGCTTTGTGCAGCTTATGTCACTGTCAGTAGAGAGAACAGAGAGTATTGAAAAGGCTGAGATCATCAGCTGTTGATAATCCTCGATGGAAGTCTCAGCATCGTTGTTCACTATGGACCATCTGTTCAACATCAGATTTACTCCACCCCACAAATATGGGCCATTTGCTGGTCGACCCAAGATGTAAAGGATGGTTTCCGGACTGAACATCCCCTCTTGGTATTCTTGAAGAGCCTGTTGGTACATTTCTGGGTTTGTTGATGTCGATGCTAGAGTTTGTAGGGTAGGGATGTGACAAGCCACTTCGATTAGGGCCATCTGTTGAATTCTGGCCTCTTGATTGGTTGTCAGGTTAGAAGGAGAGGTCAACATGGTGGATAACCCCAAAGGGTTTTGTGGGGGAGAAACGGGCATGTGCTTTGGAGAGGTCATCTATTGAGTGAATAGGATTGACTTTGGGCAAAGGAGTGTCTTGAGGTCCAGTAATGATGTGGATGGAGTCGGAAGAATGGCTGGACATTGTTTTATTGTTTTCAAGGAGATTTTCAAGTGGGTCTCTTGGGTGTTAAATGGGTCTTTGGTGACATTCTGTGTGATTTGAGGTATTCCTAGATTAACTCATCAGCGAATCGGGTTAGTTCTTCTTCATGTATCCACTCATTTTCTTGATGTCCATATCCTTTCCATTTGACAAGGTATTGGAGTCCTTCCTTACAGTAGTGATAATTTACTATTCCTTCCACTTTGTACTGTTCTTCCCCTTAGATCATTTCTGGTGGGGGAAGTGGAAGATTTGGGCCGTGGATGTTGTTTTCGTTACATGGGGTGAGGAGAGATGCATGGAAGACTGGGTGGATTTTCCAGTCTGAGGGAAGATTTAACTTGTAAACCCATGGGGAAATAATTTGTTTGATAGTGAAGGGGCCTTGTCATTTTGGAGCTATTTTTGAAGAGGGGTAGGATAGGCAAAGATTAGTAGCTTCTAGCCATACTTTCTGATGGAGTTTGAAAGGTTTGAAGGTGGATGTAATTCGTTTCACCATTCATTCAGCTGACAGTTTGTGGGAGGCTATGGCTTCATTTCTGGCATGGTTGAGGAGGTGCAGTCTCTCTTTGGACAAATTAATGGATGATGTTTCAATGATGGTTGGTATGCCTGGGGGGTTTATTCCAAGAATAAGTTCATGAGGGGAATGTTGTCGACTGGCATGGGTCTTTGAGTTGTGAACAAACTGTAATATGGGGATATGTCTTGACCAGTCGTGGGGGTTTTGGGATGAATATATGGAAAGGTATGCTGTGATTTCTTGATTGTAATGTTCCACTGTTCCATCTGTTTGGGGATGATAGGCAGTTGAGAATGCTTGAGTTATCCCCAGTTGATTGAATAAAGCATGGATAGATTTAGCAGAAAATCTGGGATCTTGGTCAGAGATTATCTTGTCAGGGATTCCGTAGTGGGGAAAGAAGTGGGTTAAGAAAAGTCATGCGATGTCATCTGCAGTTGCAGTCTTGGTAGTTGGGATGAAAATAGCCCCCTTCAAAAGTCCATGGTCCACTATGGACAAAATAGCATCATATTTGCAATCATCGTAAAATCGTGATGGGGGTAAGTCTGTTATGAGGTCCATGCCAATTTGTACAAAGGGTTGTATAGATTTTGGTGGTTCTATAGGATGTAGTGGTGGTTTGGTGGGGTGCTGATTAATCTTCATTTGTTGGCATAGTGTGCAGCCATGGACATAATTTTTGATGAAAGTGTTCATACCAGGCCAATAAATATATTTCTTTGCTAGGCAGTAGGTTTCCTGTTGACCAGGATGTCCTGCAAGTGGGTGGTCATGGTAGTGGGATATGATTTCATGTCATAGCAATTGATCTTGTGGGATTATCACTCAACCTTCAAATAAAAGTAGTGGTCCATAATCCGTTGAGTAGATCGAATATCGTTTATTGATGGTTTCAGGTTTGTTTTGTAGGAGTGCTTCCAGCATTTGTGTTGATAGTGGGTCATATTTTGTTGACTTTGTGATCTGTTGTTGGAGGGTTATGTTGATGAGGTTAATGAAATGTTCTTCAGGGAGGACAGTGATTTGGTGGAGGAAGATTTCGTTGGGGAGTATGATGATGTTCTTGTTGTCATTGTTGTTGATTGGGATGTGGTCTGGACATCAAGACAATGCATCTGCAGCTGTGAGTTTTGGTCCAGGGATGTGTTGAATCTGATAGTTGAATTGTGAAAGGATTTCATACCAATGTCCTTGCCATCGATTGAGGTCTTGGGGTTTCTTCCAATAGGTGAGATTGTGGTGGTCTGAGCAGATTATTACTGTATGTGGTGATCCTTCGAGGTAGTGTCTCCATTCTTCTAGAGCGCGTATTATGGCAAGGAGTTCTCGATTGTATATGTCATAGTTTTGTTCAGCTGGCAAGAAGGTTTTAGAGAAGAATGCAATGGGCTTTTGGTTTCTGTTGAGGTCGTTTTGGTAGAGGATTGCTTCTGAAGCATATTTAGATGCATCGCATTCTATTTGGAATGGTTTTGTTGGATCAGGGACAAGGAGGAGGGTTGGGTTGGAAAATTCCTGTTTGAGAAGCTTGAAAGCTGTTTCGGTGTCAGTGGTCCAGTTGAATGGTGTTTTCTTCGATAGAAGTGTGTTTAGGGGTCACGTAAGATCAGCATAGTGATGGATGAATTTGCGATAGTAATTGGTGAAGCTGATAAAGCTTCATACATCCCTAGTGGTCATTGGAGTTGGCCATTGTCATATTCCATCAAGTTTTACTGGGTCCATTTCAACTCTGTTAGGAGAGATGACAAATCCAAGATACGAGATGTACTATTTTTCAAATTTGCATTTTTCTGGTTTTAGATAGAGGTCGTTATTGGTAAGGATTTTAAAGACTTGTTCTGTGCATTTGGTGAGTTCATCTAGCATTGGGGCAAATATCAGGATGTCGTCCATGTAAACAAGGATAAGGTTGTTGTGTATCATGTCGATGAAGATAGTGTCCATCATGTTCTGGAAGGTAGCTGGAGAGTTTGTCATTCTAAAGAACATTACTGTTGGTTCAAATAGACCAAAGGGGGTTCAGAAGGCAGCCTTCCATTCATCTCCTTTTCAAATTCGGACGTTGTTATACCCATGTTGGATGTTGAGTTTTGTGAAGTATTTTGCGTCTTTGAGTTGGTCCATGATTGTTGAAATATGAGGGATGGGGTAGGCATTTTTGATAGTGTGATCATTGAGGTATCGATAGTCTTGACAAGGTCAGAGTTTTCCATCTTTCTTTCCTACAAAAAAGAATGGAGACGCCATCAGGGATTCAGATTTGCAAATGTATCCTTTTCAAAGGTTTTCATCAATGAACTCTTTAAGAGTTTGAGTTTTCATAGGGGAGAGTCGATAAGATTTATAAGCAATAGGTTTGAAGGTTTCCTTTAGGTCGATTTTGTGGTTGTAAGGTCGGGAAGGAGGGTATTGATCGGATTGAGTTTTACTGAATAGTAGTCAATGGCGATGGAACTTAGCAGGTACCAGTTCTTCAAATGGGATCACATCAGATGAAACCTTTGACTGAGCCAATTTTGTGGCGATTGTAGCTTTATAATTCAATTCTAAGGGGGTTGCTGTAATATAGGAGATTTCTGTGTCTAGTTCGTATTCGTTGTGACTAATGGGATATTGGTCATGGATAAGCAGGTTGTAGTCCCAGTCGTCCATTGATGATTGTCCCATGTGGAGGACTGCCAGTTGATTTAGTGTAGTAGAGGATTGATTGGTGAGTAGGTTCAGCAAATGAAGGAGTTCCATGTATTGAGTGTGTTGACTTCTCCATTTGAATGTGTGTCAGTTCCAGTCAATGTCTGGATTGAAATGTTCAAGGAACAGGATTCCCAAAATAAGGGTTTTCTTGGCTAATCGTGTTATTAAGAATCGTATATTGCACTGTTGACCATTGATTTGAGTTTGTAAGTTGGTGTAGTGTGTTACAGTGGATTCTGCATTGGAAGTTCCATCTGCATAGTACAGTTTAATTGGTGTTTTTAGTTGGAGGGTCAGTAGTTCATGTTTTTTGACATAATCGAAATTTATGAAATTCTCTTGTGCTCCTGAATTGATTAATGCAGTGATGGGGATTGATCTGAGATTTGGATGTAAGATGCTTAGGGGAAGATAGATGAAAGAAGTTTTTTGTTCACGAGGAATGGTTACAAGGTTCAAGAAAAAGGAAGTATGGTTCTCGTTTGTTGGTACATGGTCATTCATGTCTAAAAATCTGAAAAGGTTGCTTTGACTACATCTCTATGTTCTTCAGTGATGTTGTCGATAATGTTGGCTGCAGTTTGAGCCATGTTGATTGCATTAATTGCTCAGGTAACTGGTAGACAGGGGCAAAGGCATTGAGGTGGGGGAGGTTGAGAAGACGATGCATGTTGGGATCATCAGGCTTGACAAAGAGAGCAGTTTTGTGCCCGGTGGCCTTTCTTTCCATATTCAAAGCATTCTCCTTTCAGGAAGCATTGTCGTTCAATAGGAGTGAAGATGGCATTGAGGGTTGCATTGGTCATGGTGTAGACTTCTTCTAGCCATTCTACTTCATCTTTCATATTCTCTACATTCTCTTCAGTGGGATAGTCGTTGTCCTCATAGTCCTGTTCTTCATCGAGGTATTGCTTGTCGACGTCAAAGTAGGTGTGATCGATGTCCATCGCATTGGGGTCACAGTGAGAGGTGGAGGAGTGGGGTTGATGTCAGTAGTAGTTTGCGTAGGTGTTGACTGAGTGAGTTGGCTGTCGACATGGAGGGAAGTGGTGATTGTATTGTTGTTGGGCTTGTCAATAGCCCAGAAGTGAAGTGACTTGGCCATATAGGGCATTTGCCCTTTGGTAGTTGTCATTGAGATGTCGAGATTGAGTATACCATTCTTCAATGGTGGTAGGTAGAGTGATTTGAGTGTCAATCTGTTATGCGATATGAGGGTCAATGGCTTGTCTGTAGTAGTCAATAAGGACATCCTCATTGGTGATTTTGGACAATTGGACGTAGGTCTTGAAGTCAGATATAAAGTCTTCAAGGGGTAGTCCTCATTGGTGCATATTTTTGAGTTTGGTAAGGGCGAATGCCTGTTGGTTAGGCAGGGCAAATACAGTGTGAAGTGCCATAATGAAGGCATTGTAGGTTCCGAGAGTGATTGTGGATTGTCCTCCAGATTGAGCTGGCAGCATGGTGTGAGAGGCAATGAATTGGGCAGCCCAGGCATTAGTGGGACCGTCTTGCATGGTAGCAAGTATGTACCAAATTTTAGTTTGGTCATTGGAGTAAGTGGTGTGTTTTGCTGCAAGGTAGATTTCACTAGAGAGAAGCCATTGTTCAAACTTTTCGCGGTTTCTGTCAAAGGCTTTTGGACCCATGAAGGTGGGTTCTGGAGGGTTGGGGGTGGTCATGGCAATGGGAATGATAGGTGGGGGGGGAGGTGGTGGTGGGCCTGACAGAGGTGGTGGTGGGCCTGGCAGAGGTGGTGGTGGGCCTGATGGAGGTAGTGGTGGGCCTGACAGAGGTGGTGGTGGGCCTAGTGGAGGTGGTGATAGGCCTGATGGAGGTGGTGATAGGCCTGATGGAGGTGGTGGTGGGCCTGATGGAGGTAGTGAGGATCTCTGTGGAGGTGGGGGTAGTAAAGGAGTTGTTGACATTGGTATTAGAGAAAGGGATTGTACTAGTGGAGAGGGGAGTGGTGGCATTTGAGGGAGTATTATAACAGGGGAATGTCACAGCTGTTGCAAGGAGGATTGCTGTAATGATTCTGATTCCAATTGTGGTAATGATGCAGGTATAGAGGGATGTGTATCATGCTATACTGAGAGGGTGGTCGTTGAGATGGGGTTATTGAAAAAGGTTGAAGGTAGAGTTGGCTGATTATGAGATATTTCACTGATAGTTAAATTCTCTATTGAGGCAGTGATTACTGCAGTTTGATCATCTGTTGTTTGATCACTATTTCTGGCCTCTGAGCTTTCTTCTTCTTCTGTTTCTTCATTGGTTTCATATTCTTCTTCATCTCCTTCTTCTTCGTCTTTATCTTCATCTTCTCCTTCATCTTTGTCTATTTCTTCTCCTTCATTTTCCAATGATCCTGAGAGGAGATGAGGTAATGGTTGCTGCAGTGTATCCAGGGGATTTCTGTCAGTTGGTGTCATTTCTATTTCTGAATAAGGTGAAGGTGGCTGAGGAGATGGCTGAGTAAGTCTTAATAGGGTTTGAGCATCATGTGGATGGGGTGTCAGGGTTCGTAGAGAGTGGGATTGAGGGGTTTCTGCAGGTGTCTGAAAAAGGGGAGAGGGTTGTGAAGTAGAAGGGTATTCTGATTGGAGGAGGTGGGGGATGGGAATAGGTTTCGGTGCTGTATCTTCGTCTTCTGAAGTCGAGGGTGCTTGAAATCATCCAGTGCTCATTATTGTAAAATTGTATGCCAAATATTGAAAGAATGCTTTTCTGGTAAAGTGACAACCTTGATCCTTCACTTTTTTTCACAGTGAAGTGTAACCAAGGCTTGTTTCCTGGCCAAGTGACAACCTAAGAGGAGAATAGAGAGAATGATGACAGGCAGCTAAGAGCTGAGTTGAGTTAAATATTCTGGCGAGTTTAGTCTTTTGTTATCCATGCTAGGGATCATTCCTTAAAGATCCCTTTTAGGGAGGCTGTCTATACAGACTTGGGCCTATACAAGGGAAGCAATGAGGAAATGCTCAAGGGCTAAGCCTCGCCCTGACGTAGAGTCAAGTAAAGTGAGGTGTATAGCCAAACAAGACTAAACTACTAAGTGTGATAGTCAATTGGCCTTATATATACGTAAACAACAGCAGAATCGGAAAGGAGTAAGGGTCCACAGGAGTCAACAGGATGGTAAAAATAAAGTACAAACAGAAAAGAGTGTAATACTGAAACCTCATTGTATAAATGTGCCAAGGGAGAAGAGGCAATTTGTCAAACCCAGAATATGAAATACCAGCCATAATATTACAGTCTTTAACAAGTCACCAATCTCAATCTCAATCAGACATGACCCATATCCAATCACATTAAGAGGTGCCTTTTTGTTGGCAGTTTTGCATATACTGAAATTACTGGGAGTGTACTCAGCAAAATCCTCTATGAATGGGGTAAAGTGGCATGAAGCATCAGAGTCTAAGAGTACGTGGTCATCAAACTTAAAGTTCCCACATAAATAACAATCATATAATAATTTATTCTCAGAATTTAGATCTGTGATCATATAAATAGAATGTACATAATTAGGCAAAGATAAAATTTGTTCAGGACATTCCTGATCAATATATGAGCTATGAATAAAATCATCAAACAGATCTATTACATGCAGTCCATGAGAGTGTTGAACTCCATGTGGTGCCCAAAGGGGCAGCACTGACAAACAGGCTTCTGAGTTAGACTTTAGGAGCAAAGGCACTTAACCTTGGCAGCTTGACCTTAGATGGTCCCATCATCTAGGCCATAGTTGGGACTGTGAGATAATATTAGGAATAAACATATGTGAGAATAACTTAGATATGCACACATAGATGTCATCACTGTAGTCTGATACATCATCTCCAAGTGATACCATATCAGCATTAGGGGCAGAAATCATAGGAAGAATAGTAGGCATGATGGGCAATTGAGGAGGAGGAAGGAGGACAGCAGCTGGGCATAGTGAAGAGGAAGTACTGAAGAGGGGAGAGTCTGCACATGTAGCAGCTATGGAGACTGATGACATAGCCCCAAGACGTTTATCCCACAAATCAAGTGCTTTCTGGCCTGCAGCCTAGTAGTGCATCTTCTTAAATTTGAGTCTCTTGACAAGAGACTCCTCAACTGGTGTGCTGAGGCATTCTGCCAGCAGACGCAGTGGAACAGTGGACTTAATTGCACATGATGCCCTAGCATCATTGACCTTCTGCTGAGTTGAAGGACCTGAGACCTTGGTTTTAGAAATAATAGCTGGCATAGTGACTGCAAAAGCAGAAGAAGTGATATATGTGTTGTCTGGACCAGAGGCAGCAACAGTGGGTGATTGAATTTCACCATCTATAATGTTGGCCTGTTGGTCCTTGCTTTCTTTTCTATGCTTATGTGACTTCTTCTTCTTGTCATCCCCATCTGATCTGGAAGGCTGTTGGTTCCTGGATTGAGGGCCAGGATTGGCCTTCCCCTGCTGCTGGCCTTGTGGCCATTGCTGCTGCTGCTGCTGCTGGGGGTGCTATTGCTGCTACTGGCCACCCAAAGGGCTGGCGCATGACTGCTGCTGCCAATTAGGGTTTTGAAGACCCTTATACCTCATGCCAGCTCATGACATGTTAGCCTTATGGGCACGTACTTGATGCTGATGCTGCTATTGGGTGAGAATAGCAGACCAGACTAATGCATAATCGATATTTATGATAGGATGAGTCTGAAAATAAGTGGAAACAACAAAAGACCATTCTCTAGGGACTGCATTCAATAAATTCATGGCGCAAACAAACTCAGGGATGTTGATCAGAGGTTGAGACCTTTCCAGATATAAGTATGCATTCTTAAGCAGCACAAGCTGCAAGGACAGCTCAATGTTGGAATCAATATGAAACGATACTGTCACCTGGTAGTCAGCAAAAATAGCAGCAGCAGAGTGAGTCCCAAAAAGAGTCATGAGATGATTCCAGAGAAGTGGGGTAGTTGCTTGATTATGATGTAGGAGATGACCAGATAACTGGTTGTTGATCATACCATGCACCATATAATTCAGGTAATTCTAATTCACCTGAGCTTCGATGGAAGCCACAGTGTAGGTAGCTGGTTGAGCCACAACAGCTGGCAAAAGAACTATAGCTGCCTGAGCTACAACTGCTGGCTAATCTACAACCAGAGATGGTAATAGTGTAGTACTGTCTGCAATATCAAAGGCAGTATACATCAACCCAGGGAGAGTCATCATTAAGAGAACATTCTCCATTGATTCAGACCACTCGACCCAGTTCTTTTCACTAATCAAAAGAGCAATACCAGAGAGGAGCAAGAAAGTAGACATTGTGATCTAAATAAAACCTAAATCAGCAAATTGTCCAAATTAATGAAACAATGCAATTATAGGCTGCCAGACCATATGCCTAAGTATATAGGGAATAAAGTTCAGACAAGTTGCAGAGTTTGGCAGAGACACTGTCAACCACTGACAACAAGTTCCAACTATCCCAGCATATCAGTGAGTGTTCAGGACATCTCAGCGACAACACACTCAGTGGTTGGAGCCCATAACCTGTTGAAAGCAGATCAAAGCATAGTGCAGTGCTAGGAAAAAGACAAACTAGTCACTCATGTAGTTGACAGTAAAGAGACAAGAGATATAAGCAGAGGTTGGTTAGAGCTGCTAGAGAACAATGATAGAATGCAGAGAGGATATAATTCACTAAAGAATGACAGGATATTGTAACTACTTATATACTGAAAGAAAAGTGTATGCATAAGTGATAACAATCTACCTACAATAAAACACATGTACTGCTACAGCGAATAGCACAATAAGCAGTTGCTATGAAGTCCTAGGATACAATAATGCATAGTATAATGCAGGAGTCTGTGAGCTATTGTTTGTCATAATAATGTGGGATACCCTAATGGTACACACTATTAATAGAATAGGCACATAGAGCATTTACTTAATTCAACAGGAGGAACCTTATAAATAATCATCTAGCAAGCCTTACAGAGAACATATGTCATCAATTCACAAACCACATAATTTCTGTGGATTGTCTTTTGATGAGTTATGAATGAAGCACATCTCCAGCATGTTGGTGGCATTCCAAACTGCAGTAGTGAACAGCATTCTGGGCCAGAATTCCAGGATCAACATACCCACTACCACAACATCACTGTTTATCCCTTTTCTGACTACTTGCAACATAGCCCTATTGCCCATCAATGTCCCATAGAGAACACATGCCATAAATTCACAAGATCTCTGTGGATTGTTTCACATTGAGTTGTAAATGAAGTATGCTTCCAGCATATTGTTGGGGTTCCAAACTATAGCAGCAAACAGCATTCTGGGCCAGAATTCAGAGATTGACACACCTACTATCATAAGGGATTTGTACTCCAACCTGTGTAAGGCCTGTACACAGTAAGTCTGGCTCTCCACTATCATAATTCTGGATTGTGCATGGATTTGAAATGAGAAAAGCACACCTTTGCCCAAGGGTATGTTTAGCATAAATATCCAGCTAGAGAGAACTGACAACATTTCTCTGGTAATACCTCAGCCTCCAACTACATGAAGCTAAATGAGATCTTGACCCCAAGGCATCAATCAATTAAAAGGACATTGAAAGCATGAAGAATGATGATTGTTGGCATCTTCATCCTGCATGACCTCGGAGCATGCATGAAAGTCATGCTTACTTGGCAGTGGGACAATAGGAACACAGTGCATAGTTTGCCTATGCTTCTGAAGCCACCTGGGATGTTCCTGTGAGTTATTTGTTTCCCTTCCTTTAGTTTATCACACATTTATTCACAATGCAGCCCTGTCCACTTTTGTCCAACTCACACTTGTGCTCCCCCAATTTCACCTTAATGTTACATCTGAACTCACATGGAAATTCAGACTTGAGATATGACTCACACTCAGCAAACAACAAACCTAGCGCCTCTGACACCAAATGACCAATGTTCTCCATGTCCTCTTGTCCATGTTCACCACCTGTGCATGCTAAACATGTTAAAGCTTGAAGGTTGGTTTAGTTATTAATCAAGTATCTGGTGTCCCAGATACTCCTTAACAGCACCAGTTCCACTGCATGTTATTCTGTTACAGTGGTTTGACTAGTTGTTCTCTAAAGTTTTCCGAGGCCCTCCTTGTCCCACAGGCAGTATGTCGGTGAGGTTATAGAGAAACGAGATCAATACTAAACTACCGTACAAGTTGCCAATCGAGGGCTTATATACTAGTAGTAAAATGTCTTATATAATTGATGGAAAATGTTCTTGAATAATACTACAGAGAGTTAAGACCCTAGACGTCAAGGTGGACCCGTAATTGAAACATAGGAAGTGGTGCGTGGTCAAGGATGAGTAAGAAACAAGAAGAAAGTTGTCCGCAAGGGTAAGACTAGTCCGTCGAGTGAAAACTAAAGATATAAATAGAGTCATATCGGATCAATGTCTAAAATTGGAAATCACATGTAAGTTCATAACAAAACCCGCCTGAAGAACTGCGCGCTGACACAGATGGCCGTGTTCGTCAATGCCTATGCCTTCTAGCCAGAACTTGAGGAAGAAGGGAGAGAGAAGGAGAAGGAATTTGAAGGGGACAAAGACCTTAGAAGAAGGTCGACTTTGGTTAAACGTATATTTTGTCTCTTTTCTTTTTTTTTTGCATTTTTATACTTAAAACATTGAACTGACTATACCACTTCATTCTACAGTTCGAAATCCAAGAGCGACTGGAAAATCTCCTTCCACCACTCATCAGCCGACGGCGTTTGTAGCTCAGGACCACCAAACTTCCAGATTATCCCGCCCGACCAAGCCGCGAACTCAGTCCTACCCCAGGAGCAACAAGAAGACGAAGACTGCATTTCGCACTGCTCCTTCTGGGAGAGTGGATCCTGGGATTCGGATCGAGGATGATCTGTCTTACCAACGTACGTTTTCTTTCTTTTTTTTTGCCCGTCCTTATGACGAGCCAAGTGACTGATAACTTTGAATTGCAGACGACGCTGAATCCCAGTGCCGCCGTGAACTGGAACTGGAGGAAGCAATGGCAGACTTCGATCGTTGAGAATCATTGGAGGGAACTTAGCAGTACGGTCTATTCTGTAATACACAGGTATATATTATTGTCTGCATGATCAGATACGGAGGCGAGTGAAGAACCCAGGCTCCGCAGGCAATTCGACAAAAATTCCAGGAGGCTTTCAAGGAGCAACTCAAAAGGGGTTCCCTCGGGTGCTCAATCGTGTTTGTCCACGACACTGGCAGGGGATTCTAGTATCTACATACGACTTATCAGCTTAAGCCTCAATCACGGAGTTTTGTGTGCTCACTTGTTGAAGAATGTCAAAGACGTTGACATAGTCGATCTCGGTGCTCGCCTTCTTCACCTTTCGAGGCTGGGGGGTCTGTAAGCGAGTGTCCGGAAAGTTGAGGCCGACGATTGAGGATTGAAGTGCACTCGAAGTCGGGCGGCTTTTAGCGTCATAATTCCAACATTGTTTCGCCAACGACCATATCCCCTCGCTGTACTCGTCCCACTCGTTTTCCATGTCTGGTTTCGACGGAATAACTCCGCCCTTGAGAAAAGCGTTGATCAGTTGGGGAATGCTCTTGTATTGGTCAAACGGAGTCATGCTGGTCAAGATCTAGGTCCACGTGAGATGAACGCTTTGACTCGATATCTTTCAGAAAGGTTCACCTCGTAGCACACACAGCCAAAAGCCCATATATCGCTTTTAGAAGTCGGGGTAGGGACATCCTCAAGGAATAATTCGGGTGCCATCCAGTTCGGAGTTCCGGCAGCAATGTTTGTCGTCGTAGTGGGTATCGTTACTGCTACTCGAGATACTCCGAAGTCTGCCAAGAGCGCTCGATGTGTTCCAGAAATAAGGACGTTTTTCTATGACATTGCTTTTAGTTCGTTTAGCAGTAAATCAAAAGTCAAAATCATTACCGCTTTGAGGTCAGCGTGTACGATATCGAATTTATGTAGGTATTGTAAACCAGATATAATGTCGTGAAGCTAGAGAAAAATTGAGTATGAGCAGAGAATATCAAAGCCGGCAATATCATGCATACCAAGGGTACACGAGGAGTGTCAGGTAATTTTTGCAAGTATTGAAGAAGGTCGCCATTCTCCATCCATTGAGATACCATACACAATCTCGGAACTTTTTCAGTTGAGAGGTAGATACCGCAGAACGGGAGAACATTCTGATGTACGCTGTGGGCCCAGAGGATGATCTCGCCAGCTTGAGCCTATCATCTTGAGGTGAGCTCACTGCGCGAGAATTGGATAGATATGGAACCTCACCTTGAGTTTTTGCCGGTTGTTGCCACCCCTTTCATAGAGGCGGATGGCTTTGACACAGGCGTGTTCACTTTCAAGGTTTGTCTTGTATATGTCCGCAAATCCGCCTTCCGTGATGGGATGCGTCATATTGCATTGTACCCCTTCAAGCTCGAGACATTGCGGAAACACTTGAGCTGACTTTGCGAGCTTGGAGAGGAGATGTAAGACGCGCTTTCTATCTTGTTGAGAGATCGAGTCTTGAGCATCGAGTAGCTACGTGTGCTTTGCTAAGTACTGTTCCCTTTCGAATTCGTGAATGAAGGCTAACCTTAGCTAGGAAATCGACCATGGGTTGAGCATCTTTCTCTTCGAGCTCGATACACTTCTTCTTTTTCGCTGGGTCTGCGGCTACCTCGAACACTAATGTACGACAATGATCATATAGCTCGTGATCCTTTAGGCTTGGATGAGCCTCCGTAGACCTATCGTTGAGACCGGTCACCTCGCTTCCAGTATTATTCATCCCGTTTTCGACGGTGAAAAGGAGAACATTGTCAGCCTGGTCTTTGCTAGAGCTTGTATCATTAAACATTCCAGGGGTCATCGGTGGAGGGCTGGATGTCTCGTTCGCGATTTTAGTCGCTGAAAATGATACATTCATTACAGGACTTAAGCCATCGCCGAAGGTCTACTTACCTTCGTTAATACCGTAGCCATTGTTTGAGGGACCAGAATGCGTATCTCTACCACTTCTCCTAGTTTGACCTGGATTTGTCTCTTCTGGGCGTGTCGATACCTTCAGCAAAGAACTGTGCTCGACAGTGTTGGAAGCTGCAGGAGTTGAGGGGAGTGAAACTATGTTGCGAAAGGACTGGGCCGTCGCCTCGGCAGGTAGGGATGGATTTTGAGGTTTCTTTGTGAAAGAGAAAATCTTCTGGAGCAAGCGTATCAAGCACGACTCGTTCAACGTTTTCTCATGTCTCTTGTCATCCTGTTAGATGAACCCTGCCAGTTCAAATATGATCATATGCATTAACGTCAAACGCACCTGGACGCCGTTTTTCTCCCCATTTTCCATCGACTGGAAAGAGGAGTTGTTCAGACAACAGAGCATGCTGAACAAGTAGATTGTTCGCAAGATGTTGGTAGGACTAACGCCCGATACTGCGAAGTAAAAGAGAGAACGTTCGGGCGGCAGCTAGCATAGATGTGTTACAACACTGGGTCTTTATAGCATGGGATCAGTGTGTCGGTCTACCCCACGAGTCAAGATCCAGCGGCTGTTCCATAAGTTAGCGTTGCGGACTTGCGGCCTCAAGCATGCATGTTACCTGGTAGAATCACCACATGGCGAAGGGTCACCAATCACGAAGTCAAAATTTGAAATAAAATGTTGGGTCTAGTTTCAGCGTGTCGAATATCTGTTCTCGAGGAGGATGTAGATCGAACGAAGGCGACAAGGTCAACAGAAATTGAAACTTGAAGAACTTCCATTCCATCAGCTTGAGCGCTCAAAGCGCATTAGTCACGCTGTGTCGCGTGTTGGAGTGGCGATTGTGACACAGTGTGACAGCCCCTCCTCAGGTGCTCAAGCTCAAAATTCAGCAGCTTTCACCCTCATTTCGGAAGTTAATAACTTCGCGTTCTGCGCTCGCTTTGCTCACTGAAGATACCCGTATGCAACTACAAGAATGCTGAAAGCTTGAATTAACCGCAGGCTCATTGATGGGCTGCCGTCGCGGTACACTCCTAGGACTCTGGCAAAACTCGGAGCTTCAAGACCAAACTCATTTACATGGCCCCGTCTTGACCCCTATCTTGTCAACACCTTGTGCAAAAAAGCCTTATGGACACTGTGACGACTCGAAAGAGGGAGCCGATCCCTCCTTGTGCGCCTTCACACGGCCTGTTGCAAACCCCTGAACGTGCTCCATTACGAGGCGCTATCCAATTCCCTGGGTCATGGTTCTCAGGAGATGAAGCACTTACAGAACATTTTCACTGCTTAACTGACTGGAACCAGCAAGCGTCGCGTCGACTTGAATATTTTCTTTGGCTGGTCCCCTCGCGGCGGAAACTGAACGTTGAACTCGCGCATTCAACGGTTCCCAGAACGGCAAGTGACATCACGAGACCGTGACTCCCTCGACATGTTGGCAGCTCGAGACACGCATACGCGCACCTATCCATCTTCATCTCGTTCTCACCATGACCGCTGCTCCGAATCACTCCCTCTGCAGGCTCTTCATATATCCTGTTCTTGAGAGTATAATGCCACCAAACACCTCTGTAAAGATCACACAAATTGCCCATGAGCCTGCTGACACCTTGTGACCACAAGCTTGCAACTGCATGCCTGGCACTGGATCGAGCTTTATCCTTAGAGTTATCCAGGACTGCTGTAACTCAATGTCCCCACTCATACCTTAATCAGCTAGGGCTACCTCTTCCTCTTTCGATTTGTATATGATTGCTAGCTGAAATGTTCTGACCTGCAACTGCGAATCAAAGTGAAGAGAATGTTTGCGATTTTCATGTTCGACTTTAGAATGTGTAAGTCTGTCAATGTTACCCTTTCACGGGGCTTATTGTCCTCATTGCCGCTACAAGCCTCACTCTCAAATCCACCAACACAACGACTCTTACGTTCGACTAAGAAAAATGAACGGTGTACCTCAGATGAACCACAAGCTGCTTGACTTCTACAAGTTTTTTTTTGTTGTTTACACGCGTCGGATAGGGGCCCGAATATTCGAGGGAGCACGATTTTTTCGTTTCCCCTTATATATTATATTACTTTTTTTCTCTCTTCCTCTTAACGAGAGAGAAGGGAATTTGGCGCAGATGGGGATTGGTCTGAAAAGTTTTCGACCGATCCATTGGACAATGCAATTATCGAACACTAATCATCATCCTCGTCTACACTCTCTTCGTCGCTCTCAACACCCACGACTCCGCCGCCTTCTTTCGCGTCTTTTTCCTTCAAGACTTTACCCGAATCGTGCAACTTGTGCTCAAAAGCTTTACGAGCTCCAAAATTGGCACCGACATCCCAGATCTGAAGCTTAGCTTTAGAGCCAGCGGCAGCAAGAGTAAGAGGGTCATCTGGGGACCAAGTCGTCGAAAATACTTTACCCTAAAAATGCGCAAGTTACCTTAGGTCTAATAAACAAATTCTAGGAAAAGTGATACGTACAACGCCCAAATCGCGTGAAGTAACGAGGCTAACGTTTCGTTTGCCAGTGTCCTCATCGTCCACGACATTCCAAACTTTGACCATTTTGTCGGTGCCACCTGTGACGATGCAGCCTTTGATATGAGGGCTAATGTCAATCGATGACACAGCACCGTCGTGGGCTGAAACGGTGAATCGTGCTGGGGAGGACTGATCGAGACTTGATGGTAGAGTTCGAGCATCGAAATTCAACACGAGACCATTCTCGAGAGAGACCTGTCGACAAGTCAGAGCGTATCTTGTGAATGAATAAGGCGATCACTTGCATAGAAGCCATAGCTCTCCCAAGGATCCCATCGGAGGGCCTCGACATCACTTCCAAGAGCGGCTCCAACGCCACCCTCAGGCGCTCTTGAATCAAACGTCCGCACAGTCCGATCGTAACTTCCAGTCAACAATACACTCGGCTCTTTGTCGTTCCACTGCACAGCCTGGACTTTATCCTTGTGCACCTCAAAACTCCGGATAGCACCTGAACCTCCGCCAGTAGCCGTAGGATCTCTCGAAAGATCCCACAGTTTCACGGTTCTATCAGCACTACAACTAGCGAGGAGGTTCCGCTGTGTTTTGTTCCAGCTGAGACCAAGAACGGCGTCGACGTGATAGCTTTTCTCGATAGCTCGACGCTTTTGCTTCTTGCGCTTCTTTTTCCCCGTTCCGAGAGGTGTGGGTACGTGCGCTTTTGTTTCGTCAGGACGGCCAAGGATGGATGTTGGGTACATGGCCTCTACGACGTCGAGAGACCAAATTTCAATTTCGGGATCGAGAGTTCCGACGGCGATGAAGTTACCAAATCCTGGTCTTGCAGGATTCGTTAGGGCAGGTGCGCTTGAGGAGGAGGAAGTTGTAGGAGGGAAATCGAGCCATTCGAGGCAAAGAGGAAAGTTGGGAAGCATGAGATCGTGATGGACGTAGAGATTTTCTTGGGATTCATCGTAGACGTAGATTTCAAGCTGGGAAATTTCGTCTTCGGTTTTGGCGGTGACGAGGAGGTTGTCTGTAGGGTAAAGCTCAAGCTCTTCGCGCTCGTCGTCTTCTGGATCTTCCTTAACAGAGTATTTGAATATCTTCCTTCAAGAATTAGGGATTTCGGGACGTACATCTTTTAGGGTGATGTAGGGGTCTTCAGAATTGTCCTTATAGTACGTGAGGCCTTTTATGTTGCTGAATGGTCCGAGTGCTGACCAGACGCTTGAGCTCGGAAGTGTGAACAGGTTCAAAAATAAGGCCCACCCGAAGATTTTGTGTCGTCATCATAGTCCTGGAGATTATACTTGGACAAATCGTCTGGATCACTCTTCTGAGGAGCACCAGAGTCGACGTCCATAGCATTATCATCGACCTCGGCTGTATCCTCTTCCTCACTGTTCACACAAAATTGAACTAACCATCAATCATCCACTTTTGCCTCACCAACAGTGAAAAAAATTAGACTTACTCAACCCAGTTCGCATCTTCGTCATCGGCCTCGTCTCCCTCGGAACCTTTCCCCATTTCCTGGGCTGCTTTGTGCGCACGTTCCATTTCGACTCGGGCATCCTCGAGTTCGATGCGTGCGAGTGCACTGACGCGTTGGAGTTCGTTGTCATCGAGAACATATTTTTGAGGATGTTCAATGGCAACACCGCGCTTCACCCAAGCGACGGCTGAGATGAGATTGCTCATCGTCCCTCGAGCTTTAGCAAGGAGTCGCTGTTTTCAGTTTTCGAGATGATGATTTATTTTCTCAATTTGGTTTTGGGCCCAGAGGATGATCTCGCCAGCTTGAGCCTATCATCTTGAGGTGAGTTCATTGCACGAGAATTGGATAGATATGGAACCTCACCTTGAGTTTTTGCCGGTTGTTGCCACCCCTTTCATAGAGGCGGATGGCTTTGACACAGGCGTGTTCACTTTCAAGGTTTGTCTTGTATATGTCCGCAAATCCGCCTTCCGTGATGGGATGCGTCATATTGCATTGTACCCCTTCAAGCTCGAGACATTGCGGAAACACTTGAGCTGACTTTGCGAGCTTGGAGAGGAGATGTAAGACGCGCTTTCTATCTTGTTGAGAGATTGAGTCCTGAGCATCGAGTAGCTACGTGTGCTTTGCTAAGTACTGTTCCCTTTCGAATTCGTGAATGAAGGCTAACCTTAGCTAGGAAATCGACCATGGGTTGAGCATCTTTCTCTTCGAGCTCGATACACTTCTTCTTTTTCGCTGGGTCTGCGGCTACCTCGAACACTAATGTACGACAATGATCATATAGCTCGTGATCCTTTAGGCTTGGATGAGCCTCCGTAGACCTATCGTTGAGACCGGTCACCTCGCTTCCAGTATTATTCATCCCGTTTTCGACGGTGAAAAGGAGAACATTGTCAGCCTGGTCTTTGCTAGAGCTTGTATCATTAAACATTCCAGGGGTCATCGGTGGAGGGCTGGATGTCTCGTTCGCGATTTTAGTCGCTGAAAATGATACATTCATTACAGGACTTAAGCCATCGCCGAAGGTCTACTTACCTTCGTTAATACCGTAGCCATTGTTTGAGGGACCAGAATGCGTATCTCTACCACTTCTCCTAGTTTGACCTGGATTTGTCTCTTCTGGGCGTGTCGATACCTTCAGCAAAGAACTGTGCTCGACAGTGTTGGAAGCTGCAGGAGTTGAGGGGAGTGAAACTATGTTGCGAAAGGACTGGGCCGTCGCCTCGGCAGGTAGGGATGGATTTTGAGGTTTCTTTGTGAAAGAGAAAATCTTCTGGAGCAAGCGTATCAAGCACGACTCGTTCAACGTTTTCTCATGTCTCTTGTCATCCTGTTAGATGAACCCTGCCAGTTCAAATATGATCATATGCATTAACGTCAAACGCACCTGGACGCCGTTTTTCTCCCCATTTTCCATCGACTGGAAAGAGGAGTTGTTCAGACAACAGAGCATGCTGAACAAGTAGATTGTTCGCAAGATGTTGGTAGGACTAACGCCCGATACTGCGAAGTAAAAGAGAGAACGTTCGGGCGGCAGCTAGCATAGATGTGTTACAACACTGGGTCTTTATAGCATGGGATCAGTGTGTCGGTCTACCCCACGAGTCAAGATCCAGCGGCTGTTCCATAAGTTAGCGTTGCGGACTTGCGGCCTCAAGCATGCATGTTACCTGGTAGAATCACCACATGGCGAAGGGTCACCAATCACGAAGTCAAAATTTGAAATAAAATGTTGGGTCTAGTTTCAGCGTGTCGAATATCTGTTCTCGAGGAGGATGTAGATCGAACGAAGGCGACAAGGTCAATTTGGTCAACAGAAATTGAAACTTGAAGAACTTCCATTCCATCAGCTTGAGCGCTCAAAGCGCATTAGTCACGCTGTGTCGCGTGTTGGAGTGGCGATTGTGACACAGTGTGACAGCCCCTCCTCAGGTGCTCAAGCTCAAAATTCAGCAGCTTTCACCCTCATTTCGGAAGTTAATAACTTCGCGTTCTGCGCTCGCTTTGCTCACTGAAGATACCCGTATGCAACTACAAGAATGCTGAAAGCTTGAATTAACCGCAGGCTCATTGATGGGCTGCCGTCGCGGTACACTCCTAGGACTCTGGCAAAACTCGGAGCTTCAAGACCAAACTCATTTACATGGCCCCGTCTTGACCCCTATCTTGTCAACACCTTGTGCAAAAAAGCCTTATGGACACTGTGACGACTCGAAAGAGGGAGCCGATCCCTCCTTGTGCGCCTTCACACGGCCTGTTGCAAACCCCTGAACGTGCTCCATTACGAGGCGCTATCCAATTCCCTGGGTCATGGTTCTCAGGAGATGAAGCACTTACAGAACATTTTCACTGCTTAACTGACTGGAACCAGCAAGCGTCGCGTCGACTTGAATATTTTCTTTGGCTGGTCCCCTCGCGGCGGAAACTGAACGTTGAACTCGCGCATTCAACGGTTCCCAGAACGGCAAGTGACATCACGAGACCGTGACTCCCTCGACATGTTGGCAGCTCGAGACACGCATACGCGCACCTATCCATCTTCATCTCGTTCTCACCATGACCGCTGCTCCGAATCACTCCCTCTGCAGGCTCTTCATATATCCTGTTCTTGAGAGTATAATGCCACCAAACACCTCTGTAAAGATCACACAAATTGCCCATGAGCCTGCTGACACCTTGTGACCACAAGCTTGCAACTGCATGCCTGGCACTGGATCGAGCTTTATCCTTAGAGTTATCCAGGACTGCTGTAACTCAATGTCCCCACTCATACCTTAATCAGCTAGGGCTACCTCTTCCTCTTTCGATTTGTATATGATTGCTAGCTGAAATGTTCTGACCTGCAACTGCGAATCAAAGTGAAGAGAATGTTTGCGATTTTCATGTTCGACTTTAGAATGTGTAAGTCTGTCAATGTTACCCTTTCACGGGGCTTATTGTCCTCATTGCCGCTACAAGCCTCACTCTCAAATCCACCAACACAACGACTCTTACGTTCGACTAAGAAAAATGAACGGTGTACCTCAGATGAACCACAAGCTGCTTGACTTCTACAAGTTTTTTTTTGTTGTTTACACGCGTCGGATAGGGGCCCGAATATTCGAGGGAGCACGATTTTTTCGTTTCCCCTTATATATTATATTACTTTTTTTCTCTCTTCCTCTTAACGAGAGAGAAGGGAATTTGGCGCAGATGGGGATTGGTCTGAAAAGTTTTCGACCGATCCATTGGACAATGCAATTATCGAACACTAATCATCATCCTCGTCTACACTCTCTTCGTCGCTCTCAACACCCACGACTCCGCCGCCTTCTTTCGCGTCTTTTTCCTTCAAGACTTTACCCGAATCGTGCAACTTGTGCTCAAAAGCTTTACGAGCTCCAAAATTGGCACCGACATCCCAGATCTGAAGCTTAGCTTTAGAGCCAGCGGCAGCAAGAGTAAGAGGGTCATCTGGGGACCAAGTCGTCGAAAATACTTTACCCTAAAAATGCGCAAGTTACCTTAGGTCTAATAAACAAATTCTAGGAAAAGTGATACGTACAACGCCCAAATCGCGTGAAGTAACGAGGCTAACGTTTCGTTTGCCAGTGTCCTCATCGTCCACGACATTCCAAACTTTGACCATTTTGTCGGTGCCACCTGTGACGATGCAGCCTTTGATATGAGGGCTAATGTCAATCGATGACACAGCACCGTCGTGGGCTGAAACGGTGAATCGTGCTGGGGAGGACTGATCGAGACTTGATGGTAGAGTTCGAGCATCGAAATTCAACACGAGACCATTCTCGAGAGAGACCTGTCGACAAGTCAGAGCGTATCTTGTGAATGAATAAGGCGATCACTTGCATAGAAGCCATAGCTCTCCCAAGGATCCCATCGGAGGGCCTCGACATCACTTCCAAGAGCGGCTCCAACGCCACCCTCAGGCGCTCTTGAATCAAACGTCCGCACAGTCCGATCGTAACTTCCAGTCAACAATACACTCGGCTCTTTGTCGTTCCACTGCACAGCCTGGACTTTATCCTTGTGCACCTCAAAACTCCGGATAGCACCTGAACCTCCGCCAGTAGCCGTAGGATCTCTCGAAAGATCCCACAGTTTCACGGTTCTATCAGCACTACAACTAGCGAGGAGGTTCCGCTGTGTTTTGTTCCAGCTGAGACCAAGAACGGCGTCGACGTGATAGCTTTTCTCGATAGCTCGACGCTTTTGCTTCTTGCGCTTCTTTTTCCCCGTTCCGAGAGGTGTGGGTACGTGCGCTTTTGTTTCGTCAGGACGGCCAAGGATGGATGTTGGGTACATGGCCTCTACGACGTCGAGAGACCAAATTTCAATTTCGGGATCGAGAGTTCCGACGGCGATGAAGTTACCAAATCCTGGTCTTGCAGGATTCGTTAGGGCAGGTGCGCTTGAGGAGGAGGAAGTTGTAGGAGGGAAATCGAGCCATTCGAGGCAAAGAGGAAAGTTGGGAAGCATGAGATCGTGATGGACGTAGAGATTTTCTTGGGATTCATCGTAGACGTAGATTTCAAGCTGGGAAATTTCGTCTTCGGTTTTGGCGGTGACGAGGAGGTTGTCTGTAGGGTAAAGCTCAAGCTCTTCGCGCTCGTCGTCTTCTGGATCTTCCTTAACAGAGTATTTGAATATCTTCCTTCAAGAATTAGGGATTTCGGGACGTACATCTTTTAGGGTGATGTAGGGGTCTTCAGAATTGTCCTTATAGTACGTGAGGCCTTTTATGTTGCTGAATGGTCCGAGTGCTGACCAGACGCTTGAGCTCGGAAGTGTGAACAGGTTCAAAAATAAGGCCCACCCGAAGATTTTGTGTCGTCATCATAGTCCTGGAGATTATACTTGGACAAATCGTCTGGATCACTCTTCTGAGGAGCACCAGAGTCGACGTCCATAGCATTATCATCGACCTCGGCTGTATCCTCTTCCTCACTGTTCACACAAAATTGAACTAACCATCAATCATCCACTTTTGCCTCACCAACAGTGAAAAAAATTAGACTTACTCAACCCAGTTCGCATCTTCGTCATCGGCCTCGTCTCCCTCGGAACCTTTCCCCATTTCCTGGGCTGCTTTGTGCGCACGTTCCATTTCGACTCGGGCATCCTCGAGTTCGATGCGTGCGAGTGCACTGACGCGTTGGAGTTCGTTGTCATCGAGAACATATTTTTGAGGATGTTCAATGGCAACACCGCGCTTCACCCAAGCGACGGCTGAGATGAGATTGCTCATCGTCCCTCGAGCTTTAGCAAGGAGTCGCTGTTTTCAGTTTTCGAGATGATGATTTATTTTCTCAATTTGGTTATCTTCCAGGCGTCTAGTTTAGGAAATCATCACGTGTTGACAGTAACTCACTCTTTACCCCGTACTACGACAGCCAAGGGCACAGAGTCCTTTGGGAGCATGATAAATCCTGAAATTCGCGCTTACAATGCTCTTTGCGGCTTACTTCGCGCTTTGAAATACATCCACTGCTGCAAAAGTGGAATAGAGCACTTATTCTTGGCTGATTAAATCGCGCGTCGTATTTCCACGTGCGGCGTGCGAGTTATTGCCTCCTCATTTGCCAGTGAGATCGAATTCTCCCAGAGACCTGAGCAGCAAATGAAGTCCAACCATCCTGGAATTGTTGATTCTTACTCTTGACCTGATTGTTGCCCATACTGCTGACATACTGAGATACCCATCCATTCCTAAATTTGCAACTGCGGCTCGGCCTCAAGTCGACAAAGGTGTATATGACATCGCTAATCTATTTACAACAAATGGGAACCCGCGCGCCGACTCTGATAGTCATTTATCACTCATGACCGCGTCCGCCCAGCTCAACAGGCATACAGAACAAGCATTCCCCACACTCTTGTGAAATGATGCTAAAGTCAGTCCTCAATGTTCGATGCACTTCACACACTTCTCACTCCGTTCCAAAGCCATGTCATTTTTCTCATTAAAGCCACCCCAGAAGGAGTGGCAATGTGCTATGTAGAACTGACGAGTTAAAGCTACATACAACCCTGATACGTATCAGTCTACATAGTAGACCTCGAAGTGAGCGGGCGCCCTTACCTTATATTTAATGTTAAACGCTAACGAAGTTTACCCCTCAACAGGCCTTCAGCGGCAGTCTCCTCGCTCCCAAAGGCCCCTATTTTATTAACTCACTTAAACAATGTTGTACACACGAATCTCTTTGATTGCAGCGTTCGTCATAGTCCAAGATGATAACGAACTAGGGCTCGCCTTCTTTGATTAGTATCATGGTATGCTATATATTAGCCCCTTCAGTGCGTATTTATACCCGGAATACTGTCGTAGGCTTTAACTCAACCCAGCGGTCAGTTGCTTTTCTCTCCAATGAAGACCATTTGGCAATTGCTAGTTCTCCTGCTCCTAGTAACACCATCTGTTGTGTTTGCTCAAACTAACAATTCGGCGGCGACGCATGTCGTTGATATTGGCTATGCAAAGTATGAAGGTATTTTGAATAATCAGACCGGAAACCTCGAGTTTCTCGGCATGCGCTATGCGGCATCTCCCACCGGTGAGGTTTTGCCTTCTCGTTGTCGTGCTCGGGCTAAATCACCTGGCCTCCTGGTGCAGGTGATCTTCGCTGGAGAGAACCACAGCTTCCAAAGGAGACCCCTGGTATCCAAAAGGCGAACGCGTTCCCGAATCGGTGCTGGCAAGGAGCTGAAGGGAATTCGTCGACATCGCCATTCCCGTCATCGGCCAAATCAATGATCAACTCCAACCAAAGACGCGCTGCAGTCCCCGACTTTTCGGTGGCGCTATCCAATTCCCTGGGTCATGGTTCTCAGGAGATGAAGCACTTACAGAACATTTTCACTGCTTAACCGACTGGAACCAGCAAGCGTCGCGTCGACTTGAATATTTTCTTTGGCTGGTCCCCTCGCGGCGGAAACTGAACGTTGAACTCGCGCATTCAACGGTTCCCAGAACGGCAAGTGACATCACGAGACCGTGACTCCCTCGACATGTTGGCAGCTCGAGACACGCATACACGCACCTATCCATCTTCATCTCGTTCTCACCATGACCGCTGCTCCGAATCACTCCCTCTGCAGGCTCTTCATATATCCTGTTCTTGAGAGTATAATACCACCAAACACCTCTGTAAAGATCACACAAATTGCCCATGAGCCTGCTGACACCTTGTGACCACAAGCTTGCAACTGCATGCCTGGCACTGGATCGAGCTTTATCCTTAGAGTTATCCAGGACTGCTGTAACTCAATGTCCCCACCCATACCTTAATCAGCTAGGGCTACCTCTTCCTCTTTCGATTTGTATATGATTGCTAGCTGAAATGTTCTGACCTGCAACTGCGAATCAAAGTGAAGAGAATGTTTGCGATTTTCATGTTCGACTTTAGAATGTGTAAGTCTGTCAATGTTACCCTTTCACGGGGCTTATTGTCCTCATTGCCGCTACAAGCCTCACTCTCAAATCCACCAATATTAACGACTCTTACGTTCGACTAAGAAAAATGAACGGTGTACCTCAGATGAACCACAAGCTGCTTGACTTCTACAAGTTTTTTTTTGTTGTTTACACGCGTCGGATAGGGGCCCGAATATTCGAGGGAGCACGATTTTTTCGTTTCCCCTTATATATTATATCACTTTTTTTTCTCTCTTCCTCTTAACGGGAGAGAAGGGAGTTTGGCGCAGATGGAGATTGGTCTGAAAAGTTTTCGACCGATCTATTGGACAATGTATGTATCGAACACTAATCATCATCCTCGTCTGCACTCTCTTCATCGCTCTGAACACCCACGACTCCGCCGCCTTCTTTTGCGTCTCTCTCTTAACGAGAGAGAAGGGAATTTGGCGCAGATGGGGATTGGTCTGAAAAGTTTTCGACCGATCCATTGGACAATGCAATTATCGAACACTAATCATCATCCTCGTCTACACTCTCTTCGTCGCTCTCAACACCCACGACTCCGCCGCCTTCTTTCGCGTCTTTTTCCTTCAAGACTTTACCCGAATCGTGCAACTTGTGCTCAAAAGCTTTACGAGCTCCAAAATTGGCACCGACATCCCAGATCTGAAGCTTAGCTTTAGAGCCAGCGGCAGCAAGAGTAAGAGGGTCATCTGGGGACCAAGTCGTCGAAAATACTTTACCCTAAAAATGCGCAAGTTACCTTAGGTCTAATAAACAAATTCTAGGAAAAGTGATACGTACAACGCCCAAATCGCGTGAAGTAACGAGGCTAACGTTTCGTTTGCCAGTGTCCTCATCGTCCACGACATTCCAAACTTTGACCATTTTGTCGGTGCCACCTGTGACGATACAACCTTTGATATGAGGGTTAATGTCAATCGATGAGACAGCACCGTCGTGGGCTGAAACGGTGAATCGTGCTGGGGAGGGCTGATCGAGACTTGATGGTAGAGTTCGAGCATCGAAATTCAACACGAGACCATTCTCGAGAGAGACCTGTCGACAAGTCAGAGCGTATCTTGTGAATGAATAAGGCGATCACTTGCATAGAAGCCATAGCTCTCCCAAGGATCCCATCGGAGGGCCTCGACATCACTTCCAAGAGCGGCTCCAACGCCACCCTCAGGCGCTCTTGAATCAAACGTCCGCACAGTCCGATCGTAACTTCCAGTCAACAATACACTCGGCTCCTTGTCGTTCCACTGCACAGCCTGGACTTTATCCTTGTGCACCTCAAAACTCCGGATAGCACCTGAACCTCCGCCAGTAGCCGTAGGATCTCTCGAAAGATCCCACAGTTTCACGGTTCTATCAGCACTACAACTAGCGAGGAGGTTCCGCTGTGTTTTGTTCCAGCTGAGACCAAGAACGGCGTCGACGTGATAGCTTTTCTCGATAACTCGACGCTTTTGCTTCTTGCGCTTCTTTTTCCCCGTTCCGAGAGGTGTGGGTACGTGCGCTTTTGTTTCGTCAGGACGGCCAAGTATGGACGTTGGGTACATGGCCTCTACAACGTCGAGAGACCAAATTTCAATTTCGGGATCGAGAGTTCCGACAGCGATGAAGTTACCAAATCCTGGTCTTGCAGGATTCGTTAGGGCAGGTATGCTTGAGGAAGAGGAGGAAGTTGTAGGAGGGAAATCGAGCCATTCGAGGCAAAGAGGAAAGTTGGGAAGCATGAGATCGTGATGGACGTAGAGATTTTCTTGGGATTCATCGTAGACGTAGATTTCAAGCTGGGAAATTTCGTCTTCGGTTTTGGCGGTGACGAGGAGGTTGTCTGTAGGGTAAAGCTCAAGCTCTTCGCGCTCGTCGTCTTCTGGATCTTCCTTAACAGAGTATTTGAATATCTTCCTTCAAGAATTAGGGATTTCGGGACGTACATCTTTTAGGGTGATGTAGGGGTCTTCAGAATTGTCCTTATAGTACGTGAGGCCTTTTATGTTGCTGAATGGTCCGAGTGCTGACCAGACGCTTGAGCTCGGAAGTGTGAACAGGTTCAAAAATAAGGCCCACCCGAAGATTTTGTGTCGTCATCATAGTCCTGGAGATTATACTTGGACAAATCGTCTGGATCACTCTTCTGAGGAGCACCAGAGTCGACGTCCATAGCATTATCATCGACCTCGGCTGTATCCTCTTCCTCACTGTTCACACAAAATTGAACTAACCATCAATCATCCACTTTTGCCTCACCAACAGTGAAAAAAATTAGACTTACTCAACCCAGTTCGCATCTTCGTCATCGGCCTCGTCTCCCTCGGAACCTTTCCCCATTTCCTGGGCTGCTTTGTGCGCACGTTCCATTTCGACTCGGGCATCCTCGAGTTCGATGCGTGCGAGTGCACTGACGCGTTGGAGTTCGTTGTCATCGAGAACATATTTTTGAGGATGTTCAATGGCAACACCGCGCTTCACCCAAGCGACGGCTGAGATGAGATTGCTCATCGTCCCTCGAGCTTTAGCAAGGAGTCGCTGTTTTCAGTTTTCGAGATGATGATTTATTTTCTCAATTTGGTTATCTTCCAGGCGTCTAGTTTAGGAAATCATCACGTGTTGACAGTAACTCACTCTTTACCCCGTACTACGACAGCCAAGGGCACAGAGTCCTTTGGGAGCATGATAAATCCTGAAATTCGCGCTTACAATGCTCTTTGCGGCTTACTTCGCGCTTTGAAATACATCCACTGCTGCAAAAGTGGAATAGAGCACCTATTCTTGGGCAACGCGGTTTTAGCGAGGTCAACGAGCGTTAAGCGTGAAGGGTCAGTTTCCACGCTTATGTTCCTGACCCACGCCCACCTAGATAAAGGAATATCAAATCCAATCAATGATACATCTGCAATTGAGCAAGTTGACGGCGCGCGATCCCGTTGATTCAAAGTTATTGAACCTTTCCTTGTAATCGGAGAGTACATGTTGCAAAAACCGGCCAGGGTTTGGGTAAATAGGTAGA
>KQ962134.1:221251-235828 GCA_001563735.1 Leucoagaricus sp. SymC.cos | reverse complement strand
AGATAAGATGAGACTATGGACCTCACGCCTTGATTAACCCATCACGCTCTGAGCTCTGGTTAGACTCATGCAGCATCACGCTTTCACGCTCGTTCACGCCTAGAGTACATATCACGCTGTAAAGACGTTTGAGTGTGAAGAGTTCACGCTTTGCTCCTCTGACTCACGCTTGATTGCACTTTGACTCGCGCTGGACCACGCTGGACTCACACTGAACTCACGCTTGAACTCCTCCGAAATCACGCCCCGCAACTCTGATGATCACTAAAAGCTTCTTGTTACCATTTGCTCACGCTTAGAGTCACGCTTATGCACGCTGATATTCACGCTCATTCACCACGCTTGCGAACTTGCTTCACGCCAGTGACAATCGATCACGCTTGGATCACGCTAGTTCACGCTTAATCACGCTTGTCCACGCTCATCACGCTCGTTGACCTCGCTAAAACCCACGTACCCCTTATTCTTGGCTGATTAAATCGCGCGTCGTATTTCCACGTGCGGCGTGCGAGTTATTGCCTCCTCATTTGCCAGTGAGATCGAATTCTCCCAGAGACCTGAGCAGCAAATGAAGTCCAACCATCCTGGAATTGTTGATTCTTACTCTTGACCTGATTGTTGCCCATACTGCTGACATACTGAGATACCCATCCATTCCTAAATTTGCAACTGCGGCTCGGCCTCAAGTCGACAAAGGTGTATATGACATCGCTAATCTATTTACAACAAATGGGAACCCGCGCGCCGACTCTGATAGTCATTTATCACTCATGACCGCGTCCGCCCAGCTCAACAGGCATACAGAACAAGCATTCCCCACACTCTTGTGAAATGATGCTAAAGTCAGTCCTCAATGTTCGATGCACTTCACACACTTCTCACTCCGTTCCAAAGCCATGTCATTTTTCTCATTAAAGCCACCCCAGAAGGAGTGGCAATGTGCTATGTAGAACTGACGAGTTAAAGCTACATACAACCCTGATACGTATCAGTCTACATAGTAGACCTCGAAGTGAGCGGGCGCCCTTACCTTATATTTAATGTTAAACGCTAACGAAGTTTACCCCTCAACAGGCCTTCAGCGGCAGTCTCCTCGCTCCCAAAGGCCCCTATTTTATTAACTCACTTAAACAATGTTGTACACACGAATCTCTTTGATTGCAGCGTTCGTCATAGTCCAAGATGATAACGAACTAGGGCTCGCCTTCTTTGATTAGTATCATGGTATGCTATATATTAGCCCCTTCAGTGCGTATTTATACCCGGAATACTGTCGTAGGCTTTAACTCAACCCAGCGGTCAGTTGCTTTTCTCTCCAATGAAGACCATTTGGCAATTGCTAGTTCTCCTGCTCCTAGTAACACCATCTGTTGTGTTTGCTCAAACTAACAATTCGGCGGCGACGCATGTCGTTGATATTGGCTATGCAAAGTATGAAGGTATTTTGAATAATCAGACCGGAAACCTCGAGTTTCTCGGCATGCGCTATGCGGCATCTCCCACCGGTGAGGTTTTGCCTTCTCGTTGTCGTGCTCGGGCTAAATCACCTGGCCTCCTGGTGCAGGTGATCTTCGCTGGAGAGAACCACAGCTTCCAAAGGAGACCCCTGGTATCCAAAAGGCGAACGCGTTCCCGAATCGGTGCTGGCAAGGAGCTGAAGGGAATTCGTCGACATCGCCATTCCCGTCATCGGCCAAATCAATGATCAACTCCAACCAAAGACGCGCTGCAGTCCCCGACTTTTCGGAAGATTGTCTTTTCCTCAAGTATGACATCAGAATCTCACCTAGTGCACCTATGATATTAATAGACTATTAGTGTCTTTACGCCAAACCCAAATGCCAATGATCTTCCCGTCGTCGTTTGGATTCATGGGTACGTGGCCCCACCTTGGATTGATGCCTTATCAACCAGTTACGCCTGACGCACAGTGGAGGCTATGCACTCGGAAGTGCTACAGGCTTTGAAGGCTTTGATATCTATGATGGAAATGATTTGATACGAGCAGCCGGCGGTAGAATTGTCGCAGTGACAATCCAGTACCGTCTAGGTGCTCTTGGCTTCCTTGCAGGCCAGAAGGTGCACGATGAAGGTGCCTTGAACGCTGGATTGCGTGAGTTCTTCAGTCTTTTCTCTCCTTTGATGGGATATGTGGTTTTAACGACTCGACTTCTAGTTGACCAACAATTCGCATTCCAATGGGTGCAGCGTCATGTAATATGATTCAATTTGTTTCTGGGCTATTCTGACAACTTATCAGATACACAAATTCGGTGGAAATCCTCATCAGGTCACCATTTGGGGTCAATCTGCGGGTAAGTACTAATTGACAACGACACATACGCTGGGAGATTTTGATATCTCCGCTCAGGGGCTGGATCTGTCCTTTTACACATCGTTGCGAATGGTGGAAACACTCAACCCCCACTCTTTCGTGCTGCGATGACCAGCTCTGCTAGCCTTTCATCTCTATTCAGATACAACGATCGGATTCCTGAGGTGAGTGCGACGCATTTGTGACCCTGACTTCATAACAACTGATGCATAATTCTAGCAAATATATGCTACATTTGTCAATGCCACAGGGTCATTTTACAATACTCATAATCCTTCGGCTCATATTCATTGGGGGCTTTTACAGTTGCTCACCAGCTAAAGACTCATTGCAATGCTTGCGAAACGCTGATATCAAGGATATTCAGCAAGCAAACATCAAGCTGGGTGTCAGTGCCTTTTTCGGCATATTCACGTTCATTCCGGTTATCGATGGACGTTTATTCGAGAAAAGGCCCACCCAACTCCTGCGCGAAGGGAAACTCAACGGGGTTAGTTCTTCATTTAATCTCTTCTCGCTGGTGTAACTGAATGCGCGATCAAAATCAGGAGGCTTTACTTTCCTTCACGAACAGTAATGAAGGTTTCCTTTTCGTCGACCAGAATGACACTGCAGTTCAAGTTCCGCAGTACATTGCGAACTTATATCCAACCTTTCATGATCGTCAGATCACTGCCGCTACCGCACAGTACAAGGACTTGGGTGCGCCGCTCTCCCAAGTGACTGCAATCGTGAGCGAATGTAAGAATGGATCGCTGATCTAAGTATTTCCGTCTGACGCTCGTAACTTTATGACAGCGATTTTCCTATGTCCGGCATACTTCCTACTTCGTGCTTTCAAGAATAAGGGCTTCGAGGTGCGCCAACGAGCGGAGCTCTCTTTATTTTCTTGACCGTCGGTATAGGCAGAGCTTGCTGTTCCTCCCGCCAATCATGGCGACGATCTCGGGTACTATTTCCCCGGGTAACTATCATCGCCATATCTTCTAAGTGACTGCCATAACTCACGTTTACACTCGCAACTACAGCCCGATTAACCGACCCACCTTGAACGATACTCGGTTCATTGACAATTTCGCTCAATCGTTCATGAATTTCGTCATGACGATGGACCCAAACAAGAAGTGGGACAGCGGCAACACTGTTCCGCACTGGGACAGATGGAGCAAAAACGGGAGGCTTGAGATGGTGTTCAATCGAACAGAGGCAGGAGAACCTGTAATCAGGTCGACTAGGACTAATGGGGATTTATTGGAACGCTGCAAGTAAGCCGCCATATACCCCCTCTCCGTGCCGATCTGCGTACTGATTTGTTAATGACCAATGACAGTTTCTGGGAGAGTGTCAGTCAGTTCTCTGCACAGTGATACTTTTATTTCCCAGAATTGTACCTGTAATTGTAAGCAATGCCTTAACAAGTTTCCTCCGGTCCCTAGCTATTCGCTCGCCACTAAGACTCAAGCAGTCCATCTATCAAAATAGTACCATTGTGTGAAACCCCTCGAATTTCATACTACAGTAATCTCTGAGAAGAAAACAGAATGTCTCAAAGGACCCTGTTCACCGTGGTAACTCCGATTTAGCAGTCGGAATGCTATGCGACATAACAATTGCCTTGGCATCCGCAGTATACCAAGTGGGTTGGGCTGCCAGTGAATGAAGGTGAAGATCGATACGTGTTCTGCCACTTCTCATACCACCAATCTACATCTTGATACGACCAAATCTTCCCGTCGGACATCGTCTGTCGGTTGAGACTCAGGATTGCTTTTGTGTCTCTACTGCGTGAGCTACTCGTAAAGGTGATGCAAACGAGACAGCTCTGCTGAGCAGAGCCTATCAAGAAGTAGAAGCTCTCTCGTTTGAAAGGCTTCGCTGCATGGTAATCCACATCCTATACACCGTTGAAGATACAACAACGATAACAAACCGTCATGAACTCACGATGGGAAATTTCGCAGGTTCCATTGGCTCCAGCGGGTCAGTTATCGACCAGAGATAATCCAATAACTTAAGGTCATCGTCGTAGCACGGCTTGGTGTAGACGAAGTCTCTACCAAGACTACGTTGGGGTCCCTAGGGTTGACTGTTAGGCTTATGACAAGGAAGGTGCAGCGGAAGCTAGGCTTACTTGCATAGCGAGCCAGTTGAAGAAGACAAGACTGTTTCTTCCAAATGAGGCCAATCGACTGTAATCGAATCCGAGGAGCTGAGTCCTGAGTTCTGTGTCGTTTAGAACATCTGAGCTATTATTCCCCAGCAGCGCGCACACTGCCCAAGATTTTCCGACATAAAAACGGAATGGCACAGGAAGAATCGCATCAAGCACAGCATAGGGTCTGGATTCCTTCGCTTCCCCTGCCTTCATTCGTTGCTCAATCCACCTACTGTGCGTCAACCTAGTGCACAATGAGGGATGTCAGAAAATCCAAGTGGCCGAGAACTTACTTACAGGCATCTGTCCCAGGTTTAACGGTCATGCATCTGGTGTATGCTCCGGACCAGGGGGTTGAAGGACACCGAACTGAAACGGAACTATTCAAACCACTGGCCCAACTCACAGAAGTAGTACACTCACAGTCTACTTGTGTGACAGGAAGTACGGTGCGAATAGACACACCGTACCAGTGCAAGCAACATTTGGCGACTTCCGCAAAAATCACATCTTGCGGGAGGAAAAAGCTGCCAGATCGCATTGGGTTTCGAAGAAAATCCAGGAAAGAGGTATGATAAAAGCCGATGAATGAAGGTCGGCTTCCTTTGTCACTCGACAACGTGCCACTTGGTACGCGGACAACAGAATGCAATTTTTGCAGAGAGCTATAAATGGCATCTACTTCGGCTCGCAGAAATTTGGCAAGGTCTGTGATTTCACGCCGAGGAAGCCGAAGAAAGTCACCAGCCAGCTCTCAAAGTTGCAAAATGAGCATGAAAACCAAGGATTCTTTTCGCCAAAGGGAGATTCTCAGCAGGTACACTCTGGAGGATGCGGATATAGAGGAGATCCATCGAAGAGAGAGGATTGTGGCCACCCAGACTTTGTGTACCCTTTAAGAATAATAGCAAGGATGCGAGCCGACCTTTTGGGTCAGCGTGAATTAGATCTCCAATGTACCTGAGAACTGTGTCTGCAAAAATAAACAAACCCCCGGCTGCGTTGCAGATATTAATTAGGTCTGAAGGTCTAGGCCACTGTGTTTGAACCACGAAGAGATACTTATATCTCAAGCGAATGTCCTGCAGTCCGTCTTGAAGATATCGGTCAACGTCAGCGCGCGTTTCTCCGTCGATTCTCAACTCCTCTTGTCTACAGGTTATCGCGAAGTCGGCCCGGAAAAATGTAGATTTGAGGCGGGCTTCGGGACGACTGCCAATTAACCACAGAAGAGGAAGGGCGCTCCTGACACGGGTAACTTCACCGATCATCTCGATGATTTCGCATTGAGCATGCTCTCCTTCACACTCATCCAGCCCATCGAGGATCAAGATTAGGTTTTGCAAGTTAGTGGAACGGCGCGCGTGGAGTGAGAAAAGTGAGTCGAGTATTAATCTCCTGAACTGAATATGCATGGCCATGCGAGGAACGGCGGGATCATTGGCCAATTGTTCAGTGAGGATACGGGTCACGAACAGCCAGCTGATATGCGAGTGTCGGGATGACAGATAGAGCTCTATTGAAGCCCTTCAGTCTGGAAAAGAAAAAGGCTGCTCCGAGGCATCCTTTTTCCTGGCAGTTCTCAGCGAAAGATTGAGCCACGGCGGATTTGCCGACGCCAGCTGGACCGTGGAGCCATGTCATGTTTGCTCGGCGTTGGAAGTTGGATGACCATGCTCCGAGTCGCTCCCAAGACAGAACGGCGGGTTCCAGTATGACATAGTGGCGGTGGATGTCGAGCACTGGAGTTTGTCATGGCCCCGACTTCAATGAAAGGTAACAGAGCGTCAAAGACTATGAGTTGTAAGTCGAAACCATTGATTCATTCCGGAAGTCATGCAACATCATTACCAGTTCTTCCTGTGGAGAGATTGTTGATCGTTTGGGACCTGTCAATGAACACTGGCTGGCTTATGACGAAGTCATGAGCCCCGGAAAAGATATGTTGTGTGACGGCTGTTTAGTCGAATGTACCAGAGAATTTCAAAGTCAAGTCTAAGGGAACATTCACAGAGAACAAAAGCATACCTTCGTCATGCTGACGATCCAGGGCAGTATTATCGCCAGGCTGTCCGTCAGTCCGTCGCCATTCAAAGAGAGAACCAAAGAACCGAAGGAGCATCTGTACGAGTAAGGGTTATTGTGGAGGAAAGTGGTAAGGAAAGGGGTGGAAAGCAACCATCTAATTGCCCGTCCGTGACGGACACCCGCGTTCCCTGATGAGCATTCGGCGAGGTTCGGCGCGATCAAGCATATGAGCTTCGTGTGAGAGCGTGGACATACTCTTCGTTCACGTTCATTAGTGACGTTCCCCAATAAAGACGACAGAACTAAGGTATATTATGAATACTAGCGTCTAGAAATTCATTACTTCAATCCAACTTTCTCCTCCTGTACGAGATCGCTCGGGGAGTTTTTGGTAGCGTAATCATGGTCTGGAAAAATTCAAAACCATCAGCTCAAAAAAGAAACAAAAGAAAGGCAGCACGTACATGGTAGTTATGCTCAGGCACCTTATCAATCTTGACCTCTATATGCCTTATGAACGTCGAAATGATCGTTCCCAGCTGCAAGTACGCAAACTGTTCTCCAATACACCTGTGCTTGCCAGCACCGAAGGGCTGATAAGGACTCTCGGTACCCTTGCTAACGGCGCCGAATCCATAATCAATCTTCTCGCCCTGTGCATCCTCATAGGTCTCATAAGCCTGAGCAGCAACACCTTCAGGATCACTCCAGCGAGTCGGTTCCCATCGCTCTGCGTCTTTCCAAATCTGAGGATCGAGTTGGCTGACAAGAGGTGATGCGAGAACGTAGTGACCCTTAGGAACGACGTAGGTGGAATCTTTTCCGGGAGCAGCGAGAGTAGCGGGGATGGGCATGTCATCACGGACGTAGCGCATGATGCTGTGGATGGGTGGGTGCATGCGGAGGGTTTCGCGGATGATCGAGTCCATGATAGGGAGTTGGCGGAGTTCTTCGTAGGTCATAGAACGGAGAGTTCCATCGGGATTAGAGAAGTGTTGCACTTGTTCTTTGTAAAGAGCCTCACTATAAATATGATCAGTCATTAAAAAGGAGAGTTGAAGGGACCGAAATCTTACCAGACATCCGGGCGTTCAGCAATGTGGAGGAGCGCCCAAGAACCGGTAGCAGAGCTTGTGTGTTGACCAGCCATGAGAAGAGCAATCATAATGTGGGCGATCTCGTGATCCTTCAAGGAGCGTCCATCGCGGTAGCTCTGTTGCATGAGAGCGGCAATCATGTCGTGGTCGTGCTGATAAATGAAATTCAGTACAAATGGGAAGAAATCAAAGACGAGGGAGCTCTCACATCGGTAGTCGTACCATTCCTGCGTTGTCTGATAACATTGACATAAAAGTCACTCATCTTCTTTTGTGCAACGTCCCTCTTCCTATAGCTATCCAAAGGCAAGTTCGGGAACAAGAAATTGAGAGGGGTGAAGCCACCATCCAGGTCATTAAAGATATCGGCGAAAGTCTTGTCCAAACCAGCGCGAACCTCCCTGCCCTGGAGTGTCCTTGAAGCAGTCAAGATGGTGATGCCTTGGAGGACCTTGAGAACATCGAATTGACCCCATTCACTAATATCGTTGGACTGGAAGACCGAGAAGGCAGGGTCGTGTTTCAGGTATTCTTCGACTTCCTCCTCAATCATGCCGACGTAGGCACGAAGGTTATCCGTTGACAGACCGATTTTGACAAATTTCTTCTGCTCCATGAAGACTTCATTGGGGACATCATAGACGACATCCTTGCCGAACACGGGGGTGGTAAGATGCTACGAGCGAAACAAAAGACTTCAGCTTCCAGCTCAGTCAAAATAAAAAAAGAAAGGCTGACTCACAGTATAAGCATCTTCAGCACTGAAGACGAGGGATTTTCCCCCCAAAATAAAGTTATTGCCCTTAGTGCCAAGGGCAACTGTAATACGACGACCGAGCAGAACAAAAGTAAACACATCTCCGTACTAGACGTGTAAAGATTAGCGAGTCAATTCTGGTTTTCCAGACATGATTTCGAGACGTACCTTCTCGCGACACTTGAAGAAAAAGTTGAGGGGGTCGTTACCATAGCCGACAGCAGAACCAATAACGGGTAACCAATGGAATACGACAGGTGGCTCGTTCGGTTTTCGTGGAAGTACCTATATGACAAACATAACCTTAGCTTCAGTCAAAAAGAAATTCAAAAAGTAGTCAACTCACCAGCTGCCTCAGAATATTCAGCACAATCGCCAAAACCGGAACATTCACTAAGAGCAAGATAATAACCCTCGAGTTCAAGGGGCTGAGTTGAGCATGGGCATGAGAAACATACCCAGCCCAGGCGTCAGAGAGAGGTATCGTGCCGTTGACGACGCTAGACATGACACGAAGAAGAAAAAAGTGGAAGGGTGTGTAAGGGTGTGTTGTTGCGCCATACCACTTTATAAATTTAGCCCCTTTCCCACATTTGGTAAGTCCCACTTCAAAATCGAACCATTCCGTTCGTCAGCGAATTTAGCTCTTTTACTCAGTCACAACATCTGTGATGTGAACAGCTTCATTAACTAAATAAGAATAGGCGGACTTTTAAAAGAGAGCATTCGCTGACGCAGCTTGTGTAAGCACGCCGGAGTTTGAAAGAAGCGGATGGTCGCGAGCCTGTCTTTTTTGTGATGTCGATGGCGACACACTTGGTGACCGTCCTTCAATCTGGTCACGTTCATGATACAAGACACTGACCACTCATCCGTAAGGCCTCGATGCCAGGCCTAGTCTTGTTCGAAGACCTTGTACAAGTACTATTTACTTAGTAAAATGTCCTCTGGACAGCCAAATTGGGAAGCTCACTGGGTTTATGGTTGTTCCGAATCTTTCGCACTCGGAACTTGAGGCTTGAGGTGATAACTTTTTGCCAGCCGCTGAGGCTGGGTGTGTTTCAGTACTCACCTCCAGGTAAGGAGTAGGGGGTGTATACATCGCTGCATTACGATTATCTATACTGTAATACCGTCTAATCAAAATGCACCAATGCAATAGCAATTATCGAATATGAAGTCTACCTCAGGCGTTCTCCACTTCTAACCAGAGAGCCTAGCCCGGTCAAGCGACAACTCCATGGAAGGCTTAGTACCAAGCCTAATGCTTTGAACCTGCACAGGAACTTTCATCCCGAGACTCCAATTCTCATACTCTTCCAACGGAATCCCCATCAAAAACTCCTTCAATCCCAGCTTCGGAACCTGAATAGGCATTTGCAAAGTTTGAGTCAACCGATTTATCTTGGGTAGCATCACAGCATAACCCTCGAGATTATGCAGCGGGTCTTCAATCGGTTGACCGTTTGCGTCCTTTGGCCACAACTCCCTATTCTTCCCACCACCGAACATATTTCGCCATCGTTCGATGAATAGGAGGCGCCAGAACCTTTGATGTCGACGTTGAGTACCCTTGATATGTTGATCCTTCATCTCCATCGTCCCAGCGAAGTTGGCAAGCCAATCCGCGCTAAACGCGCCCTTCACCTCTCGACCATCCTTTTCCTGCAAAAGTATTTGTTGAATTTGCCAATGAGCGACGAGATCGCCGTATCGCCTCAACGGCGAAGTGACACGAACATATCCCTCGCCATTGGGGACACCCAGTCCCCAATGCATCCCAGGCTCGAGTTTGTATCGGGCTGAAGGTGCATAGATGACAGTATTGAGGAATTCAGCCTCGGGGATGTATCCCAGTTCGTCCCTCGCGTTCAGAATGTCTTCTATGGCTTTTTCTGTTGCAGGAACCATAGCATCCGAGCACCGGCGTAACGCAGGAACGCCCTTCTTAGTGAAGAATAACGACGCAGCTCGACAAGCCAATTTCATCATCTCCGCAACCGTAGATCTCGAACCTCGCTCTGACTCTCGTTTCGTAGATGTGACAGCATAGGTTAATTCCGGGAAACCACGATAGGACCTAGGGATTTTGGAATACGCGCTGTTGTGGACGGGGAAGTCGCTCACACGACCGACAGTACCTTTGGTCCGATCAAATGAGAACCAATTCATGTCTAAACGCTTTCGTGTTTGTTGTCGCCCAGTCTTTGTAAGGAGTTTCATATCCTCAGTTGTCCTTGGATCAAGGTCTTGAAATGGTGGTCGATCTGGGACAGTACTGAATGGATAGTCATAGTCCGAACCATGTTCAGGATCGAGTTTGACATTCAGGGAATCGTAGTCAATTAGCTTGACATTCCGGATTAAGCCTGCTCGAATGTTGTAATCGACGATATTAGCATGCGAGTCAACTTTGACACTGAACGTCATGACATTGTCGCCTTGTCCGTTTTTGGAGCGAATACCGAGTGAAAGTCCACGAGTAGGATGATGTGTTATGCATCGAGGGAAGAGGGGGAAAGATCTAGGCACCAGATACCAAGACTCGTGTTGTTGAGCGGCCTGTTGCGCAAGGAAATTGGTAGGGGGAATGAGAGAGGAGGCATCGGCGACGTGAATGTGTACCCATGTATGTTCTGGGTCAGATGGTATTCGTTCCACAGAAATTCCATCATCCAACTCCTCCGCAGTAACATCATCAATCACATAGACAGGTAAATCACCCCAATCGTGTCGTATGGACGCCAATGGGTCGGTGGGATAGAAATCGTCAGGGTGGACAGGATTTGGATCCCTAGACTGTTCCAATGCTCGCAGAATGTTTTGCTCGCGTTGTGTGAGCACTGCAGGTCTCGTCTCTTGGTCCAGATGGTGGCTTCGATCGGGAATGATAAGGTCTTGCCACGGAGGGAGTACACCAATGTCAATCAACATACGATGAATGCTGTCATCCAAATGATCAAGCGCCGACACGAAGCCGTAGAACTGCCTGATAATGAAGCCACAGCTAAGCTCGTAGGGGTCTATCTGGACGGATCGAGTGTGTCGTAGTGATGCCCGCAAGAAACGGATAATCATTTTGTCTGTTTCGGTCCATCGGTGTTGAGCTACTTGAACACTGGGCTGCTCTGCCAGAGTTTCTTTCGCCAGTAATTTGTTAGGTTCGGCAACCTTCTTGGCATTGGCGATGAATTTTTCCAACACAGGGCTCCTATCTCTAACCCACTGCTGCACCTGTAATAGATCTCGCACGTGTTCTTGAGGGCGAACAACCAACGTCTGACTTGTCGCATATGCCGTCCCTGCAATAAATCTTGTCGTGGCATCCATCAAAACTTTGTGAGCCGCGTAGACCTCGACAGTGGTTGGGTTCTTGCGGAAAATATTTGCGATTTCAGACACGGTGACCTCGGACCACTCTTCTGGATGTTTGGCCCTGACCGTCTCGTATATCGAATCCAGCTGCCTGGAAAACCCAGCCATGGCGTTCTCGACAGACCTCTGAAGGGTGCGTAAACGTTTGAGGACTTCAACACGCGCGTGGAGTTCCGAGTCGTTGACAGGAAGTGGATCACTGCCACAACGAGTGGCGAGGTCAGCTGGACAGATGGCCGGAATGGTGAAGAAACAATCCGCGGGAATGACGATCCAAACTTCCCCTTGACTCGTCAGGACGCTCATCTTGAATTGACGGTCTTTGAAACCACTTCCTACAACAATAGCACTTTCAGAAGTGTCGTTCCTGGGTTTAAGATTGGTTAAGATGCGTTCAGAATGGGTGGAGCCAAGACATACCGTCTGATTTCGACAAACGAGCCAAGAGACACTTGAGGTGAAAAACTGACTTCTTCATCCACTTCAGCAACGACAGGCGAGTCGAAAGCCTGTTTTTCTGTTGACTGGGTAACCACTGCTATCGTCGGTATAGTAGACGCATCGGCACGAGGTTTCCGAGAAGCTTTGGCAGCAGCAGCACTTCTCTCGCCACCCTCTTTCACCTTCTGCTTCAGCCTCATCTCGTCACCTCGTCTTGAAGGAATAGGTTTCCATCCTTGCCTCTCGAAGCGGGTTGACTTTGTTATGAGGTCATCGACAGCGCGTATGAACTTGTTCATTCCCTGCTTCTCGTTAGTAGAAACGAAAGCCTTTGGAAATCTCGGCCTCTCCTCATCCACTTGGAATTTCGATCTCGATGGGCGACCGGATTTGAACTTGGGATTCATTGGAGGTTTGGAGGCAGAGACAGAGGGAGAGGGAGATGGAGTAGCAGAAGTAGAGGCATAGCGGGCATGACTGGCATAGAGAGTACGCGTTGAGTGAACCACACCTCTATGCATGGAGGCGTGTGTAAAGTTCGCGAAAACCCAAATTTAATTTTTGAAATTGCCGGCACCGGCCCGGTCGCTTTCCACTTTTGACTCACCAGGGTCCTGAGAGTTGCTATTTTCGACCTTGATATTTTCCCTCATCATGTTTAAACGTGTTGAAAAACGTCTCAAGAGGAAAGAACGCGAGGATGAGCTTGGGCTTGACGAAGACATGAAAGATGTACTTGGACTCAATGCGACTGACTCGGATGAATCGGAATCGGATGTCGACTCAGAGAATGAATCAGTCGAAGGGAATTTCCTGGGAATGGAAGACGACGAGGACGATGAGGCTGACGTTCAATTTGACGGAGGAGGAGAAGAATTTGACGATGCCGTGGACGATGAGGACCAGGAAGAGGGCAAGGACAAAGCCGAACGCGCTCTCATAACCGTCGCTGAGGCACTGAATGATCCTGTCTTTATCGTCTCTCTTGACCCAGACATCAAAGAATGCATCGTCTGTCCTGGAAAACTGCTCAAAGGGACAATGATGGCCGAAACACATAAATCCTCCAATGCATGTACGCTTTCCTTTTCATCAAACCCGTACCTGTTATTAATCATACTTCCCAAAATATAGGCACATGAACGACGGTTCAAACTTTTCCAAGAGCTTGCTGAATCTACGAGTCCAATAGCCAGTGCTCAAGGTCTCGTTGAAAGGGCTATTGATGAGAAAGGATCGCAATCGACTGCGCCTTCAGGGGCCTCTAAACGAGCCGAGAAAAAGGTAAGTATCTTTCACGCCCTTCGTGCAAGAATGCCTTCTTATTCATGACGGTCTAGCGTATCTCTCGGGAAAAGCGCAAGATTAAACGGGAGAAATTTAAAGCCCGACAGAAAGCCAAAAAGGAAAAGGTGGCGAACGCTTCCTCAAACCCTGAGGAGAGTGTGTCGAAGGACGCTGTGAAGGTCGTAGAGAAGGCGAAGGTCGAAAAAGAGGCGAAGGAAGTGACTGGGAAGCAAAAACCTTTCGAAAAATCGAAGAAGAAACCGACCTCATCTCCGGACAAATCTTCTTCTAAACCTTCCGAATCCAAAAAGTCCAAGCCACGCAACTCTCCCGATAATGCAGTCGAATCCCCCAAAAAGAAACGAAAGACCTCGATTACCTCGGAATCCACTTCCCCCATCGTACCCAAAACCAAAGCAACCGCTACACCTCCCACTTTCACAGATCCCAAAAAGAAAAGGGGGAAATTTGTTATGCCTACCGTGTCAAACCCTGCGTCCGCCTCAACAGTACCTAAACCCTCAAAACCGAAATCGGCATCTGAACTTCCGGCTGACGAAGAGTCTCCGGCAGTTATCCGAAAACTTCAAGCCGAAGTCAAGGACATCATTAAATCAGCCCCCAGTTTTGCCAAAGCTGCGCGCGCCCGTGCGCTCAGCGGTGATAGTGACGGTGACACCAAAGGAAAACCTTCATCTTTGGTCAAGAAGAGAAAATCTGCACATGCGAAAATCAAGGCCCATAAATGACCTTGATGGCCTGAATGTTGTAATACTCAGATTGGATTTGACCAGTGTTCTTTATCTACTCTTTCCTTCGCTAGATAATGAAATGAGTATTCTCTTCTACTCGAGCGTGAACTTCGACTCATACCCTGATAAGAGCAATCATCCTCGTATTCAAGTTTTGACCGGACACAAGCAAACGACCAATTCAAGGCACTATAGCACTTAACGCCCATACGCCGACCAACCCGGATCGTAAAATGTGAACGCCAGAGCCGTCGTGGAACCAGGTACGCTATTTTCGCAGCTCCACAATACAAAAGTTTCCGAGATGCAAACTCGACTGCTCGACATGGCCGAGAAAAAGGGTATTCAGT
>KQ962134.1:196241-221240 GCA_001563735.1 Leucoagaricus sp. SymC.cos | reverse complement strand
GAAAGAAAAAATATATCATACGACAATCATTGATAGTTGAACCTCCCTGTGGCAACTGCTCCAAAGGCAATCTTTCAATCACTGTTTCGGCCACGCAAGTCTCTGTAACTGGTACGAATGGCCGATCCTAGCCGAACCGACATTACAGTATTAGCGATACATACAAATTCACTGAGATATCTGTCCCACGTAAGTAAGTATGGCCGAATGTTTCAAAAATAATGAAATTCAAAGCTTGGTAGCGACGGCCGAAGTTAAGAAATAGAGTCAATTGAAAATAGGTCGAGGAAGTGAGCGAGGAGCGAGGAAATAAGTGTCTTGGCTGGTCTTTCATGTACTTGGTACAAAAGCGAAGATCAGTCAAAAGAAGTATGAATAAAAGACCGTCATCGAGCTGAGATCAGAAAATGGGAGAGTATGGTACGGTGACGAAGCCTTTTCGTAGGACCAGCCGCAAACACTGGCTCAAGGCACTAATCGATGATTCGGAGAAATACACACTGTTGGAAGGCTTGGTGATCTTGAAACCTGATTCATCGTGTCTCCTACCGCAAAACCTGGGAGGAACAGGGTTAGATGAGGGAGAGATGATATCCCCTCTTCGATAACTATGATTGGGTGGACATCGATTACGCTTCAAGAAATCCAATTAGACAAGGCTCAGGTCCCAGCTGTCCGAACGCCGATACTACATGTCGGCCACTGGATAATCAATCTTTAGGTCGAGGTAGTGCAGTGTAGCTTCGCGCAAGCCGGAACTCCCGGAAATTGGTTCGCCGGTATACAGCTAGCAGGCGTGTATTCCCTCAACGAGTCACACCATAAGACTGTGCATCCATATGGTCTTGTCAGTTCCGGGGGCTCTAAATACTCCTTATGCCATGGGAGTAGTCAGTGGCGAGTCACTGCCTTGGTTTCACGTGCTGTTTGCTCCAATGATGAGAAGCAACTAGCATAATCTGGGTAGGAAACTATTGACAGATGGGTATCGATGAAATGATCCATAACGGTTCCTGGGCAAAATCGAAACGAAGAAGAATGAGAGTAATTCTCAGTAAGCACAGGCTCTAAAGTCCGAAAGATCGCACCATGATACTAAGCCACTAGCTTGAAAAAAAACCGAACAACACAAAAGAGCGCTTGAAGAAATGCAGGTGAAACAGATGTATCAGTCGTGGACTTTGTTAAAGCCGTTCCAGAGCCTCAACCTTGGCAAGGTAGATAAATTCAAAAAGTTGCATGTAGAAGCGGCATTGTGCCGAGGGTTTGATATGAGCCATTAGCGGTCGGTGTGCCCAGTATTCCTTTTGGCAGATCGAGAGTTGTGACACCATCAAGATCCCACAGTTTGTGGCACTCTATTTCGGGTGTGCAACCACCGCGTGATCACTGGCATCTTGGTGTGTCCTCCAGAGTCTGGAGAGTCGAGGTCACAGTTGATGGTAATTATCATTGTGGATTTTTGGCTTGTCGTGATTCCGTAGAGGCTCGAACTGTATGCAATTCTACGTAGTTATCTTCACGAGCCGGGAACTCACCAACCTGACTGATCTAGTCGACAATGTACTAATTACTGCAGTTTGATACTAGTGCTGATCAGGCAACGGGTGACATGTTTACTCCTGGTCGAAAAGAAGGCCGGGCTATTTTCGGTTTGCGTTTCAATCATGATGCTGATGATCTTAGGAATCGACATCCAGGTTCGGTGAAAGATGACGCCCAGCGTGGGTTTCGTGTCGCCAGGAGCGAATACCGAAATAGACTTATCGTAAGGTGCATCGTTCTAGCGGTAATACATAAGGAGAGGTGCCATTTTGAAACACCGGGTACGCAGTGTGCACATACTACTTACGGCCGCCATGGTCGACGTCTTCCTCCAGCCCCGCGACCATGGCCCCGCCGTCGAAACCGTTCTCGCTTTTCGGCATTGGATCCATGGCTTCACGCTACAGACCCTCATCTACGGCATCAACATTGTCCTCTTCCTTATGTCGACATGGGTTCTCATCATCCATATATTGAAGGGCTCGACTTCGAATCGTTTTCATAGATATCACCTCTTCCAGAATTGCATATTGCTGGTCTATGTCGTCGTGATGTTCGCACTCTCTACCGTGTTCATGGGACATCAGGGAGTCATGGTCCGAGATGCATGGTTCCAATTTCTTGCTCCGCAGGGTGGCCAGAGCAGCGAGAGTATCGTGGCAAAGACGTTCGCAGACCGAGCTATGCAGCGGGCTGGCAATGCGATCTTCATATTGGTTAACTGGGGCACAGTGGGTCTCCTGGTGAGCTCTTTACTGCGTATACCTTGGAACCGTCTAACAGGATATGCCGCACAGCTATGGCGTTGTGTGCTTCATTACAAAGTCCGCTCCGTGTTTCCGTCAGAAGCCATGACGCTTCCCTATTTGTTGTTCGCTTCCAACATCGGTGGGTAGTACTTGCTCGAATCCTAGGCGACAATATGTGGATTCCATTTTTGATGATCTATCGCTCCAGCGACTGGCCTGATTCGCATCATCAACGATTCAACACCCCAGATGCTGTCTCAGTCAACAAAAGACAGGAATTGGGCATTGATACACTGGAGTCTTGCAACCGCTCTATATTATCTATTATCATTCCTCATCTTCGCGCGAGTCGTATATCGTCGCTATATCATCGGTCGGGATATTGGCGGATCCGAAATTGGACACTTCGCAAGCTTTCTCACCATCTTTTATGAATCTGGAGCTATAGTTCTGGCATTCTCGACTGTATATCTAATCATCCTGGCAAGATTTCCTGACCTCAAGGACATTTTCCAGCCAACGACAGTGCAGGCCCAGGCAAGTTGCTCATCAAATATTAGCCATTCTATAGTCGGTGACAGGTATATTCAGGTCATGCTTTCACTATCAATTGTACAGCGAGTAGCTGTAGGAAAAGCCTGGGCAGGGAAGACTATCGATTGCATTCTAAATTCAGAATCCAAACCGGATACAAGACATGAAGAAGTGTCAACAATGGGGTTTAATCCCAACACAGAGTTTTCTCGCACGCAGAACGATTATGATTATTCATCAGACCACTGTTTGGATAGCAAAGGACACCATGATCTAACAACGGAACTGCGGGTGATAAAAAGCAAAGTGTAGGACTAATCCTGTAACTAAGAACATTCATACCCTATGTATACTACAATCATTCGTCAACCCACTGTGACATAGATATCACACTTACTATAGAGGTCCGTGAATACTAGTTGTAGGGCCAAATAGCTGATAATGCTGTTTCGTGTTCATGGATTATCCTGAAGCGCTTTCCTCTTTTTTTTTTTCCCTTATATCAGCAAATACATCGATATAATGCGGATTTTTGGAGCATCTTGTCAATTGTAAGGAGCGGCTTGGTGTATTTTCTTCTGGGCATATCATACATTAAGAGCGGAGACCAAGACTGATAAATAGAATTGTCCGTAAATTCCCTCCTGGATATCAAGCAAGAGTCTGTAAAACACGATCCGTCATCTCGATAACCTACAATGATATCAAATATCAATACTTCAGAGTAGCAACGGATATCATGAAAAAGTACATGCCTGATGAATATCAGGTCGCTCCTTGGGGTTGACCTTGAGCATTGCATCGATGAGGTTCTTCAACCCCTGAGAATAGGCTGACTCTGGGTGCTTATACTGGGCGTTCAGCACCGCCATTGCTATGGAGCCGCCTTGCTCCGTTGTTTGGGTGTTCTCGAACGGGGAGTGTGAATAGGCCAATGCATACAGTGTGCACCCTAATGACTAGCATGGCGTCAACTTGGCGTTTCAGTGGCTCGGCCACAGGTGGAAGTTAACCTACCCAAATGTCCACCTTCTCATCCAACATTTGTCCCGTTTTTACGTCGAAGAGTTCTGGGGCGCGATATGCCATTGTACTCTGCTCCGCGGCAATGTCCTGCTGGAGTAAAGCCAGAGATCGGTTTTCCACGTTAATTCGCGCCTTCATCGCGCTTCCAAGGTCCATGAGGATGGGAGTGACACCATCATCTGCAATCATGATGTTGCTGCATGATGGTCATTTCCTGATACTCCTCGACGTGCAGAGGAAACATGCTTACCCTGGCTTCAAATCCCGGTGGGCATATGGGACTACTTCACTACTTCCACCGCTACTCGAGCCAGCGATTTCGGCCGCTTCTTCATCACCGTCGAAGACAACCTCTCCCTCTGCAACTTTGTTCTTCGTCACGAGAGGTACAGATGCTGAGTCATACGAGTAGCCACCGTCTGCGTCTCCCTCAGGGTGAGGAAATCGCTCATCGTCGTCCTCATCGTCCGAATGTCCATTCTGGGGTATGTTGCTCCTTTGAGGTTTTGGTTTAGATGACGAGGCAGTACCGTTCTGTTTTGGGGGCAGAAGTGTAGCAGAACGTGGAGAGGGCCGGTAGGAGTGCATCGCTCGTACGGCTTCACATGTTCCTCCGAACAAGCGAACCATTTCTTGCTCAGGAAAATGCCGTCCGTTCACGACGTTGGCATTGATGGCGTCCTGTAGATTTCCGCGCTGGTGTTCAAACTAGTGTCAGCAGGGAAGTTCCACGTTGGAAAACATTGACATACTTTGTACAGAGGCAGAAATAGATATACAATTCGGCCCTCGCCTTCGGGATCCTGGACGACAGCTGAATCCTTAATGACGTAGCCGGTTTAGGAATGCGATTCTCTCTCCGGGAATAGGGCAGACAACGTACTAGTATCCGGATGATGTTTGGGTGCCTATATGTCGTGCACTCAGTGATTACGCTGGTTGCAACAGGTTTATACACGTACTTGAAGCGTCGGTAAGCGTCGACCTCCCGCATCGCTTCCTTCACACCCTCGGCACCAGTAGGACATCGGATTTTCTTCAAGGCGAATTGTCTCTAGATATCGCCATCCAAACCGTGAGTTCAGGACGGAGTCGCCGAGATTTCCATACGTACTCCACTGTGTTCATCCTGCGCTAGGTAGACAAATGAGAAACCACCCTCTCCAAGAACTTTGACAATCTTGACTGAAAGGAATAGCAAAAAGAGGGTAAATCAGTGAACGCTACTACATATAGCTGAAAACATACATGTTCGTCCATTTATCTTCACTGACGGTGTCCGTTGGCACAAGCAGGATGAAAGTGCCCAGAATGCGTCCCGCGCCTGATCCTTGAATGTATCGATTGCGCTCAGCAACTGCGGAGGTAGAGCCATCTGAAAGATGCGTTCTTTTTCAAGTTTTACTTGACTGTGGATTCAAATGAGATTTGGAAGCTTGCCGTCTCTTCTTGACTGTTGCGGTGCTTCGATCGTGTTGCGACCCGTGGGAAACATATCCGGAAATTCTTGGATCACTAAATCAGGTTCAACAATTTGAAGGTTGACTACAAAATCAACCGAAAATCCTTGACGCAACGGCAACTTTTTATACAAGTTGAACCAACAGGAAGTACTGGTTTGCACTACAGAAGGCCTTCACTCAATCGTCAAAGCATCTCATCATCTCATCATCATCCACCCCAAGAATTTCCGGACCCATGGAATCATACATGCGACTAGTGTCCTATCGGCACTGCACCGTATCCGAACAGCACATCATCAGCGCCGGAGGCTTGGAACACTTTCTTAAGACTTTGCATTTCGTTTGCTATCCTTCTTTCGGATCAACAGACGTGCAGTCCTGTCCGGTATACAGAAATGCATCACCCAGTTGTTATCTGGTCGCCTCCCATCCACTAGTGCGATGTCATAATACAACAAGATTTGCGCTATCACAACTTTGATTTCATGGGCAGCCAAAAATCTATGCCAGCGATCGCGAAAAGGTTATCAGTCACACGGTCACCTTCCAGAGGCCAAACACCACAATTCGACGCACCGGCCAGGACACGCATGCTTCCCTACTCCCCAGAGCAACCAGGTTGGTGTAACTGAAGCAAGAGCATGTTTTACATGGTACTCTGCCCCGTCCCCCCGTCCCAGCTCCTCTTTCCCGAGTTCATAGAATCTGGAGCCGTTAAACTCGCTTGGGTTATCATACATGGCTGGATCGTGATGCACCGGTTCGGTGATGATCGACAAGGACGTCCCATACGGTAGGGTGATGCCATTGGATAGTTTGAAACCGTTTGGATCACATACTTTACGTATGCTTGAGACTATGATGAATAGGTGTGAGCCTGCTGGTCGTTCCCTCAGATATCAACTCACCACTAGCTAGGGCCGAAAACCTGGCAGATTCGCGGATGAAGCTGTCGATCTTGTACATCTTTGCAACAGCACCTTTCGTCCATCCCTCGGACTCGCTTATTTCCCGCGCCTCCTCCCGCAGGGTCTCCACATATTCTGGTCGAGCAGCAAGGTCGAGCAAGACACTCGAAAGGAGCTCATTCCGAATTTTAGCTTAGGGAAGGCGTTCATTGAACCACTCACCATGGAGGTATTGTGCATCGCCGCGAAGTTAATGAATAACACCCTCATGGCTAAATTCTGGACTGTTGCATCTTCACCCGTTGCCTCGTCCATCAACCAAGTGACCAAGTCTTCCTGCATACCTCATAACTTCAAAGCCCTTCAAGATATAGCAATTGGACATACCGGCTTTCCTTCCCAATCATTGCCATATTCTTCTTGCATTTTGAGCCTTTCTTCGACTACAGGGCCGAGATGTTTGAGGGCCAGTCTTCTGTGTTCCTCATATCCAGACAACCATGGTCCAATCAAACTACATTTAATCATTTAGAGCACCGGTCCTTCCGGCAGGTCAAACGAAGATGAAACTCACGGACGAAGTGGCCAGGGTATCATATTGATGATGGCGCCATAATTCATAATGCTGCGGGAGAAGCCTATGCACAGATCCAAGTATTCGCGATCCCGGCAAAGCGGAAGGCCCACTAAGACCCGAGAGCTCGTTCTCCCGATTAGATTGATGACCGTGTCCCAGAGTGGAATATTCAACCATTCTGGCAATGGTGTCAATAAGTGTTTCATACCCTCGCGGAGAACAGTGAACCCTAGTTACCTCCGTTGGTGCCTTCTACGAGCTCTTTCAATGAGAGGGTGCATTCTTCGGCCAAGTCATCACTATCAACCCCCAAAATTAATGGATCGCAGATATTGGCACCTGAAGAGAGACGCTCACCACAATGGGTTGAATGACGTCATCTTTGTCCTTACGACCTTCAAATGATAGAGACTGTGCTCAATGTTGGACTTAATCGTGTAGTCAAACCTCATACGCTGGGCATAACCAATCTCAGAAAACAAGAAATATCCCATCCATCTGACTGGAGTACTCACTTCAACGGTCTCCTCGTGAAAGCTGATTTCATGATCCCCCGCCCGCTTCACGTCTTCGACCAACTCCCCTCCAGCTATAACGTACTCAAACCGGTCGAAACTAGCAATTTTGAATAGGCCCGTCGGATTCATGGCATACCCCTTTCGGAAGAGTTGGCGACCATCCCCGATCAACTTGGATGCGGAGATGAAGGATGTCAGTCGCCCAGAATGGCCAACGGTCGGTATACCGTGGAGCTGCAGGTTCAGACATGCAGCCCGGGTCAGGACTGAAGATGCTCGACTACTTACCACTGGTCGGTACTTGTCAAGATAAGCTTTGCATAGCAGGATGGCAGAGATGAGAAGACCAGTACAACACAGGTTCTCTCTCTCGACGACCTGGGTAAGTGATTCTAGCTCGATCATGTGGGCTGGGAGAGAAAGGTGGGTGAACGACATACGCTATTTTATAAGCTCGGTCTATCCCCCTGGGTGCTTCGAGAAGCGCTCGGATTCATTCCTTGCACGAAAAAGGATTCTAGTCGCATTTTGCCTCTCCATGACCGGAATGACCGCCCGTGGACCCCCCCCCCGCCACAACACTATTTCTCTCAGGTTCATTTCTTTTGACAAAACCACCGGGTATCTTCCGAAAGTGACATTTGGTCTTGACATTGTCAAGGCAAATATTCGATCTTCAAGGATATGAACGCATCTTTTGCCGTCCTCAACTGGCAGGCATTCTTTGAACTCGCGATCTTACAAACAAACTGCAGTAGAAGAGCCAGTCGAAAAGATGGAAAGGCCGAGGGATTTTCATGTCATCGGCAGAAGTCTTATTAACTTCGGCTAGTTGACACAAGATCACTATGGTGAATTACAGCACTCGCTCGATATATTCTGGTACGCATCGGCTAACCCATTTTAGTATGTACCTCTCTCGGTGCTTGAACTAGGTATTCTCGACTGCTTCGCCTTCGCGAAGCCACTGCACGTTTGAGCTCCAGAGTCTCATATTCACGCTGACTTGCCAGCCACCGTGATCCGTCCGGTTCCTTCCAAGGCTAGCCTTTCACCACGGTTTGCATTTATCTCCGTGATTGGGTGAGCATACCACCCCCAAGGCCGTTGACCGAGTGTTTCATGGCCTTTTTCTCTGGGCAGCAACGGATGTGCTCCAAAAGCATTCAATAAGATGCTCGCTGGTGACGTCAGCTAAAGCCGCTAAGCGCCCATTGTCCCGAGGCTGGTCATCGAATCTGATCCCTCGTGGGAGAAATAGGTGCACGATTTTCATACAAATAACATTCACAAAAAGCACGCGAAAGAGGTGGGGCATATTTCCTCGCTTATACACTGTCTTTTAAAAAATGTCAAAATCTCCGATCCAGAAGAATATTGTAAACCCCGTATTAACTCATTACACAAGAAATCCATCGGCCCGTGACTCAACTATTCCTTTCTGGCTCCTTACTCTCCTTTCTTCGAAACAACAGTCGTGCCTTGTGATCTGGAACACAAAAGTGTGCTACCCAGTTGTTTTCTGGTCTCTTTTCATCTGCGAGAGCAATGTCATAGTTCATTAGGATTTGCGCAACCGAAGCTTTGAGTTCATGGGCAGCAAAAAACCTACAACACGGATGAACCATCGAAATCAATGACATCAGAGCAAGGACGGACGAGACGGTCAACTCACCGGCCTGGGCAGACATGTTTACCCACTCCCCAGAACATCCAGTTTGGAGCCAAAGAGGCAAAGGCGTGTTTTACATGATATTCAGTTCCGTTGCCCTCTTCCAAACCTTTCTTACCGAGCTGATAGAACCTAAGGGCATCAAATTTCTTCGGATCCTCATAGAAAGCCGCGTCACAGTGGACTGCGTCGCAGATGACCGACATAGAGCTTCCATATGGAAGAGTTGTGCCATTGGATAATTTGAACCCATTCGGGTCGCAGACTCTACGCACACCCGCGACTATAACCAGTGAACGTGAGTGTCCAATCGAATTTCAACGTGAATATCCCCTTACCCGCCATGATGCTTGAAAACCTGTTAGACTCGCGGATAAAACTATCGATCTTGTACATTTTCGCTACTGCACTCTTGGTCCAACCCTCTGAGCTGGTTATCTCTTGAGCTTCTTGCCTTAGTGGCTCTTGAACTTCGGGCCGAGCAGCGAGGTCAAGCAAAACATTCACCAGAGTCTTGAGGCAACTCTCAGCATTGTAAAAGAGCATGGTGATTATCGCTTACCATGGAAGTATTATGCATGGCTAGGAAGCTCATGAACAGAACCCTCATGGCCATATTCTCTACTTTTGCGTCCTCGCCCTCCGCTTCGTTGACCAGCCAGGAAATTGCATCATCCTGTGTAGATCTGGTCATTCAAAATTCAACTACTAGGAGTCAGCTTTTTGAGCGTACTGGGTCCTCTTTCAAGTCATTGCCGCGCTCCTTCCTTCTTTTGAGTCGTTCGCTAATGATGGGGCCAAGATACTTCAAAGCTAGCTTTCGGTGCTTTTTGTATGAGGACAGCCATGGACCAATGATGCTACGCGTGCACGGTCAATTTACCCCTTTCTCCCTCAGGTGCGGCGAAAAGGAGACTCACGGGCGGAGTGGCCAAGGTATCAAGTTGATGAGTGCGCCAATGATCATGAAGCTTCTGCAGTAGCCAATGCACAGATCCAAATATTCTGGATTCCGGCAAAGTGGAAGGCCCACAAGGATGCGAGAGCTCATCCTTCCGACGAGCCTGATGGCCGTATCCCACAACAAGACACTTTTCCAGGCTGCCGACGTCACGGGCATGACTTTTAGAATATTGGCGCTCGTGTAATTTGAGATCCTTAGGCATACCTCCATCTGGTGAGTCTACGAGATCGTTCAGTGCTATGGCGCACTCATCATGCAATTCGTCACTTCCTCAGACCATGAGTGTCACTGATGTTGAACCATCCTAGGTGCACAGATTCAGCTCACCAGTAGGGTCCGAACGATGTCATTTTTGTCTGCACGATCTTCAGATGATACTCGCTGTGCTCAATATTTGATTTTGTTGTGTAGTCGCATTTCAAGCGCTATTCATAATAGATGAGATCGGGAAACATATCGTTAGTTTTTTGCTGTCCTTGCAAGGTTCGTGATCAAGTCCTACCTCAACGAATTCACGGTGAAAGCTTAGTTGATGGTCTCCCGCCCGTTTCATGTCATCGAGCAACTCACCACCACTCACAATATATTCCCATCGGTCGAGACTTGCAACTTTGAACAGCCCTGTTGGATATGTATCATATGCTTCCTGAAAAAGTCGCCGCCCGTTCTTGAAGAGTTCGATGACAGTTAGAAAAGAGGTAACTCTCCCGGAATAGCCGATTGTCGGGACATGGCCTAGCGACTATGGAGAGACATGGGTCATTTCACGGTGACGGAAGCTCAGAGCAGTCAATAGGATACTATACCTTTGGTAGACGTTTGTCTAAATATGCTTTACATAGGAGGGTGGCGAGGATCATGAAAGCGATGCCATATATCCTTTCCTTCGAGACAAAGTCCGGTGTAAGAGGTGCAAATGCGATGGACATGGCGGCTGGGCGAAGTCTAGGATTCAGGTTCGTCGCTCTAGTTTTATACAGCTACACGTCCAATCATGAAATTACCGATCATCTCTGAATGCTTATGTGTACATATAAGTTCCATAATGCAATGCAATGCTTCGTTCTTGTCTACTCCGTAGGAATAATGATTAAAAATACTACTTATCCACTAGCCCACTTTTGTCAGGTTCAGTTCTTTTGCCCAAATCACAAGCCTCCGGTGACCTATGTCATACGCTCGCCTATAACGAACCTTCGCCGGAAATGCCTTCATTCGGTTGCCACAGGACAAACCCTGTTGAAGCATCTTTTACGATCTCGGGTAACCGTTCCGATGCGGTACATGCAGCTGAGCTCTTCGCCATCACAAAACATTGCACAGTATTGGCTGCACACAGAGTGAATACAAATTTGAGCAAGGCTAGGACGGCATTTCTCCGTCTGGCATTGATATGCGTATCAGCTGGCTTGCATGGCACTCAGATATCTAATAAGGTATCAGCTTAAAAGGGGTCGCCAGAGTTTCAAGGATTGCCGAGAATAGATACTCACCTTTGGCGATATCTCTGACATACTGGTGCATGGAATTGACACCTATCTCCTTTTTCACCTCTTTAACCAACAGTCTGTGAGGTCTTCCACCTAGTTTATCCCTCATCACAGAAAACTCTCCGTATGAGAATCTATCATACAACACTCCAGAGACCGCTGCACTTGTGAACTGGTCTCCGAAATAGAGTGCAAATGATTCGAGGCGCGGGTTCTTTTGGATGATCGTCTGGCCTTTGGAAAATATAGAAGAATTGCTCAGGGGGCCTTTTGTTCCTCCCGCAAGTCTCAGAGAACGGAGATGAGTGGCCTGTCGCGATGCTTCAGCAACCTGAGCCTACGGGTCCAGAGGTACCGATAAATTATGGGGCCACAAACAGAAATAAGACCAGCACCTACATAATATGCTAGTCCCACACGGAAGCGCAAATCCAGATGTACTAGTGAGGGGCATGCGTCAAAAATACTCTGACACAAAGTCTTCACCTTCCCCTGTTGTTCATCTATGATCAATCCTAGAGTCGTAATTGCATCAAATCGTTTGAGAATGCCTGAAAAATTGGCAGAATCCACAAATAGATCCGTCAAGTACACACTCCTCAGGCACGGCAAGCGTTCTGCTCTCTTTAACTGTGCGTTCCTTCCCCAGAAAAATGTAAGGTTATTATGTGAAGGAATAGCATATGTCGTCTCGGAATTTATCCAGTGAGCGGAGCCACAGAACCGTACCTCACGGAGAGTTGGGTGCCTGTCCATGAATTCTCTGATGATCGATTCCTCCTTGGCTGCTGGACGGCTTTTGTTGAAGCAATTGACCATACCGAGCGATAGTGACTGGAGCTCAGGCCATGTGCCCTCAAGGATTGGCCAGACGTCCCATATGCTTCGTTCGGGACAGCTTCCATCTAAAGTAAGCTCTCGCAATTGGGGGCTATGTTTGACGAGCATTTCGTACAACGCTGGTGGAATGCTGGTGGCGTTGACCGCCGCGTCTATTTGATCTGTACATTGAAGGTTCCATATCAGTCAATCATAGTTTTCGATTTCAATGCCACAAAGTTTAAACCTGGCCCAGCGGAACTCACTAGGGTGGTGATGGCGATATACGCCATGGCTTGTAAGGTGAAAGCCGGTGAGATCGCGAAATTTCAGAAGCTGCGCAGACGATCACCACAAGAAATCAGTGTGGCGTCGAAGCTGACAGAGCATTACTACTCACACAACTGTTAGGCTCGATTATCAAGTCATCTGGACCGCGTCGCATCCCGATGTCTTTTAGCATTGGGCAACTGCAGAGTAATGAGTGAACGTGTTTTTGAAGATGAAAGCGGGTTTGTCGTGGGCGCGTCACTTACTTTGAGTGAAGACTCGCCCATAACTCATCCACTGGCGCTTTCTTGCAGAACCACCAGAACTTCGTCAAGTTCACTAAATTTCCCTTGCAAGATAATTCGATAATGGTATTCACTGTCGACGCAGACAGTTTCAAGTTCTCTGTCATAGCAACCTCCATTCCAACCACCCATCGTTTGATCAAAAGGGCTCTTTCAGGCTTGAGCTGTAACGCCTTGTTGAGATCCCCGATCTTCTTCTCGGGATTTACGCTTTCCCTTGTGTCGATATCCAGCCATAGAAGGGGCAACACGAGCTCATATATAGACTTGTCCTAACGCCGCAATGATCACAGGTATGACGAACAGATATTGTGCCAGAAAAGTGGGCTTTCTCACCAGTAGGAGAAGATTATAAAGATGGTGGGTATCCAGGTAATGGGCGAGCTCGTAGATGACATCATCCGGAACTTGATATTGCTCTGAACTGTTGCTTGGAGGAGGTTTTGTCTGCGATACACGGAATCGGCTCAATGAAGGTGCTTCAATGTCACCAGAAAATTCAGAGGTCGCACCTGCAGAACGTTATTCGGTATCCCAGTGCTGAGGCGATCTACAGCTTTCCTGGAGAACCGACCGACTCCGTGGCGCAGAGCTTTCATCTTTGAACCTTAATTATCCGAGTAGAGCAGAATGCAAGACGCAAGCTAGCCTCTAATGCACAAAGTGCATTACAATGAGTCAAAGAAGACAACCCGTACTTAGTACGCGTAACGTAACGAACGTATCGGACAAATGCATTTACTGGCATAGCCAGCCTTACTATTTTTAGACACCCATAACATCACATGAGTACGAGGGCGGTGACTGTGCCACCCTACACGCTAGTTGCGACTTACGAGCATCTGAACTGGCATCTCAAGGGGGACGACGGCTTGTAACGTGGCTGAATGTGCCAAGTCTCGGCACGAGCTTTACAAGGTCCTAGGTGATCGGGGAGCAGTCTTCAATCCATAGCAGTCGTTGCGGTAGTGATCTGATATGTGGCGCACGCTCGAAACCAATTCCGTCATATATAAGTTCAGCGGAGGGAACATATAGGGACTGGCCATCGTGAGTATTGTCAAGGCGAAAGCGAGGGTGTATACGAGCTTTAGTCACTCAAATCTATTTTAACACCTCTTTGCCAGATTTGTTGCTCGATTCTCGCCGAGTGGTGGCCGGCGGGCGTCAAGCAAGCAATCACTTCCATGCATTGTCACCAGACGTTACCTCGGGGACCTGACTTTGAGAAGTCCAATCACCGAATATGTGATGGCTTCTGGGGTACCACAAGCCCTTATAGCAGGATTATGCAATTTGGTTTGGCTCCGACTGTGGTGTGGCGGATGAGTAGCAGAATGGATAAGTGTCAATGAGACAAGGAGCGTTGGATGTAAAGAGACTCTATCTAGTATAACACTAATATACACACAAGAATGAGGTTTGAAATATGATACAGGTAGCGCGAAGATCGCGGTACAATAAGCCAATCATGAACTTCATCTAACAGTCCAAAAATAAATAGTGGGAAAGATAGAACTTCTATGAAATCAATCGAATAGCTTGTCCTTCCATAGAAAAATGAGGAATGCCAATAAACACAAAGTGAATCCGAGATCGTATAATTGGTGCGACGTATCAGAGTACTGCCAGTAGCAGGCCCAATGTTCACACAGAGCAGCGTGCTACGGATAAACGGTTGTTTGTCAGTCGCAGGAATGATTTCAAATATCGGCGGCGGTTGAAGTCTGGAGATGGCAAGTATGAAATCGAAGACTCACGGCCATAATTTCATTTAGAGTGTTTCGCTTGGTGTTATACCAGCGCAAGATTGATTGTCTGTCGTGTCTGTCAAGCTTAGCGAGCTCTTGCAGATGGGTCTCCACAGCAGGCTTATAAAACAAGGTGCTTCCGGCATTGTCAGAGGTGGCTTCTGATCCGCAAGGCTCTTCTATCAGTACGACGGTGCATCAAATCTCAGGCTATAGAGTGGCGCAACGTACTGGGATACACGGTGTGCAGAAATACCGCCTCGGGTTTAGGGATATCAAGGGTTTTTGGGAGGCGAAAGACAAGTTCGTCCATCGTCAAAAAGCTATGAAACATGTTCTAGAAACATTTCGAAGAGGTGGGTGGGAAGCGACTTGCTATTTTGAGAGGCATTTCTTGCAAGACCGAATACGACAGGTCCAGAGGACATCTTTCACTCGGGGTGCCAGACAAAGCTACAGGAAAGATTATTTGATCAGCCATATTGGGGGACAGTTTGCTAGGCCAGATGCCCACATGACAGTGCTGGTCGAAAGCCAAACTGGCAAATTGTGGTTCAGAGAGGTCAGAAGGACATCTGGGCAGTCCTTCAACGTTTGACAGGGCGGCTATCCATACGCAGCGCGCATCGCGAACCATAAGTAACTGGCGGAGCCGACGTGTCGATCTTGAGAGGTTGAGTACGTCTTTGGGATGAAGATGCCCGATGATCTTGGAGAGGATTAAATGAGTGAGAGGCTCATATGTTAGATGGCGGGGTCATACTTCATAGAATATATCCACTGGTAGTAATGTAAAATTGGATAATGAATTATCCCTCCTACCTCGTAGGATTGGTTTTCGTTTATGAGATTGTTGTTGCTGTAGGCGTTCATAGTGGATGTAAGCGGCATCAAGATGAAAAGGTGGTCGAGGAGGTTTCCAGATTGTGCGATACTTGTCTTGTTTCAAGGGGAACGAGTCAGAACTGGGTGTCATAGTACACTGGAGGGGTCCTGGCACCAGAGGAGAGTAGTGGGGAGCTACGGAGGCGGAAGCATGGGTATTGGGTGTATGTATAGGTGTCGGAGGCGGAGGTGAAGCCTTGAGTCCATGTGACAGTCAGCCGCTTGGATCTCAGATCAGTTTCTCGCGCTCCTGGACCGGTGTTATCATCCAGCTAAGGCTTTGACAAAGAGCCATACCTGAATGACTGGGAATGTTGATCGGGGTAGCCTCACAGACTTCTCCAAAGCTGTTATCAACAAAAGAGACGCACTCGAATCATGACAATACGTGTCTATTCGAATTGTTACAGTAATACCGTACATCGACCCATGAAAAATACAGACTTGTTTGGCAACAACGGTTTTGAGCCATTTGCTCGCCAAATTTCGCTCCCACAGTTTCAGAACTAGATGGCTTCGGTTGCAAATTGGCAGGGGAATTGGAAATAAACGGCCCTGAAATCGCTGTTGTCGGGTGACAGGCCGTTAATGGTAATCATAACAAGAAAGGAGACAGTGCGGTTCCGGCTGCTTAATCCTCACAGAGTCCCATTTCTCTGTCCCGCTTCATCCGCTTCAAGTCCTTCTTCTCGCGTTCAGAGAGCGCTAGCCACTCTGCTACGCCTCCAATTTCCTCTACAATCTCTTCTTCCCACCTTTCCTCCATCTCTAATTCTTTCTTACTCTTTTTCTTTGGTGGGGGTGGTGGGATTGGTGGTGGTGGCGTCTTTCGGTTAGGATGTAAAGGGGCAATGCGAGATAGGGCTCGGCGTGATGACTTGAGATAGGGTGAATACGTCACTCCAGTTTTCGGTGAGTCAGAATCACGCTGACCAGCAGTAGGGAATGGAGAGTTAGGGTGAGATTTGCCGCGACGCAGGAGTTCGGATATGCCCGACGTCTGGTTCTTGGGTGCAATGGTATATCTTGACGCCAAGCTGGGGTATTTATTCACAAAAGGAGTCTCGAAACGTGTCTGGGGAACTGTAGCCTTGTCAAGGCTCGGAGACCTAGTTCGAGCGGGCTGTGTATCCTTGAAAAATCAGGAATTAGTTTCTTTTTCTGCACAATTTGGAATAAAGATGGTGGCCGACCTTCAGCACACTCCGATCATCTTCAAGTTGATCTGCGGCTTTACTGATGTCGTCCTCAGGCCGCGAACCCTTGCTTCCATTCTGAAAATGCTCAGGATCCGGGGAAGGAACAAGAGGCTCCTCCACAGCAGGAGGTACACTGCCGGATTCTTCGTCGTCTGAGGGGACAATAAGTCTCCTTCTGCCTTTTACTGACCGAGTTGCCTGAGTGGCTTCGATGACATCCTTATCTGCAAGATCTTCACCGCCTTTTTTCCTCTTCTTTGAAACCCTCTTAGGAGGGCCCGGAAGATCCGCTTCAGAAGGATCTTCTTGGACTTCAACGGCTTCAGAGTCCTTGTTCTTCTTCCGAGAAACAGTGGCAGGAGGTGCATCGTCAAACCCGGTATCTTTACGCCTTTTGCCTTTGCGTTTGTCGGATTTCGAGGGATTTTCGACAGGTTCGTTGAGGTCCATAGGCCCTGAATCGCCGAGTGCTCGTTCGCTGTCTTTTTCAGTAAACAGCAGCGGACGACTGGAGGATGGACCACCTAAGGGCTCGAGTCGTCCAGCCCCAATGTTGAGTTCGTCCTCCTCCGATGGGTCATCAATCATTTGCTGCATTTTGCGTTTCTTAGACACAGGGGCATGCTCTTGGTCACTCTCGTGAGCAGGAGGAGGGGGAAGGGGTATTTCAACGGTGACATTGTTGATTTTTGCTTTCCCTTTCTTCTTGCGACCGGTGGCTTGAGGCGCCTCAGCAGTAGCGAGATCATCGGTGCCGACTTTATCCTTCTTCTTTCTTGGCTTTTTTGGTTTCTTGGCTTTGACATTAGTAGCAGGATCGGTGTTACCGCCTGAGAGCGCCAGACCGGTGGGTGGGATGTCAGTTAGGTCAACGATGTCGATGGGAGGAGGTGGAGGTGGTTTGGGAAGTGATAATGTGGGAGGATTGGCAGTGGGAAGGGAGGAAGATCCGGCGAAGAAAGTAGGTGGTAGTGGTGGTAGAAAAGTAGGACTATGAGTGTCTTCAAGCTGGTCATGTTGATTGGGAACCTGTAGCTCATCAACATTCTCTCCTGGAAAAGAGGACGGTAACGGCGTGTTATCTGTGTCTTCTAGAGGATGTAGATACTCGATGGGAGGAACATGTAGATCCTTATCCCGGCCAAAAGAGCTTGTAATCGGTGGATCTGAAGGAGGGAGGTCAAAACGGAACGAGTCGTCTGGGTTAGAGTTCGGCAGTGGACGGAGGGGGGAAATCAAGACGGGGATTGTTGATTGAGAGGCTGGGTTGACCTGAGGAGGCTGGGGGAGCACCGGAGTCTTCTTAAGTGGCCGTGGTCGAACTCTCGATTTGGCATTAATCAGTTGCCCACTTGTAGACCCAGACGTTGAGGGAGTGCCCATTCCTTCAGGACTCGATTTGGATGTGAGGGTTTTTTCAGCAGGGACTTGAGTAGCCTTCTTGGCTTTGTTCTTTTTCTTGGGCTTGCTAGACGTCGGTTTTAACATCAACTCGTCGTCATCCGTCAGCTCGAGAACATTTGACGTTGATTGCTCCTTATGTTTTCTTTGCCGCATTTTGGCACGGTCCGCAATTGAGGGTTGAAGGATGTTATCGTCAAAGCCAGCAAAGAAGTTTAAGTTCGAGCCGTCGCCCATCATGGAAGACTACCAGCGGCTAAGCAGTGATCTTGAGAAATAGGAAGAGACTCTCACCTCCTGTTGTTGTTCCCCATAGTCCTGAATTGGCTTATACTTGCTCGTTGATGCTCCTGAACGACATGGTTCTCGTGAATCTTGCTAGATCCGGAGAAGTAGGTGGCAGGAACGACGTACTGTTCTTGATAGCTGCTGCTTGGTACTCTTCACCTTCGCTGTCAGCAATAACTTCGTCAATGTCAATGTCAGATAAAGGACTGTCCATTGAAAAGGCCAAGTTGGGGACTGGGGTGATCGGCCGAACGGTTGGTTACCAGCAGGTGCGACGACAGGGGTATCATGAGCGTGACGACACGCCCGTGACATCCTTCGTGACTCAGCACGTCTTTGTGACCGATCGCGTCCGAAAGGTTCCCGAAGGCAGCCCGAAGTGACTTGGAGAGACACAAAAACTCTTAGGATAACCTTCTCTGCGATACTAACCAAGCAGAGTCCCGGCAACGATAGGAAATGTTTAAATTCTTTGATCATCTCCATTTTGAAAGTTGAAGCACATCCACTTCTTGAAGCTACTGTCCAGTTCTTGCTCAAAATTTACCATTGAGATTCATCTCGATCTCGGTATATAATTACGTATTGAGCTCTGGCGAAGAGTATCCTGTATCTTTCTTCTCGATCTACTATTCGTATTGATGAGATCTAAGCATCAGGTTGAGGTGTGAGAGCTAGCTTCGAGAGTATGCTCATTGATTCCACGAAGTACGGTCTGAGTTCGTTAATTTCCATTGCACTAAGATTTGGCAACTATCGCTCATCGTGAGCACCAAAAAGCTTTCGCACACGGAGTTCAGAGACGTACACTCAATTCACTATGATCCAGCTGTTTAAGACCTTCTCGACTCTTGGCTTGACGTGCCTCACGGAGATCTTTGAGTAAGGAACGCAACTTGTCCGGGTGCTCAAGATCGTCTGAAGCTCTTAAGGCAGAAGCATCAGAAACGGTATCGTGACTGGGTCAACACGTGCAAGAAACTTACACATCCAAGAGCACTTTAGAAATCTCCATATATCGAAAAGGAAGTTCGCTAAATGCGGGGTTGGATGTCTCCAGAGAGAGCCGTTCTTGCAGATACTCTGATTGGGTGAAAAATCCATTTTCAATTAGACGCCATAGCACATATGGCTGAAGAGAACGTCCACTCACCGACACTTAGCCAGCGAGGTGCCACTATGTGGCATTTGCGTTTTTGCTTCAGGTTGACTGCAATCCACAACGGTACTTTTGCTTTGTTTGGAGGGCGAAGGGGACCATAGGCACCCTGATTAACCAACCGGCAAAGTTCCGTTTACCGTCCAAGGTCAGTGAAAAGGTAGAAGAGGCTTCATGTTCGGCATTTACTGGAGAGAAACCACAAAGGCGAGGGGCTAGTGTTGCGTACCGAGATGAAGACCGTCTTTTCCACCGCAACAAGTGGTATAATTTCAACGAGTTGTTGAGTCGCTACGAGCTCCAGTTCTAGTGGAGTGGGTGAAGCTCTCAATGAAGCAGGGAGGGACATTACTGTTGAATTAAGTGAGAAGACAAGAGTATATCGGTCGCGTTTGATAGAGAGTGGTTGATCAGATCAAACAACCTGAACAAACAGACGCACCAAAGGACGACATTGGGTAATCACTCTGGCCGGTATAGCCTTCGAAGGCTCGACGCTTTATGAGTGAGAAACAGAAGATGTCTATATGATTATGATTGTGCTACAAAATTCCGATTACAGCCAGGACAACGTGAACAAGTGGTATGAGTAAGATGATAATGCAACAATTCGGATGGTGCGGCAACTTTCTAGGTACGTGGGTATAGCAACGAGAAACAACAAGGATTACGCGGTGGCTTGTGCAAATGCAATGGCAACGGTCTATAAGGTTTTTCAGGAACAAGAATTAAAATCAGTGCCGAACGACTTACCTCAGAGTGACTCAACGAGATCAAGACTTGGAGAACACCCCTCTCCTGGGCTTTCAGCTTAGCCTCGCCGTGAAGATGAACGGAAGGAACGCCATCAGCGTTATTGAGAATCTCAATGTCCTTCAAGGGGGCAGCTGCCCCCGACGATTTGACGCCGAGCGATTTGAAGATAGCTTCTTTGCCTGCCCAGCGAGCAGCGAAGGAGGATGCAGGCGAAGGTTGCGAACGGCAGTAAGCAATCTCGGCGTCGGTAAAGTTGCGAGAGATGAAGGTAGGATTGTGAGATGGTACGGAGGAGATTAGCTCTGTATAATCTCGTCAGAGTGTGTTTAGGATATTGTCAAGTAGTTTCTTTACCTTGATCAACGCCGACACCGATGACGTTACCTCCTGTTGAAACATTGGAGGTCACAGCATCGGAGACAATTTTCAGATTTGCAAGATCCAAAGGAGCTTCTTGAGTGAGCTTGCCCTTGAAGGAGTATTCACTAGTCTTAGGGTCATAGGTCGCACGGGCCATCGAGTTCAAGAGAACTTGTCTCTCGTTCTCAGGTGTGAACGGCGGGTGGTCCTTCACCTTGACGAGCGAGTTCTTGATCATCATGTCGCTCATAGCCTTGTACGACTGCAGAGCGCGGACACGATTACGCTCCTTGTACTGCTCATAGAGGGTAGGCTCGAGGGCACCGAAGAGGTAACGGGGATTGACAACGAGAGCAGTGCTACCAACTTGACCGAAGCCGAAGGAGGACATTACACCGGCACGGATACCATCTGTGTGGATTGTCTTCGAAGGGAACATGAGGAAGCGACGATCTTGGAAGTGCGAGTCAATGTTACTAAGCAGACATTAGTCATCTATACAGAATATAGGGCAAATCATAAAACACTCACTCGCTGTTGCGGTTACCGGGGATAATGCCAGTATCAACACATTGCAAGAGACCAGCCATCTGCCAGGCGGCTGATCCACCCTTTGAGTGACCGAGAAGACTCTTCTGTGCTACAACAGGAACAGCATTGCCAGAGCTACGAGAGATAGTGGTGAAGATATCGTTCCAGATGCGGGTTTCGTTGTCTTCGTTGGCGTTGGTACTTGTGCCGTGAATCGAAAGGACACCAATGTCATCAGCTGTCAGTCCCCAAACGGCGAGGGCGCGACGAAGAGGTGCAACGCGTGGATCATAGCCTTCAAGCATGCCATACATTGCGAGAGCGTCCTTCTCTTGACGAGCAGCTTCCTTTTCAAAGTTGGCAACACGAGCAGCAATGTATTCCTCATCAACTGTCTCTCCTTGCTCCTTGCGGAGGGAGATCTCTGCTTGGAGTTCGGAGTGCTCGTGGTCGAGCCATTGGGAGATTTGAGAGCGGCGGAAGGCCAGTTGACGGGAGCGGTAAGCGACAGCAAGGATAGGAAGAGGGTGCTTGGAGGGAACTTCACGAGCGATGGTGAGGGCACCTTTTCCAGGAGCAGGGACAGAACGTCCAGCCTTGTCGCTGTCAAAAAAGTCTGAGGTTCAGCAAAATCCGCAAGAAAGAAACACGCACGTTGAAGTGGAAGTGAAGGCGAGAACGCCACGAATGGGGGCACCGATCTCGAGAGCAGTCTTGGCACTCATGACGATCTGAACGCCGGTTCCCTGTGCTTCCATGAAACCAGCACGAGAGGTTGTAGCAGGACGCGACATCTCAGTAGGCTCACGACCCATGGCAAACTCGGTCTCAGCATTACTAGTAGCCTTCATATTGGCAAACTCGTAAGAACCCTCTTCGCTGATGTCATCGAAGCCTCCAGCAATCATGACCTTGGCCTTGCCAGAAAGAATGGTATCGCAGGCGATCTCAATAGACTGAAGAGCAGTAGCACTACAGAATCTTAGCCCATCAGACGCAGAGTCGGATCAATTATAACTCACCAAGCACCAACAGGAATCTTGACGGGACCAGCGGAGGACATGAGGAGCAAGTTGATCCATCCAGCGGTGGTGTTGATGAAACTATTCAACGACTTAAACACTTTCAAGAACTAGAATTACGAGAGGACTCACGTCTCCTGCAAAATATCGTTCTGGACCTCACGCTCATCGCGACGATCCTTGAACATCTTGGCCAGACTTGTGCTACCACCCATACCAGATCCAAGCGATGTACCGACTTCAGACGGGTGCATATACTTATAGAGTTCATAGGGATCGGTGATACCGGAGCTGTTGAAGGCCTCTGCAGTGCAAACGAGAGCCCAGAGCGTGCAACGATCAGTCTGAGCAATGATGTCCTCAGGAATACCGTAGCGTCCTGCGTGCCAACCAGTAGGAATCTGGCCAGCGACGGTGCGACTGAATTTGAAGGCCTTGGGGACAAAAACACAAGCACCCTTCTTCAACTTAGCGAACCATTGTCCGTCTTCTCCAGCCCAAACATCACACTTTTCACCATGCTGGAGCTTGAACTTCTGTGCCTCATCCTCTGACACCTCAATGGGCTCGAGATCGTGAATGAGCTCGATCTCCTGATTGAAGACCTTCTTGTTGGGATCATAACCGCGGAAGAGTTCGGGTTCTGTTAGATTCATCAGTCAGTGAGCAATGCAGCGCCGAGCAAAAAACTACTAACCAATGAGACGAACACCAGCGTGCGCAAGGATCTCCTTCTCGTAACATCCCTTGACGTCCTTATCATCAACAGGCTCTCCACTCTTGCTATCAACCCAGCCGACGTAGAGAGAGCCGTCTTTGAGTCGCCCGTCGAAGTGTTTAATGTAACCCATCATCCACGCTATCTCAATGCAACCTTCGATAGTCAATTCACCGCGAGCTTCCATCTCCCAACGAGTACGTGAGCTACCCCATGGACCAACTTCAGCGAAACCAGTAACAACGATAACTTTATCGAGATCAATAAGACCACGCAATTGAGAAACGTCGCTAAGCGACTCGAGGGATTCCAACTTGGGGAAGTCGAAGCGGAAGTTGGCGCGAGGGAGGACGTCAACTGTTTGGAGGAGACGCTCTGCTTCGACACCATTGGTGACCTTGAAGTCAGCGGCGTTGTCCTTGGCGATTGCACGACGGAGATCGGCCTTCTTGTGGAGGTTTGTGCGGATTCGGGTAGTGATGTCAGCGAGGTCTGGAAGGCGATCCATGCCACCATTGAGGTCAGCCCAGATGGGTTCAACTTGAGTAATGCTGAAGAGCAAGGGGTGCATCAAGCCGAGAATGTTGAACGCCATCTCCTTAGCAGAGAAAGTCCTAACACCATAGCCTTCAAGCTCGTGGGCGATGATGTTAGTGGGGCCCATGAGACCGGTGCCACGAGTCCATCTATGAGCAAGAATTAGGGTCGACAGGTTTACAGAAACACTAGATAGAGACCTACCCGATGACAGCACCAGCCAAGCAGAGGTATTCACCCCAGCTTTCTGAAGCCCATCGTTGGAAGAGGGTTTCGAGAGAGATCTTGGACTCAGAGTAAAGACCATCATTGCCAAACAAACCGTGATTAGGAGAAAGGGGAAGGATGACTTGAGTAGGACGAGTGACAATACGCCTGCTTGCCTTCTTGTTCTTGACACAACCAAGAATGCGGAGGAGGTTGACCAACATCATACGGTGAGCGAGCTCGGAACGATCATCCAGGCCGTCAATCTCGCGACCGTTCTCAGGGATACCGGCGAAGGGCATAATGTAGTCGAGATCCATGTTGAGGTTGTTGTAGATGTAGTCGACGAGAGCCTCGACGTCTTGCTTGGAGGCTTGGTTAAAAGGTACGACAGTAAGAGCGGAGCCGCGGCTACCGAAGGACTGGAAGATAGATTGGTAGTACTCGACAGTCTTGCGGTTATAGCTGGAGGTTGTGATGACAACATGTGCACCACCGGAGAGAAGACCTTTGACGACTTCAACGCCGATAGAGCCCTTGCCGACACCAGTACATAGGGCATTCTTTCCCTCAAAAGTCGTGCCAGATGTCGCGATTTCGTGGAGGATATCAAGGTAGACACCAGTCAAATTGCTACTATATTCCCAGGTGGTACCAACTTTGCGCTTGAGGTGGAGAAGAGGGATCTTATCGGCGGAGACAGAGGTAGCACCAGGATTCTGGGGACGGAGGAATTGGGAGGAAGAGCGACGATTGCGAGGCTGGAAACGAGAGCGAGGGTCTGGACCCTTGTGGAGGGAGCGAACGACGTCCTCATACAAAGATTTGATGAGATTCTTTTGGTCCTGGGTGACCGCAGGGAGAGACTTGACGACGGTCCAGAGCTTGAGAACGTCATCTTGCACCTTTTGAATATTGACGGATCCAGCGACGCCGTCAGCACTAGCCATCTCCTCGACGTAGGCTTCAAGCTTGCGAACATTTTCGCGGACGACTTCAGAATAGACAATGTCACCCTTGGCGGTGACTTCGGTATGGGGAGCAGTGGGGAAAGTAACTAGAGAGAAATCAGTCTCGGGAGTAGTATCAATAAGAAAAAAACGAACCATCTTTGTAAACAGGAGGCTTGCCAAGCACCTCGCGGGTGTTAGCAATCAATTGTTGACCGAACTCTTTGGCCAACTTATAGGTGTCGCCCTTAGAAGAATCAAGTTTGTTGATGTGATATTCCATGTACTGGAGCATGTCAGGGTCGGCACGGTTGAGGAGAGCAATGCAGCGAGCAGTGATGTCACGATCGACGGTGGTGAGACGTCCGAAAATAATGTCGTAGTACATGAGAAGA